>VZRZ01002960.1:293384-476955 GCA_013398175.1 Climacteris rufus
CAGGCGGGGCGGCAGCTCCGAGCGCGGCTCCCGGCAGGTGTCAGCAGAGCCCCGCGCTCCCGGCCGGCCCAGGGGAACGCACAGTCCACGCCACACCGAATAACTGCGGTGCCATCAGTAATCGCGATCTTTGTTTTGTCAAAAATATTCTCTCAAACGCGTTTCGGTAGTCTACAGGTCAGGTGTTAGCAAGCTGCGTTTCTGGAGTGAGCCTTGCTTCAGAGCTGGTGTACAGCCGCTGTAAATGAGCTCTCTAAAATTCCCTGGCACTCTTCCTCACAGTGTAAGAAATGCTGTGCAGCCTTTAAAGTGCCTGTTTTGTGTTTCCCTGCCTACTTATTCCTAATAAAGTGCATGAATTCATAATGTGCATTGAGATAACATTAAGGTTTGTAGCCTAAAGCTGGAAAACGTAGAATGGCAAATACTTGGCCTTTGCTGATAGCTTAGTTGGTTGTAAAGGGAAGGTCAAAATTCATATGCTTTACAGTGAATTTCTAGCAGCTCTGAGCTGCTTCCCAAACCTTATGTCACTCTACTTACACGTGATTTTTATACTTAACTACTAAATTAAAGAATTTATGAGAGTTCTACATCTCCCTCTGTTAACCAAGGTGAATTTGTGCTGTCTCACAGCCCTTTAATCCTCATACATCAGTCCATGCTTTTCAAAAGTTGTGTAAATAGTTATGTATTAGCCTAAATATGCCTATTCACTTTCTCTGATCTAATGAGAGCATTTTTGGAAGCTGCACGGAAGCTAAGAAATGCATTTTTTAAGAGATATTCTAACATACACCTTGATCACATGTTTATAAATGTTTTATAAATATACTATTGTTTTTTAACAAGGAAAGAAATCGTGCTATCCGTACATGCAATCAAAACTGTTGAAACTATTTTCAGAAGCTGCTTGGGTGCCTGGCAAGCTGTCTTATTGGAAGGCAAGGATGATGAATAACCACTGTCCTTCATATCTACTTTTGTGCCATAACACTTTCCATTTGCAGATCTCAAAATGCTTTCTTTTCTGTGACTTGAGCACTTTCATGATCTGTCTCTTTTTTGGACAGTTCTGTCAGATGAGTGACTTCTTGTTAATGACAGGCAGAGCTAGTAGGCAATCCCATCATGACACTCTAGAATTTAGGAAGATAAATTTATTTCCTTTAAAATGAAAGTGTATCTTACCATTATCCTTAATGGGGCATTTCTTCTTTGAATGTGTTCACATATAAAAAATTAATTTCTTTTCAATGTTTCCCTTTCCCTAACTAGAGCAACAGGGAAGTTCTTGGGCATTACAGTGCATTGTCCTTCTTTTCCTGCTTGCCCAGGTATCTCCAGCCATGGGTCATGCGTGGCAGTGTGGTACATGGGAAGTGGTTCAGGGAGCTCCTCTGGGATTACTGAAGGTGAAAATAGACCCTGGGGAAAATGTAGAGCAGCTGATGGGCTGCCCTTGTCCAGGTGCTCCTGCTCTCCCTGTGGAGCTTGCTTTCTGTGGGGAACATGTCAGAAGTTGCTTTGATATTGAGATTTTGTCTTAAATGAGGGCAAAATTTGATTATGATCATCTTTATGTGCGCAACAGAAACAGGACTATAGTCTCCCTGTCCAGTTTCCATATCTCTTCCACTTCAGTAGCATGCTCAAGTACAATCTCATTTGCCTTTTGTAGATATTTTTCCATATTTTTTGCTAAAGAGATTTACTCATCAACATTTGATTTCAAACAGAGAGTTAGGATTTCAGCTGATCATTCTATTGATCTTCTCTAAAAGATATTTTACCAGTGGAAATGGATTGAATTTAATTGAAGTGACAGAAGATTTAGAAACAAGATGTAATGAGTTCTCAGCCTTTTTTCTTACAGTCTTTATTTGCTAAAATCCTAAAACCTTGAGCATAAGTAAGAGAAAGCAAGATGGATAGGAAAAGGCAATATTATATGGTAGAATTAGTTTCAATTTCCTTCACAGGGCATGTGTGGGTCATTTTGACAACTTGCTGTGTACATTTAGAGGATGAAGTACTCAAATAAGCTGAGCTTTTCCCTCTTCACATTGATCTGGTCAGGTTCAACATAACCTATCACCTGGCCAAAAGCTCATTACTGTGTTAAGTGAGTCAGCTGCATAAGCAGTTCTCCTGCTGAATGTGCGGATCCTATGAGGTTATAAATTATTTAAAATCTTTTTGTTTTGTTTTGTTTCAGCCAGAGAAATATCACACACATATGTCACTTCTGCTGGATCTTGTGTTTCTTGGGATTCACACAAATCAGTTTACAAATGGAAGTGTAAGGGCAAGGATGGCCTTGCTGAATCAGCGGCACTTACCTGTTTGTGTCCAGAGAGGAACAACAAATACTGTTCCAGGAGCACAGAAAGAAGGGGCAATCTTAGTGGTGGTACTATGAGGCAAGGACAACAAGGGGACAAACAAACTGCCCCCAAAACAACCCTGGCCCGGCTCTGGCCACTTCTGTCCTTTGTTGTGTCTGGCCTCAGGCAGCCCTCGGGGAAGGGTGGCCAGAGCGTGCAGGGACCTGTACACCGGGCACAGCTGGCACTGGGCTGGGCATCTGGCAGGGCCAGCACAGCTGGGCTCTCCTGGCAGCTCTCTAGGAGGAGGCTGGCTCTGGCAGGCCTGCCCACAGCTGTCCTGCAGTCTGCCTTGTGCAGTCAGCCCGGGATCTGTTCCCGTTGTGCTTCCAGAGCTTTGTGCATCCCGTCCTTGGACTGCCTGTGAGATGAGTTACTTGAAAGCAGTGGGGAGTCAGCACTTTGTCTAAGAATAAAAGATCTTATAACTGACTTTTAAAGGGCTTCCCTGTGTGTCTCTCCAAAGAATCAAATAATGCCTGATGATACATCAGTTTTCACAGGGCTTTGAGGAGGATAATCATACTGCTCAGAGACAGGCTGTTCTGATTACTTCTGCAGGGAATAATATACTTTTGAGCTAACTTTCCACCAAGAAGTTTCAGTGGAGAACTGCATGGATGATTGACAAACTTGTGCCAATGGAAATCTGTAAGACTGTGCCACGTATTCTGTACAGGACAATGGCATTATACAGTCTTTCAGCTTCATGTGGTGCCTGCTAAAAATGAAACCTGACTATTCAATTAAAATGATATCAAATGGTATTCTCAGGCAAATGCTTGTCCTAACCAAAATTGCAGCTAGGGGTCTCTGTGTACTTGTAGGAGGCAGCAGAATGGCAGGCAAAAAGTGCATCAGAACTCGTTTGTCACTCTCAGAAGTTTGTCTTGCAGTGTACTGAAAGGAGTTTCTGATTCCAGGTAGGTAAAATACAGACTTTGTGTTTCTATGGCACACACTTCTGCTCTCACCATTCCTCTTCTGCTAGCACCATTCCTTTTTGTGGTGCTGTGTTCTGCATCTGCCAGCACATCCATGGTTGTTGCAGGCATGTCATTCTTTGGCTTCTCTGGGATTTAAGGTGCTCCCTCATGGCTTACCTGGCAACAAAGGTCAGGGTATGGCTGAGTTTGTGAGATGCCAACAACAGCTACTGCCCTCTGTAACTTTGCCTAGGAATGTTTTACAAGAAAGGGTCATTTAACATGAGGCAAAGAAGTCACAGTTTAGCTTTCTCTTAGTGGTGTAAGTTCTTCCTTTCTGCAGGTCTCCATATCCTTTTCTATGCAGTGTCTTTGTGGGCATTACAATGGCCGGAGGTAATTTTCTTTTTCTCAGAAAAAGAAAGTGTCTTCAGGAAAAAAGTTTGGCTGATCAAAAGTACAGTATCACTAATTTGGGCCCTTTTTAGCAATGATACACAGCATAAAAATATGGGATGCACTTGTGTAAGAGTGAGGAACCCAGCACTGAAGCCATTTGCATGGATCTGTGGCACAGCCAGGAACAGGATCTCAGTTTCTTAATCTGGAGGTCAGTGGACATTTGAGAGGCAGTCTCCCCTGCTAATGTCTGTTCCATAATAGCATCCCTGTTTTTCAGAATCAAATGAAAATGAATTGTTAAAAAGGGCCTGCAGTAGAGAATGTGATAAGTACCCACAAGTGAACAGAGAAGCCATGTAAATCTCCTGGATTGGTTTAGTCCCCAGTGGCTGAGATTTTTCAGATCAAAGAAATGGAAAAGAATAAAGAATTAGGAACATGAGAGCTCCAGGTTTCTCATTTTGCAGGGGAACTGACTCACAACGGAGGGAAGATGTTTCTGCTTTCATTCTTGCTGTATTTTTGGATGTGAACATTGTTAGTCTCTCTTTGAAGAGTTTACTTTATGGATTCATGGTGAGCTGCAGGTGGCTTGTGGAATCAGGATGACAATATATCACTCATTATGACACCTTCTGCTGACTAGGAATGTCTTTGAAAAATGAATTGGTTGATTAATGCGCATTTTTATTAATATTATTAATTCTCAGCCTACTTTGTACATGGAACTGACCTAGAAGAAACTTGTTCAAAAAGCATCAAAAATTCACAAGTAGCATAAAGTGAAGTAGCAGCCATCCCTCTACTTTGTTCAATCAGTCAAAGGAATAGTAAAACTTAGCAGAATTGTAAGCTTCCAATTCTAAAACCAACAGCAGAGGTTTTTTTGAACAAAGTATGTGAGAAACAAGTGGTATATGTATAATATATGCCCTAGCTCCTGATAACTACAGAAGTTTTCCCTTTTACTGATACAGAATGCAATGGGGAAGTGCTGAAAGGGGAAGAGGGGACCAGTCCATCACAATAGACCATCTCTTGCAAAGTGCTTGTACTTCCCCTTTTCACAGGAGTCCATGGGAGTTGAAGGCATGCTGCACTTAGCACATCTAATCTAATCTAATCTAATCCATTTTTAATGTGACTTTCACTTTGAAGCATCATGTTGTATATGAAAACCAGTTCCAGCAATGTGATGTAACTGCTAATGTTTCTAAATGCAGTGGGGTCAGAAAGTACAAAGTCTTTGAGCACACACCTCCTTTATTCTATGTTGACAGCTACTGAAGTTAGCTAGATAGGCAAAGTTTTTTCACAATTCTCACCATGTTAATGTTGTTTGAATTTCCCATTTCCAGTTTGCAACAGCAGGGTAGAGAGTATGCTTGACCCTTTTCTCACTGGCATAAAAAATACTTTTGTTCTTGACTTTTCTGAGGCCATTTTGAGCCTTGCCTCTGATTTTTCTGAAAGATGAAATTAAGGGACATGTATTTATAGGGGGAGATTGTGGTTGTACAGTTGAACCTCTTCTGTTCACACATCAAAGTACATTTATAGCTTATGGAGCTCTATTTTATCCATAGTCAAAGTCTGCTCCCTCTGCACAGTTGGGATATGTCATGTATGAGTGCTCCGGAGGTCCTCAGTCATTTTTTCCCATCTATGCAGGTATGGAGAAGTGAGAACAATACATGCAGCTGAAGAGAGACTTGCCTCTGTGATTCAGTCCTGCTGCTGACTAGTTAAGAGATGCAAAGGTTGCTCATGTACAGAGTCAAATGCTAGAGGTTTGAATCTCTTTGGTGTCTGCCTGACATAGCTTTGTCCTGCGCAGCTCCCTGTCCAAACACAGTTTGCTTTTCCAGTTCATTGCTTCATGATGCTTTGAAAAAACTGAAAACAGAAGCTTGGGTAATTGTGGAAGCTCTCATCCTTACTTGGTCATTCATAACTCTCTAAGTAAGCTGCATCTTCCAGCCTTTTTTATTGGTTAGAAAAAATATTTGGGCTTAGCCCGCACTAACTACAGCGATTGTGATCATTCCTTGATTTGCAAGTGGGTTCCATAGAAACAAAAAGGGCTCATTTTCCTTTTCCACATCAAAGCACACTAAGCTTCTTGTCTGTGCCTCATCAAAGGAATGATTTCAACACATATTTCTCAGAAGATGACAGGAGGAACTAGGAAACAAAATTGAAATGAAACATTAATTTAAAAGAACACAAGCATCCTAATTGGAGCTTTACTTTAACAGATTTCCCCATGTCTGAAAAATGATGGCTGGGAGCATAATCAGGCTCTCGGTAGCCACCATCTCTGAATTGTTCATAATAACTCCTAAATCCGTTTGCTGTGATTTTAAAATGAATTTAGAAGCCATCATCTGTGTGGGTAATCTAAAGGACCACATCTTCATCCTTTGCTCAAGAAAGATGTATTCATTAAAGCTGCTAAAAACAACGGAGAACAGGAGTGTCAAGGTCACTGTGATATTCTTATTCTGAAATTACTGTCATAGTCTGTACAGCATATACATAAATCATATCTGGGCCATCTAAGTTCTCCTGATTGAGATAATGTTACATGAGGGATGAAGTGAAATAGAGTATGACAGTTTCTGTGTGAAACTAAATACAGTGGATATCCAGACCACATTCAACTCATAGAGTTGGAAAACCACTGCAAAAGTGAACATCCCAAATTCTTATCACTAAGGGTCATGGTGGTATAAAGACTATTCCTTGTGGCTGAGTAGTAGGGGCTGGCACAGTACAGTCAGCAAAGGGAAGCTGCCTCTGTGTCCTTTATAAAGAAAATAATTGTCTCATTAATATTAACAAAAATGCCCAGCCACATTTGCTGGGTTAAATTCAAGAACACATTGTGAATGTTTGAATATATTGCAGCTTACATGTGCAAAGACATCCAGTACTAATTCTTTCAGAATACCCCAATGATGGATTTTTGAGGGTTTATAAGCAAGAGATTAGAAAAGCCACATGTTGAGAGTGACAAGAAGACAGCCACACAAACACAGCGTCTGGGATGGAGGAGCATTTATTAATAAAAAGAGACATCCATACAGTGCTGACTGCTAGCAAGTGATGCACACCCATGGAGTGGGTGTGAGTTTCCCATGGAATTAGGTTAAGTTCCATTTAATCCTGTTTATTATTTAATTAAAAGGCAGGGTAGTGGGAGACCTGCACCTCCTCTGTCAGAGCCTTTCATTTTTCAGTGCTCAGCTTTGTGTCGTGCAGTACGAGGTAGAAAGCAGCTGTCCAAGCAGTGTCCTGGCTTTCAGGGCACAGTGACAGCACTGTGTGTTCATTGAAAGGATTTATATTATTGCATCTTGTTCTTTCATGACTAACACTCTGGAGAAGAAAATAAGGAATGCAGACAAAGGACTTTTTGACAAGATGGACAGACAGTGTAATCAGAATGGTTTTTTTTATTGCTGCTTTCAAAAATCTCTGCTCGCACTTTGGTTTTCTACCCTTGAGCTATGCCCTGGTCCAGATTTGCTGTCAGATCTAGATCTGACATGATGGCTGCAGCAAGGCCTAAATGAAGCTCTAAATGGCAAAACCTTTAGGAAAAGAAAGAAAACTGGTTACCTGAACTCCACGAGAGAAACAGGGGAACTTGACCTGGGTCTCTGAACATAGACAATAGGGGATGGATGGCATGTGACATGACAGCAATGGTTTACAGAGCACTGTAAGTCAGGTTGCTGGTTCTGACACTTCATCTGCTTCATTTTGAATCTCTGTATTTCCTTAAGGAAAATGCTATAAAATATCTATGTTCTTTGGTCAGCTTCTGATTAATTTCAGGATCTACAGTTTCATATGAAAGAGTTAAGGAACTTGCTACTACTGCTGCAAGTACTTCAGCAAGGCTTTGCATTAGTTTTTCAAGTGTTTGAGTTAGGAAAGTTAGCAAAAGGATTATTTTCAAGTTTAGTCCTTCAATGCACAGTAGAGCCTGTTGTACACCTTCATTGTGTGCACTATGTCTGCATGAGGCAGCTGTAGAAACATGTGAGTACAAGTATGATAGAATGGAATTCTGGCTGCTGCTGGGTGTTTTTAGGTACAACTGGAATGCAAATACTAATAACAGGCTGCTCAAATAGGCAATGAGATACCTACCTTGGCAGCTGGGTGTGCTGATCCATAGCATTCACCTCAAGGATGCAGGCTTGCTGCTTTCTCAACACCTGATTTAGGAGTCTACCTGAGAGCAA
This sequence comes from Climacteris rufus, assembly GCA_013398175.1. NCBI lineage: Eukaryota > Metazoa > Chordata > Aves > Passeriformes > Climacteridae > Climacteris > Climacteris rufus. Next base: position 301,356 of record VZRZ01002960.1, read on the forward strand.
TCTCTTCCAAAGATTAAGTCAGGCTAGACTGAGATGATGCAAGACACCAGGACAATGGGGTTAAAAGCATATCTTTTTCCAAGGAAATCCACTCGGCTAGTGAGGTCAGCAGCTTAAGAGGTATTTTCTGTTTGGGAGTGATAGGACTTTATAGATACCTAAGGCAGAAGAAGCAACTAGTATAATTGGTTTGAATTTTGTTTGTCTAGGAATTTGCAGGATTTTTTGATGTAGACTATGTGATAGCTGCCTGTGTTTTGTTTGACCTCAGGACTGAAGTTATTTTGGGTGACCACTTTTCGTATGGTGCATCTCTTTGCTTCTACTGTGCTGTCTGTTTCCAAACACAATGGGAAATGATGACCAGTCAGCAGAGCTGGAGCCACCTTATGGGCTGTCTCTCCCTCTATTCACTTTCTTGAAAGAACATCTGGGACACTTCTTCCAACATTGTTTTGATTTTTAGCTCAGGAGAAATGGGAGCAGGATGTTCTCTGTGAATCAGTCCTAACCCCTGTTGGTGTAACAAAGCAAAACCCAAGTTTTTTGACCTTTTTGGCAAGCCTTTTCTGTTTATTCATGAATTTTACTGTGGTCAGGACATGGGAAAGATTTTGGCTTTACATGTTTGCACTGGAAAATGCTTTTTCTTTTGTTCATTCAAATGGAGAAAAGGTTTTTGTTCTCCTCCTTGTACTGAGAGTATTAGAGGAAACTGCCTGTATTGCCACTGCTGTTTCTACATTGCCATGGGAACAGATTTGAAGTGCTGCATCCATTAAGTCACTTAACTGAAAAGTGGTCCAGTTTACCCGTTCAAACTGCACTTTTGCCACTTTTCTGTGTACGTCGACCTGTTCCTCTGTGGTTTCTGAGCCAGCTTGCTCCCAGAAGAAATATTGCTGCGTTAATGGCAGTTGGGTACCATGGTTTGGGGTGGAATAAACAGCATAGGCAAAGCATCGTGTTCACATAGTTCTGATGCCAGCCCAGGCCTGTGAGATGGTTCAGAGGTAGTGCAGGTATCTACACTGACAGAACATAACCCCAATATAGCACTGCATTTCATTGCACAGGACTTTCTCTTAAGACTTCTCACAACATTTTGCATTCAGTTGCTATTTACTGGTGCGAAGATTTAATGTCCTACCCACTTTTTTGTTCATGTTGAGGTTAGTTTCTGGGTCTGGAATGCTAAATAAGATCTTTTGTTACTAAAATAAAGCTTTCAAACATAATTCTTCTGTAGTATAGTAATTATTGCTTGTTAGGCATGGCAGAGTCAGGAGAGAGTGAGGCACAAATTGAAGCAAAATGAGGCCTCCTGAAGAAACTACAGTGCTTGTATTCTTGACTGCACAACGCTTAATTGCTAAAGAAATTCTAAGTGTATATTAGTATGATAATATGTATCAAAAGTGTATGAATTTATGTATTTTTAAATAGTGTTGATTTTTTTTTTATTTTCCCTTTTAAAACCTACCTCAAGAATGAAGAATAGAGGGGTAATTGTTGAATACATTCGTATTTCAAATGAGACCCAGTTCACAGCCTTTTAAACTTGTCTTCAGGATCTGCTGGTACAAGCATTTTTTATGAGAAATAGCATTACTGTTTCAGGTTCTGTGTTTGAACAGACACGGAACGTAGAATATCGATTACAGAAGTTTACAGAGGGAGTTGTGAGCACTTGATAAACGCCGTTGATGTTCTGCTAATTTGTGTTTGTCACGCCTGGTGCTGGAGGTACTGCAGATAAGATTGTTGGCTGGGTTCAAAAGGGCAATGAATCTGGTTGGAGAAGATGGGCTGCTAGCAAATCATACTGAAGTCATCAGAAGTGAAAGGGAAGGAAGGAAGGAAGCAAGGAAGGAAAGAAAGAGTGAGCAAATTTTTTTCTTGTCTTTTTTTCCCCCCTGACACCTCCATCTTTAGTACTGCCAGCCTTTCCCCAGCAGTAAAATGCTATTTCTCTTTATCTCTTGGACAGACTTATGTAGGCTAATTTCCAGATACCTGCCAATGATAAATAATTCAAAACTTTGCTGAGAATTCATGATTTTTAAAATCTCTTTAGGCAGTTACTTGGCAATTTATGAAGAGGGAGCTGGGTGCAAGTGAGAAGCCAAGTGGTAATAGTTGAGTATTGGAAAAATTTGAAACAAGTTCACAAGGATCCTAGAAGGCAAAAGCTTTAAAAAGTTTAATTCTGAAATGGAAGCTGAAATATTTTTACTCTCCCTACAGTTCTGAGTTAGAAATCACTCATCACATTGATTCTAGAGAAAATGGTGCATTTTAAAGTGTGAGAAAGGGAATGGTTAAGTCTGTTTTGACATTTTAACAACAAGGTGCAGGTTAGAGACACTTTATACAGTGCAAAAGTCTCCTTTGAGCTTTCTGCAGTGGGTTCTGGGTGACAGGAATTGCATTTAGTACCTGATGAGCTGCTCTTCTTCTAGAATCTACTCCAACCTACTTGACCCCCAGCTGATAATTACCAGTACCACAAGAGTGAGAATCTGGGATATGTCTGAAAAAGGTTTTATGACTTAAAATGAGAATTACCCAGTTTCCTGAGTCTCAGTCACAATAGTCTCATTTAGTGAGAAGAACTCTGAAAGTTTTGTTTGCAAAGTACGTGAAAGATAACCAGTGGGTTCTATGAATATACTGGAAATTAGGAGAAATGAAAACAGAAAACAAACAAAGGAAGAGAGGAAATTAAGAATGAAGCACGACTGGAGTAATAAATGCCTTCTTTGTTTGGTCTTCACCAAACAGTTAATTATTATGAGATGCTTCATGAAGTTAATTTTAATAAGGGAATAGGCGTGAAGACCAGTACAAGGAAAGAGCAGATTTTGTGTTCTCTGTTTAAAGAGCTCAGTGAACCTTAGGCTTGGTCTAGAGTACCTAAGGAGTTCACTGGGGTAATTTCTCAACTGTTAATGTCTATCTGTAAGATTTCATCAATTATATCCCAAGGGAGAAGAGAAAAATTACCTTTGCAATGGGGAAGAGTGGAAGATCTGGTTGATACTGGAGCAGCCAGTCAAATTTCAATGCCTTATGGATTCTAAGCTAAGACAATCCAGAGTTTATCTTGACAAATAATGTAATTGTGGTAGAACAATTGAACTACCAACAGGGTGGAAGCAACATAATTGATATAGCTGAGAGGTTGTAAGTACTTTTAACATAAAGATTCTTTTTTTGGCAGTCCCAAATGCCATTTCTCATAGGCCAGCTAGGTCAGCTGCTCTAGAGGTCATTGCCATAACAAAATATCTTTTTTTGAAGCCAAGTGTTCACCTGTCTGGGTCCTAAGCCATGGCTTAATATGGAACTGGGAAAGCTTCTGAAATTGAGGCAGACCAGATAGATCTGTTGTACACCCAGTTCTGGTCAGCATTTTATTTTAACAACTTATATAATGAAACAGCCAACTCAGTTACAAAATTTGTTTTGATTCCAAATGATGAACAGGAAGGGAATTAAACGTTCTGAAGGGTGGCATGAGAACAGAAACTAAAGTGAAAATAAAGTGCCTTTCTATTTTTGGAAATTGAATACATACATACCACAAGGTTTTGACTACTCAGCTGTGTGCCAATTACACGATGCAGTTGTTAAAAGGCAAACATCATTCCAGAATGTCATGGGAGGAGTGTCAAACATAATTACTCTGCTCACCTCTGTGCTGTTGAAGCCTTAGCTGGAATCCTGCCTTCAGCTCTGGGCACCACACTTCCCCTCACAGAAAAAAGAGGAGTCACTGAAGTTGTGACAAATATTTGCACAGGATTTCAGGTTTCTAATTGGATTTCTAAGACCTGTCTGAGAAGAAAGATGCTTTTAGACAGAGTTGAGGTGATGCTTAGAACCACTAAACACCTCATGAGGTAACTTTGAACATGCTTTTGAGGAATTTGTGTTTAGTGTTGGTTTGTCTGAATACACTGGGCTAAAGTTTCTGCAGCCTAGAGTCTGCTTCCTAAGCCATCCTGAAGCGTGGCTGGGACTGGCCTCACCACTGCACTTCCTGGTTTTTGCTATGAAACATTCAGCACATTTCCATTGGGAATGGGATTATCTTGGTGTTATCCATGATCTATTCTGAGCTTTATTTCCCCAAGAGTGCTCTATTTTTTTAATACCCTTCTAATGCCATCTGACTCTCTCCACTAATACCTTTCTTTTCTCTGTATTTTCCAAGCTTTTGCTTGCTCCAGTTTTGCCAGCTGTGTCCCTGGCCTTTCTTTGTTGTTAAAATTCTTGCAGCCACCGGACTTCCTCGTGGTGCTGGTGCAAAGGATGTTGGTGTTGGAAGCCAGAAAGAATTTTCTCACTAATGATGACAAAATAATTGTTTAGACCTTCTAAATCAACAGCTTACATGCTGAAACGACATACAATATAGTATGGAGGTCAATTTCATTGCTGTTTTGATGGGACTTTAAATGACACAAAGCCTGTGCAACTTACCTAGAGAAGATACAGCCTTGATTTTTTCTCATGGAAAGATCCCAGGCTTTTCTCAGAAAACGTTTTCTCACCTAAATCGTTCAGTACAGTGTAAAACAGATGTTCTTTTACTGTTTATATTGAACATATAGGATTCATTATATCTAGGGTTTTCAGGCAGTACCTAAATTCAAATTTATGTATTTAAACTGAAAAAGGACCTTGAAAGTGCTTCTCTCACACACATATTTTAGTCTCACTTACCTATCCCTTTAGGCTAGGTAGGCTGCTACTGTTATCTCAAGAGTTACCATGGAAACAGCTCTACACTCTCCTTTCCTTTCAGTCCATCTCTCCCAGACAGAATCTGTCTTTTTTTAAACCATGGCTGTGCTAAAATGGAAGTAAAACCTTAATTATTGAGTACTGAGAGTTACCTCACCAGCTGATACTGAGCAAATAAATTTGTTTAAGTTAGTGAAGCAGTGCCAGATGACAAGGTGAGAATCTGTCCCTGGATTTTTTAACCCTTTCAGTCCTCTTTTTCTCAAAAATTAAATATTAAACTGCTTTGAGGTCCAAGCAATGTATTTGTAAGATAGAAGCTTTCCAAGGGAAGAATGCTCTCTTTTCAACTGTGTACATTTTTTCATCCTGTTGCTGCTCCTGGGTAATGGTGATGGTTTATGGAAATGTAATTGACTGGAAGTGCTAATGATTTTAAATTTTGAGGTGTTTTACATGTAGTCTTCAAAAGGAACATGTTCCACTTGGATAGCAATCAAATACTGGCATATATGTATGAACTCCACATGGCAACCAGATTGGAAGGTCACTCACTAAATTAACAAATATGTCAGAAATGTGGATTTATAACATGAAGACATCAAAACAATCAGACAGAGCAAAACATATTGAAGTGGATGTGCTTGTCTCATCCTTAAAGCTCAGATTTCAAAAAGGAAATTTAAGCTAAAATGAAAGAATCAGGAAACCCTGTATTCCTGTGATCCCTTATCTTGGGGGGGAAATTTTATCACTGTCTGATGAAAGAGGCTAAGCAATACTCCGACAAAAAAGTTAGGATTACATGCTTGCAAAGTGAACTCCTAACTTTGAGGACTAATTGACAGAAAAGAACTGTGGCAGTGTTTCCAGCCAGAAAATGACAGGCATGAGTTTGGTCTGTACCCAGTCTCAGGAAGATTGATATCTGTGTCTCGTTTCTCTGATCAGACAGTGGTGGCATAGTAATCAGTTTTACTTTCAAGTTAATAGCCAGGTACTGTATCAGCATATTTCTTAAGCAGCACTCCATGCAGTTACTACATGGTTTAATAGAACGTGGAGACAACACAAACAATTTTGACTGAATTTCCTTTGCATAGAATAGAGTCACAGAATCACAGCACATGCTGAGTTGGGGCGATCATTGAGTCCAACTCCTGGCCCATCACAGGACCATCCCCAAGAGTCACACCATGTGCCTGGGAATATTGTCCAAATGCTTCTTCAGCTCTGTCAAGTTTTGGGGTTGTGACCACTTCCCTGGGGAACCCATTCCAGTACCCAACCACTCTTTGGATGAAGAATCTTTTGATCTAATGATTTAAAGTCTTCTATTGTGGTTCCCCAGGACTCGAGGTGAGGCTGCCCCAGTGCAGAACAGGGCTGGACAATCCCCTCCCTTGTGCAGCTGGAGATGCTGGGCCTCATGCCCCCCAGGACACGACTGGCCTTCCTGGCTGGCAGGACACTGCTCACTCATACCCAACTTTCTGTCGACCAGGACCCCATTAAGTATTTCAGAAATAATTTTCTAGCACCTTTGAAGATGAGTGGTTGATACAGACCTGGACTGAGAGTACAGATCATGGTGTAGAGTACACATAGGACAAATCTAAATTAAGAGTAGGGGACAGAGCTGGAGGTCAAAAGGGTGGATGAAGGAGGGATGGATACAGGGCAGATGCTTTCAAGAATTACCAGTTAGCATTGGGATAGCACTGAGGACAGAACATCAAATGGGTCCAGAACTTGAGCTGGGTTCAGGATGGAACCTCAGATTGTTACTACCTTCAGAAGGGTGCTAGTCTGAGTTAGACATCATTAGCTCATGCAGCCTTTTAGGTAAGCATTATTTCATGCAGACCAAAGCCTTTTTGAGAGCACTTTTTGAGAGAGACTAAAGTTCAACAGGTCATTCAAGTCCTCACAGATGCCTTGTCAGGATGTTGCAAAAGAGGAGATAAAATAAATCTCTGCCACCAGGAATTTATTTCTGTTTCCTTTATGAATCCTTTAATTGCAACATGACCATTTCAGGTGGTCTGTCTGGGCAAGTATCTGAGCTGTGCTGAAGTCTATTCATTTCAGCTTAAATATCTTCAGTTCTATAGTTGCAGCTGAATTAATGTCTATAAAAATCGTCCTGCTATACCAAATCCTGTAGTGAGGATGCATTGAAATAGAACTATGGTAAATGTTATTCCCAAACTCTCTATGTAGTAATGAACTAAATGTCTGTTGGATTTCAGGAGATTTAGAATTGTGTTTGTGGTAACACAATTTTTAAGGCAAGATGATACAAGTTTTGAGACCATGTTAGGTATTCCTATAAAAAGGGGAATTAAAATGATTAATGCAATTAAACCTTGTCAAAATAATTACAGTAATGACAGCAAATATGAGAATTTATCTGCTTATGCATAATATAAAATACAAGAATAGATATTAAAATCAGAAAATGCAAAAATTATAAAAATTAATACTCTAGAAAGCCAGATGATCTATCATTAAAAAAAGTTTCTTTCATCTTCTTGTGACAACGTCTATTCATTTAAACCTGTATTGTATTATACAAACTCCTTTGTATGGTTCAGTGTATCTCAATTAGGATTTTACTGCCCTGTCATAAAGCTCATCACAGGCTAAAAGTTTTCTTTTATTTCTCTGTTTCTGAAGCCTGCCAAGTTCTGTATAAGCTGTCACTCACTGTATTGCACTCAATGGTTGAATAGAAGTTTGTCCACAATGAAGTTGTCCCATATTTCTCAGGGTTATTTTAGACCATTTACTGTCTATCCTATCTTCTTAAATCCCCTGCATAGAGCCCTGCCAGTCAGAAATGCACCAATACATCACACAATGGACCTGAAAAGCCAACAAGAATATAATTTAAAAGGTATTTCTGGCAGTCTTTTATACATGTAATTTATAATAAAAAATGTATGGTATGTTAATGAATAAATACTGAAAAACTGATTCACCACTTTAAACTTTAAATGTGAAATTTTAGGACTGTTGCTAAGAGTGCTGTGTCTGCAACCCAAGACAAAAGAAGTCAGTAATAGCTCCTTCTACCTGTCATCCTGACATCACTGCAGTGGTTACTCTTATAATATGCACATGAAACCTGTCGCAGAGCCATCACCCTCCCCCTGCAGAAGCCTAAATAGGCTGTGCAGTGTCAGTGGTACAGATAAGGGACACTGGAAATGTCTGCTTGCTTACATGCACATAGATAAGTACCTTGCAGAAAAGCTCACACCAGGTAATAGGTCTTTCTAGTGTCTTTATTTCTGAGGTAAATAGCATTCAGTAATGAATTCCAGGCTCTGAATGCATAATGGGGGCATATTTGGTGCTCAATTGCATGAAGACATTAAGCATGAGTAGCAATTTAGAGTATTCCTAGAGAATTTGCATTGATATAAAAATATAAAAGATCAGGGGGAGTTTTTGATAAAAGGCTCACAAAAGATGCTTATGGTTCTTTCTACAATAGGATGTGAGTGCCCCAGCACCATTGCCTTATATAAAGATGCAAAAAAAAAAAAAAAGAGATTTAAAACAAAATAGTTTTTCAGAACATTCAGTATTCAGAAAGGGAGAGAATTTGTGAAGTGTCATCTGCATCTGCTCTGTGGCCTCTATTAAGGTGGATGAGAATGGGAGGAATTACGTTTGGGTGACTGTAAAGGATGAGCAGTCTTCCTCCTAATGCTACATTACCTTACACTACCCTGTGTCCTGAAATAAGCCTTGTCTCTGATCTCTTTTTGTTTGAGTTTTATATGGGTTTGTTTTGTTGGGTGCACATATACCATGGAATGAAATTAATGCCCGTATTGTCTAAGTTAAGCCATTTACAGTATTTCTTTTATCTGTTCTCTTTTCCTAGCCTTACGCAGAACTGTGGCAGAGAGCTGTTATTGGACTGTGTTTTGAGCTGGCTTTGTATGAATGAATCAAAAGAGGGTTTACAATTATAAAGTAATAGGAATGAAAAATATTGCTGCAAAGATAGTTGCTAAACTTTTCTGAAGTTTTCCTGAGATCTCTGTCTTGTCTGGATTAGATATTTTGGTATGATTCACTCTGACTCAATCTGGAGGGCATTGATCATATTAGTTTTTCATTCTATAAATCAACTACTTTTAGTCATTCATGTTTCTTTTAGGGTTGACCTTGGCATTGCATCAGCATCTCTGTGAGATTCAAGCTAACATTCTGACCCTTCTGAAGTTAAATGGGAGATTTGGCATTGATGTCAGTATAACCAAGATTTTCATATGGTGAAAACACTGTTCTCACATTGTACATAACTGCCATGAGGCACAGCCAGATCTTGGAGAAGAGAGTTAATTTTTGCTGGAGTTTGGCATTATGATTTTCAAATTGAGAAGGAGCACAAAGTTCCAGCTGTAAGGGTTACCTATTCTTTTCCTTTACAAGGAAAGACATGAGCATATAGTGCTGTGCATGTGCTGCTGTACAAATACACTCAGGCAGCTTTTCCAGCTATGTAATTTGTTAGTGAGGTCTCCAGGAGCTGGGCTAATTCTTGGACCTCAGCAGACTGCTGAGGTTCACACAGCGATTAGGGGACATGATAAATAAGCAAATGTTTATTTCTGCAATTGCACTGCAGGATTGTAACCCCACTTTTCAGGGACATGCCACGCTGAGCTGCAGAAACCCACAGCACTGTTCACAGAATGAGTTTCACTTGTCATGGTTACTTCCAACAAATATTCTCAGTAGAGGTACTCCAGTTAAAAAGAACAGTCAACAGTAACATTTCACATGCACTCCTCCAAAACAAAACCATTCTGCTGTTAAATTGTGTGTCCTGCCTTTGTTTTTAAATTCTTCAATGTCTTCTCTCTCTGGATTCCTTGTGGAGGAATTATTGGACAATTTATCATTATTTCTGTATTATTTCCCTTGTGAAAATCAAATGCCTGGTCAGGGCTATAAAACATGAGTGCCTTATTTTTAAAACCACCAGGCATTTGCTTAGGAATAAGAGCTGGAAATCAGCTGGAGAGAGATCCCTATTCAGCCTTCAACCCTGCAGGCCTTCAGTGAGCCACACAAAGAAATATATGGGGATCCACACACAGGCTTACAGAATATTTGGGTTGAAGTGGCCAGCTGGGCTTTTAAGGTGTCTAGGTTAGATGGAAACCGTGCCATTAAACTCCCCTGTGTGAGGGAGAGGTCAGTTCATGGAGGTGAAAGAATATTAACTCCCAGCTCAGGGGCTGGGGATGGCTTTTCCAAGTAGGCAATCTGGGCTTTGTGCTCTCAGGGCTCTCAGGAGCTGCAGTTTTTGTCCATGGGGAGCTTTGGGATTCTCTGGGGGCAGCTTTGTCCTGGTCTCTGTCTACAGAGAAAGTGCTGCTCACTCCCTGGATTTGGGTCCAGGCCACTGAGGAGGGAGAGCTCTCTCTGGTAATTTGATCTAGGATAGGAAAAGGTTTGTGAACTGAAAATGATCCAGACAAAATCCCCCAAGATATCTATAATTATGTGTAGTAGCAGCCTACTAAATTGAAAAAGTGTCATGCAGGGGGAAAGGCTATCATCCATTCCCCTGCCCTGGAAAAGGGCTCTTCATAAATTGGGTGGAAATTTTTTCAAGGAATCTGTGTCTTTCATCCAGCAGCTAGAGATCTATATAAATGCAATTATTTTTATTTTAATTAATGATTATGATAAATGAGAGGTCTCTCTTGCTCATATTCCTTGGGCTTTTGTGCTTCTTGAATTACATTTTTAATAGCACTGAAGTACCTAGAGGAGGGGTGCAGGGTGTTTCCATCCCTGTATTTGTTGACAAGCCTGAATAAAATATTTGAAGCTGTATTTCTTTAGTGGGGGATATATATATATTTTTACAAGAAAGATGATTTTGCTGAAAGCTGTTGATCTTGTATATCTATGATTTCATTCTGGTTTTTGAGCATGAAAAATGTACCTTTTTTTCTATTTCCACAAATATCATAAAAGTATGACTTAAAATGTTGTAATTTTTTTTACGGATTTTACTCGTAATCTTAGTTGGGTTTAGAACACTGTTAAAGAAGCTCTAAAATAAATAATAATTTAAAAAAACACAGAAAAAACTTATCAAGAATTAAAATAATTAACTACCTGTTTGGAAAACATAAAAAATAATGTTTCCACCCATCAAATCTCTTAGTAAAGGTAAATTTATCCTTTATGATATGCAACTCTTCAGTGAAAAATTTTAGAGAGCAGCAGCACTGACATTTTTTCATATTTACCTCTGATGATGCAGCTCTCTTTGTTTTTACAGACTTTACATACAACTGTAATTTTAAAAGTAATCACATTCACATAAAGACAACAATAACAACAGAAAAAACATTGTGAATCACATAAGGGATGATGAAAGTACTTATCATTAGGTGTTACCTTTCATTTGTGTCTCGAGAACATTGAATTCTCTTAGTAATAATTCTTTGTTAAAAATTTAGACAAAAGTATTTCTGTGTTTTTTGACTGCAGACATTGACTTAGGGTTTTAAGTGCAGCTTTTGAAGAGTACTGGGAATAGGTTTTCAATATAATGTATATTTTTAGAGCTCTGAGATGAGAAAGATGATGCATCTTAAATTGATTAGAGAACATCTTTTACAGTTAGAGATGCTGCATGACCACTGTGAGTTATGCATAAATCTTATTTCTTTTTGGCAATGATTTTTATACGTGGTTTGATTTATGTTATGAGGTGGATGCCAAGAGACGAGCAACATAAATCACAAAAATGAAGGAGCCTAATATGCAATAGCTAGTTAAAAAATTCATACTTGGTATTAGATGAAATAAATTGTAAATACCCAGGAGATGATAGAGTGCCTTAATCTACAGAGTTAATCCAGCTCTGCATGCAGAAACTTGAGAAGATGACTGTGCTTGTTCCTTTGGGCAAAGGAACCTTTGGGCGAAGTTTTGCTTCCTTTTGATGTTAATGGCCACTTGGCTTTCCTGATGCCAAGACTGCACCTTGGATCATGATCCTTCACAAGCACATTGTAATACGAGGAGCAGAAAGATGTTTCAGTCCCTCTGACCGGTGGAAAAGAGGGAGCAGAGCATTAGAAAAGAGGGTTTGCACAAAGGCTGCCTGTAGAGCAAGTTTTTTATGTTGTATGGTGCCATCAACCTATAGCAGTTGGTTGTCTGTGGAGTCCTTCTCTGGGATTTATTACAGGAGGCTTTTTTTGCTGTCAGGCTTGGCACCTCTTTCATGTCTGTGGCCACAGGTTATGTTTATTTAGGATCTGTCTGAGGGAGAGGGCTTTGAAAGCACAGCAGACTGCGTTCACCAGAAGGCCAGCAAGTAGTACAAGCCAGCAAATTTTTGTATGTGAGAGTTTATATGACCTTTTTAGTGCTTATATAAATAAAGAAGGGACATCTCCCTCTATTTTTCTGGTGAGGATAAGGAAGATTGAAATGGCAGCATTAGAGGAAATCAAATTTGAAAACATGACATACATGACATGCAGGCAAACAAGCATTCAGGGTACAGGATTTATGGAATCACACAGCTGCTGTGAAAGAGCACTTAATAAACCTTGTGGACAGAAACATCTATGGAGAGGAAAGGCAATCAAAGAAAGTTCTGGGATTTCTAATTTAATTTTGAGACTATTGGGGGGGATGAGCCTGGTGGTAATCCTGAAAGTTGCAGATAACTAATTCCCAAGAGGATCTAAACAGCAGGCCCTTTTGTGAGGAGGTTAATAAGAGAAGAATGTGAGTGAGAGGAAGGATGATGGAGAGATCAGCCAGTGCAGTAAACCAGATAAAGAGGATGTGAGGGGTAAAGGCTACCAGGAGCGGGTGATGGAGTGTCACCAAGGAACAGTCAGCCCTTCTGAGAAAGTGAGAGGAAGGAATGAAGGAATTTCTGAGGGCTGTTGTGTACTGAAGCTCAAGGGTAATCAGTATAAAGTTCCATTTAGCATAGTTTTCAAAAATGTTGATGACATCCTTTAGGATAAACTGAATAATCTCCCTTGTAGCCTACTGAATGAACAGATGAAATTGCATGGCCAGTAGCAAGGATGTTTAGTCAATCTGTAGCGAGATAGCTGTGACTGGAGTTTTCAAACATTCAGAAGAGGAGAGGAGGCTGTGCACAAGCACAGACATGCTGTTTTCTACTCTAAAACTACGTAAAGTCTTGGATTTTGAGAGAAAACTATTTAATGACATTGAGGCAAACTTGAATTTGGAATAGCAGCAGAAACAGCTGAAGATTTTATGTAGCTATCTAGTGCCAGCAATGTTTTTATAAGGTGACCATTCACATTTAACTTTATGTGCATTCATTCTGTCTCTAAATGTACCAGAGGTTATTTAGTTCATAGGACACAAGGACTGATTGTGTTGTGTAATTAACCTTGTTGTTGTTTCATTGTTACCTGGTCTAAAGGAATGGTAAAGATGGCAATGACACCACCCTTACAGATGTGTGCATTAGAGTTTAGCATAAATACAATTTGAATGCCTGGGACTTCAACCCCAAAGCCCTGAGTAGGTTATTCCCAACATAAAGACTGGCTCAAATCTACCCAGTGCAAATCATATCTTCCGGATTCCTGCCAGCTCTCTTGTCACATCTTGCTCTTTCTACTGTTCTGGCTCCTTCCAGGGCATAACCTGAACACTAGTAGCAACTTGAAATCCACCAGACACAAAAGAGTTTACAAGACAGAGAGATTATTTTCTTTCAATGATGAGATTTCAAATGATAAGTGTGGGAAAAATCTTCCCCTCTTCCTTTCTCCTCTCTTTATTTATAACTCTTTCCCTCCCATTTTACTATTGGATTAGCAGGCTTTGTGCCAGTAGATGTGTGTTTTCAATATATATAATTGAAAATACTGTGGTCACTGAATGAATGTAAAAATAGACTGCATGTGACATGTGAACAACTGTACATGTGCCTTCTCTGGGTGACCTTGCTGGTGAGACCTGTTAGCATGGGAGCTGTTGGGAAGGGCAAGAGACAAACAATTACAGGTTTATGTGCCTAATCTTACTGGCAGGCCATATCCTGGAGATGTTAATAAGATGTGAGATCACAAAACATCTGGAGAAATCTCAGCTGACAAAACCTGATGCATAAGGAATAAATTGTGTCTGACAAATCTGGAGATGGAGAAAAGCAGTAAAAACGAGACAGTGAATTGGCACTTTGAAAAGAGTTGAAGAGGAATTGTAATATTGATGTTATGTATAAAGATTTGCAAGTAAAGCTGTAGAAATTACTATAATAGCCATGCTCAGATAGGATGACAGGCACTTGGTGTGGAGATTTCTTTATGCAGAGTCTTTAATTAACCTTTAATTAAATTAAAACTTTAATTCATCTTTAATCCACAGCTGATGTGTGCTCAGTGGGCTCTGATCACTTTGCTTGAACTATAATATTTCTAAGAGGGCAGTATAAGAAAATTAACAAGTTAAGACTGAATGAAGGCAATATGATCTTAATTCTTTAGCTAAATACAGCTCTTCATGGATAGGGGCTTTTTGTAATTACTTGAACTTCAGAACAGACCATTTTCCCCACTGTGTCAGGATCTTAAAAACTGATCATTCTTTGTGTTCCCAACAATAACAAAATCTTCTCTATATGTCTGTATCCCAGAAGAAATATAACCTCATGTAACCCACAAACTTCCAGCCAGAGGGGAAATTTATATAGCTGAGGAGAGGAGATTATTCTGCTTGTATACAGTATCAGATAATAAATTGCTGTTCTGCAGCTGGAAACATTTTAATATTGATGGTCCATGTGTGTATGTTTACAACAGGGCTGAAATTAGCATTAAGTTATTCATTAATTTGGGTAAGTAGCTGATACTGTACTAGAATTAACTCTAACCACCTACCTGCTATTTTATCTTCCTGGAAGAGGCTGTGGGAGATTTTCTGCAGTGTCCAGGAACACAGTTCACCATCTATTCTATCTGCTTATGACAGGCTGTAATTTATTAAATGTTTTGATATCCATTGAGTTTTCAACTGTTGTGCATGTAAATGGGTTACTGTGGTTTGGTTCATCTTGTAGTTGTTTGTGGGGAATTATTATGCTGTGTGCAAAGTGCTGAACTGCCTATAGAGAGTTCTAATATAGGAACTGCAAAAATGATCTGTTGAGTACTATAAGGAAGCAGGATCTTCCTGAAGGTTTTCACAGATGTATTCATAATGTTGAGTCCCTAATTTTATACTAGTGGCTTCTTTCTCCAGCTAGCACATGATTTTGAGCAAGATTTGCTGCAAACCTCAAATTAGTGCAGGTAATTTAGACTAGAACCTGAATAGTAGCAAATATGTACCTGCTTTCTAATTTCCTCATTGTCAGACATTTGGGAGCCTGAGCTGAGTCCCACAAGAACCTCTTCCCTCCCAACTGTAGTCCTAAATCAATAAAGTACGTGAGCATATATTTAGCCTTAGGTAGGTGCCTCAGCCCTGCAGATTTTCACAAATTCTAAGATTTGTTTTAAACATATGTCTTCTAATTGCAGTTGCTTTCCTCAAGCAACCTTATAAATCCTAATGTCTGAGCTTCAATTCCTCTTCCACTCCTGGAGGAGACTGGAGTTCATCTTATGCCTGCCAGTGTTATCTAGTGTTTGAGGGATGCCTCCCAGTGGAGGCATCTAAAAGCAGAGCATGATCCTTTTTTTTTCCCTAGCTATGAAAGATGAAGGCTTTTCTAAAATGATGAAGTTTCTTCTATAAATTATAGTAAACCAGTAAATCTTTTTTTTTTACTTTTTTTTTTCTCTCTCAGAGAAAAAACATCTGCCTATTGCAGATGGTTAGCGTAGTTTTTGACACGGGAGAAAGCTTATGATGATGCTATGCAGAGATAAGAAGGCTGTGTGGTATAAAAGTTCATCTATATTTCTCCTTAAGAAAGTCTGTGTGCATCAGTGTTGGAGAAAGCAATTTCCCTTATGTGCCTTAGGAGGGTGGTGTTTGAGGGTGAATGTATTTCCCCATATGACTAAGAGACAGTGTTTGCAAAGTACTTCCTTATCTTTGGATGGGCAAGGATGCAAATTTAAGAGTACTGGCATTGGTTGTTTTGAAATCCTTGCAGCTGTTGTAGGCAAACAGCATAAAACAGGGAGAAGGATTATCATTCAAATTACAGTGTCATTTGGGGAGATTTTTTCAGGTGTTACCATCTTTCAGCTCTTCTCTTTGAGAAACCCTTTACAGCAGACAAAACAAAGCTTGCATATTAAAGCTGTTTATTAGGTGTCAGATCTGACCCTGTGCAGGCCAATCCCACAAAAGGCTCTTCCCGGTAACCCCATTTGAGCAATGATTCAGAGTGATGTCCCGTGTGTACCCAAACACAAGCTTTAATTATGCTGACTCTACAAGCTATGGCACAATACCTACCATTTCAAAAGCTCTCATTCCTCCATTTTGTTGGATTTATTCCTGGTTAAACTTCTGCTTCTCCTTTTATCTCCTCATTATTTTTTATCCTTTTACTTATGAGGACAATGGATGTCATTTTGGATTACCATTACAATTTCTCTCAAAAAGACAGAAATATCTTCTCTTCTTTATACTGCAGGGAACCGACATAGCTATACAAACCCAGAGCCAAAATAATCATATGCTGATAAACAGAGAACAAAACTCCAATCTGGATTTTTTCCCCAAATGGGAAAAGTTCCAGCTAACGGGTAGTCAAAGAACGTGTAATGAATTATAAACGTGGAGTTCTAGGAAACTGTTCTGTAATGTGCAATACATAAGATATTAACATAAATTTTCTTGGAAAGTTATGTGCCAGTGCCAATTATTTTTAATATGGATGTAGTAAGATATGAATTAATGAGAAATTTAAATGATTTTATAACTTTATAACTTTTATAACTTTAAAACAAATATGTTCTCTCTGGTTTTGCATTTAAGACTTATTTTTGCGTTATTAAAAATGCAAGAGTTTTGAATAAGCAGAGGTAACATAGAAAACATACCCAGAAGCTCTAACAGCTGGAGTCCTTTGACTTTACAGATGAGGGTAAATCACTGTTGTTTAGCATCAATCAAAACCTATCTCCAAATTCAGGCTTAGGCTCAATACTCATAGAACATATGTCAATACCCACAGAACATATGCCCACCTTATACATTCAGCACAGTACAATTACTGATGGTCAAACTGCAAACTTTGTAACAACTTGGATCCTAAATTATTAGTATGTTCAAGGTTGCACAATAACATCCACCTAATGTTCTACATCCCCATGAGATGTAGAATCTGCATTCACAGGGAGGCATTTGAGAGATAAAAACACAGATACTGGTATGTAAAGAGGGGGAAGTAATTCTTGAGATACATAATGTACTTTTTCCATAGAAATAAAAATATGGAAACTGCTGAAACTGCTGAATAGAGTCTCCATTTCTTGGTGATCAAGGGTGAAGGAATGACTTTCTGGAAGATATTTGCTAACTAAGCACATTTTGCTGACTGTATACAGAAGTGAGTGGGTGAAATTCTGGGGTTTTTGTGTTCTATTGTGGTGTGGACTTGTTTTTTTTTCTTTTTTAATGCAGGTGTTAGATGAGATGATCTAATGGTCCCTTCTGGCCCTAAGGCAAAGTGCAGACTCCACTTGACAATATTCATGGAGCTTTCTAAACCCTTTTTACCAGGCCTTTGGGGAAGGAGGTTTCTAATAGGGAGGAATTTTATAGAGCAGAAAAGTGTTTGCCAGCAGAAATGTTTGCTGTTGGCAGTTGATTGTTTTGGGGAGGAGGAAAGGTTTGCCAGGGTTTCCATTTGAAATGTCTTTTAAATCTTCATTAAAGGTGCCTGTGGCAATATTCAGGCATGTCTTTGTGTATTTTTCCCTAGAAAAAATAAATAGCTTTATTTTTCAAGACAGAGAACCTTGGAGTTTGCATATTACATCATGGCAGAGGTAAATTCAGTCTCATAATTTTGTGTCTCAAGGGAAAAACAATTAGGGAATATGACTAGCATTTATCTCAGGTCTCTCTTGGAAACAATGCTTTAAGCTTTGCTAAATTCACCCATCCTGTGAACAAACTGCCAGAGATTTAGAGAACCAGGGCTGTACTTTTGTTTCCTCTGGTTCACCTAAGAGGAACTGTGGACTGCTCACTTTTGGAAATCACGGTCACTTCTAAAAATCAGGTCTAGGAACATTTATAAAAGTAGCACAATGCAATGGTGAATCATCAAATAAACCACCTGCCAAGAGCTGAGGTATTAGACAGGCCGTTGTCCAGGCCTGCACAGTGGCCGTTCCGTGTCTGCTAAACCACCAGCAAAAGTTTGCAGGGCTGGTGGACAGGAGCACAAAATGTTTGCAAGCCTTCTGCACTGCTTATCCATTCACAATTTAGCAATGCTAATATCTGATGGGAAAGCACTCTGCCTTCGAGCCGCTGCCTTCAGGAGGACGCTCGGAGCAGAGGACAGTGCCAGGAGCCCATGCTGTGCCGCACAATCTGTCACAGAGCCGCATGAATTGTGCCCACGTCAACCTTTTGTCCCCGGCCACAACAGACACAACTGGCTCTCCACTCGTAGGTGCTGCCGGGGTGGGATGTCCTGCGAGGGGACAGATGTCATTAAGGAGTGATGTACAGCAGGCACTGTGGCCTGTGGGCTGCACAATGGCTGCAACATCCAAAGGCCATATGTAGCGCTCTCATTAGTCCCTTGATTGCCTCCTGCACAGGCTGTTGGAAATGTTTAAAAGTGCAAGTTCAAAAGGGAAAGCAATGTATCATGTTTGGATTTTCTCCTTCAGTCATGCAAAGCAAACAGAGAACCTGCTGTGTTTGGAAGCCAGAATTTTAGAGACGAAGGCATATCTTAATTGTGGCTCCGTTATGTGGCTTTGCTTCACACTGAATTTCGCTGCTGTCTCCCACGGTCAGAGAGTCCAAAGAGATATTGAGGAAACACAAAGTCCTTTGGGCATTTTCAACCTGAAATATTTATCTGCTTGGTTCTGTTTCAGCCTCAGCAGATATTTATCTTCTGTTAGGAATTTAAGGGAGACATCTGCAGAATGCCTGGGATGTTCATCTTTGGATACGGCTGTGGAAAAAAAAGTGATGTGGATAATGTTTTATTCTATTCTTTTCAGTTTTATTTCTCTGTTCTCAGTTTTAAATCAGTATTATAGGCAGAGTCAAATTCAGCACCTTAGTCTAGTGGGTTTGCCTACAGCCAACTATGATAACTTTGGGAAACCTTTTGCTCTTGGTGCTCAGCACACATTGTGCTGTCCTTACTCCCTGTTTTCATCATTGGGAGGTTCCCCTCTAGTCCACTCTTTATGTTTCTTAGCTATCATTTCCCAGCTTCTCAGAAGACCTTCTTTCTGCCTGAACTGGGCAGCCCTTTTACAGCAAACACCAAGTAGAGAAAATTTCCTGGGCAAGATTTTAAACAGACTTTGTTTCAGAAGGATGCATTCAAATGCAATTGGCAGCTTCGACACCACTGTAGACCATTTAAGCTTTGACTGTTAAACCTAACAAAAAGAGAAGCTGTTATATTTCTTAGCTACAACTTCTCTTGAAACTGATGCAAAGGCATCCTGGATGCTTTGACAAAGACATCAGTAAACACCTTTCTAATTTTGCCTTATTAATTAATTTGCAAACTCTTTAGTGCAAATGCAAATTGTTGTTAAATATTATTCATTAAATATTATTTTTAAATGGTAATTAAAGACAATAATTTGTAGGAATTGCATTCTGTACAGATCCTGTTTTACTTTCATTATCCAGCTCTCTCAGATTTTTTTTCTGCTGGGTGTAAAAATTAGTCTAAAAGCTTGATTTTGGATTCCCAACATAACTGTTAATGTTTAATGACCAGTTCAGCTTTTTCCTGAGCTTTGCTGCTCTCTGAGTTCAGAGTCATTGTGGTCCTTATTGCCTCACATCTAAAATCAATCAGCACAGCACTTAGTTTTTCTGCTTGTTCTCCACAGACAGTCTTTCCAGAAGAGACCATTAATTCCTTCACCCACATAACAGTGCACTGCATTCCCTCTGTCTCCAAATGAGAATGTCTGTGTCGACTGAATTTAGGATTAGTACAGGAAAATGGTGTGGTAATAGTGAAATATGACAAATAGTTCTCCAGCTGAGGTATTAGTTCATCCTGTAAATGTTATACACGAGTCTGAATTGTGTTTGCAGGCCACACTGGACTGGCTTTGAAAACCTTCACTGTGCTAGGAACTTCTAAAACATTTGTGTCTGACTGACAATGCAGTGTAGTGTCCAAAACCTGAGGGCTAGTCCAGCCTTGTGTCTTCCAAGTGGTGGTGGCTGAGGTTGAAGTCATACCTCTTGTGTGTGTATTAGATTTCTGGTGGGATATCCCAGGGCAGCACATTAAAATTGGCTGCAGTATTAGTCATTTCCTGGCTGCTCTTTCCCTTTAAAGAAGACACTATCTATGCCTGTGACATAAGAATAAATACTTTAATGTAAATATTTTCCAAGTGGAATTACTCATTATTAACACAGACAGTTCTGACGGCAAATAAAAACAGTATGTGTCAGCAAAAACATTATTATTGAGGAATTCAGACTTCAAACCACACCGTGATTCATAGAGCACCTGACTAATTTTTTTTTTTTCTTCTCAGTTTCTTTTTTCCTCTTGTCAAAAAATGAAAATATCTTATGGGCCATCAAATTTTTCAAAAGGCTTGTGTTGGTGTCTGATAAACTGGAAGCAGGGGGAAGATGCTGTGGGTATCACATCTGGAGAAATGTCTTGTAAGTGGAGGAGAAATGGAGAGGGTGACATTAGGCTAACTGAAATAAACTGAAATAAACCTACAAACAGACCTACATAAGGTCCCTCTGGAATGAGAGCATGTGGTGAGAGGGGAATACAAGCACTGCATTTTCTACTGTAAAGAAGAGGCTGGAAGGCATTTCAGTGCTTTCTGGCCAATGCCTTTCTGCATCATGTGAGGCACAAATGAGGTCGTGAATATTATGGGACAATTTGGAAGTTAAATTATCATTAAGTAAATTCTGAATCCACTTCTAGTTTCCCCTCAGTTTATCAGAATGAGAATCTCTCTTTCAGGGAAGATTAGGGGTTTGGTACAGATCTGAACTTCACCACCAGAGACACAGAGCAGGACTTCTGTTTAGTTGCTGTTCCTCTAAACTCACTGCAAAGAATACTTCTAAATTTTTAATATTCTTTTTTTCTTCCTTAAGAATACTTCACATGGAATCACATCAATATAGTAATAAATTTTAACAAAGTTAGCAATGGATAAAGAAGAGATGATGAAAGATACATAATCAATTGCAAATAATCGAGTCTATAATTTTATAAGTAACTACATTTTAGGATTTTTTTTCCTCTTTTTTTCATCAAAAAAGTCTGCTGTGCTCTGTGATACCTTCCTGCCTCAGGTCTCTTAAATCACATCTGAACCTCGTTTATGAGGCCTAAGGGAAAGTCGAAGGTTATGTTCCTTACTTTCCTTTGTAAATATGTTACAGTCTATTTCATCTAGAATCTGGCTCTTTTCACAGCTGGTTGTTGAGGTAGTTGTATAGGCTGCACTGTGATTTACATCACTTAACAACCTGTCCTTTTTCTGATTTTTTTTTCTTAAATATGAAGAACACTAGCATTCACGTAGTTGCATATTTTAAAAAGTACACCCTGGAAATCTAAAACTGTGTTCTATTTCCTTTATAGATCTGGTATGTGCAAAATGAAAAAATATAGTCTTCATCGTACCCCATTTAAAAAAAAAAAAGACTACATATTCAGTCCTAAGTAATACTTGCAGCCAATTATTCTTTCACTGATTAGTTTATATAAAAATATACCAAGTTTTACCAGATTCTTTTCCAACTGAAATGAAGCAAGAGGACAGGAATGCATATTAAGATGAATGACACTTATTTCAGAGAAATGTATGACTGATACACTTTTCCTTGCCTGAAACTCGTCATGTTCTCATCTCTGGGAAGTGATTTTATTCTCCATGCTCACTCAGAACTAATCAGTAAATCAGCTATCAGATCTTATGTAGAGACACACAAATTTATCATCTCGGTTTTGGTGCAAATTTTGTTATTTGATGAAGTCAGGATTTTTGTTTTCTTCTTCTCTTTAGTAAAAAGAATCCATTCCACAGATTTCACAGGCTCTTTCGAAGTAAATACAAGCATTTTGCTTACAGAACTGTACTACAACACACAGTTTGAAATCAAGTGGGCAGTGAAGTCATTAGAAGGAAACAATACCAGTGCACTTACTGGGAATATCCCTGGTGACACTGCTGTGTGCACTCAGGGCTGCTTTCCATCCATCAGACAGGCACTGCAACACTTGCACTTGGCTTAGTTCACCACAATTGTTTAAAGGTCTTTGACTCCTGGGCCAAGTTCACAAGTTTATGGAAACAACTAAATTTCCCTGACACAAATATAAAAATGTGGTGCTTTTGCTATTTGTAAAACAGCAGAAAAGGAAAAGGAACAGTGAGAAGCACCATGGTCTTGTGTGTAAAGAATTTACCAGGGTTTGTGGGAATGATCTAAACTTTGCATGTTTTGCTGACTTTATCTACAAAGCTTAAATCAGGATCCTGTTTTATCTGCAGCTGAAGCTGACAGCTGGTGAATGAGGATAAAAAACCTTTGGGGTTTTGGCCCATCATTAACTGCTTTATAGCGAAAATTTTTAGGTGTCTGAGCTTAAAGATATAATGTACATCCTGCAGTAGTACATGTTAGTTCTTGATTCTATGATCTCTCATTTTCTTGCCAGAGGGGTAGGTGGATTTGCTATGCTGTGGAAATATGACTAAACTTGGCCTGAAACGTAACAAATTGTACACTCTTTCCTTATAATTATTAAACCACAGGTTAGCAGATCTATTTTTAGGTCAGCAGCAACCTTGAGCCCTGAGACACTGCTTTCTGCACTAGATGACATGAAGAGAGGTGATGGAGCAAAACTCTTCATAATGCACCTCTGAGGAACCCATCCTTTCTCATGTTCATCTATCAAAGGCCTGGTTTCCACTCAGGTCATTGTTTTTTCCATAGCAGTCTTCCAGCGCTCCAAGATCCTTTTGTATGAAACACAGTCTTTTCTCCTCTCTCCTCTCCCAAATCAACTTTGCTATTCTATTACTTGGTCAGCTTTTCTGCATTTTCTTCTTTGAAATGACACCAAGTCCCACAAATGTGTAGTGTTCTTGTACAGCTAAAATAAGTAGGAACTATGTCAGTGACTACATGGCAGCTAGAATCCACCCCACAACATCAAATAGAAACAGCTCAGACAGCCTGGAGATCCTCAAGGACCAATGTGCTGCAAAGCTGTGGCATCACTTGTGCAGTGATTTGTAGTGCTGGGATCTCTCTGATCATTGACCAAATGAATGCATCCTCCTTCTATTACATTTTTCATCCAATATGTGCCTCTTCTATATAAAAACATTGCTGAATCCTGTAAATTCCCATTCTGCACCTGCAGACTACTGGTTTGCTGCTGTCAACAAAGAGTATTTCTATCTTCTTGGATGAATGTAACTCCTTATTCCCCTACAGCATGCCCAGTCAACTTCCATCTGGAGATTTTTAATTGGGAAGAAGGAGGTGGCAAACCTTTCCTTTTAATTGCAAAGTGACAGTAGAATAAAAATAGCATATTAAACACATTTTATCTGCTAGGGTTGTTAAGGCTTATCATCCTAATTTTCAGCTGCCTTCTGAGTGATGAGAAGAAGGACCTGTATATATATTTTTTTTTTTTTGAAGAAAAGTAATAACCAGAACATGGTGATGATAGTCCAGGGAAGAAGTCAGGTGATGCCATTGAGGCCCCATGCAGCCCAGTGCCCAATTACTGTGGGGGCTGAGTCCAAAGAATAGTGGCAGGAGCACAGAACAATGAAATACTCCCCACGTGCTCTCATGGTATAGACAAGTCAATCCATCATGAGTGCACAGCCTAGCATCTGGGAGATCCAGATGATACACACTGGAGTTTTCCTGTATCAGCAGTAGTGTCTCTATTGTTGCCTTTTAAAAGCGCTTTTCTAGCGAGGCCTAGGGCATGATTGAAATGCTTGTTATTGGAATAGCTCTGCCTCAATCAATCTTCATGTGTGATACAAGGCCAGTCTGGTCTCGGGTTCTTTATCTGCCCCTTCTGCTTGCAGTTTTTAAGAATGCACTTACTGACCTAAGAGCTAACAATTTCTTTCATGGGAACCGTGTGCATGTACCACATAGTGAGGAGAACACCTTTTAATTGTGATTCCAATCACTCAGTGCAAAAATATTTGTTTTAACTGACTAGTTCCCAGTCAAACCTTCATCTTGCTCTGTTTATAGCTGTTTTTTCCTGATGTACATTCCTGTGGATTATTTTGCAAGCCGTCCCATGGGTGTGTTGAGCATCCAAGCATCTTTGCAAACAGTTACTGCAAATGCATAGCTATTATTCAGGTGAATCATCATTCCCCTTGTTAAAGTTTTACAGCAAGATTTTGCCTAAATGCAAATGGGAGAGGTCTATTTAGGGATCAGATTAAGAGCAATCTAGGCTTGTCATGCAAGAAAGAAAATTGCCTCAGACATGCAGTTTATTTAGGTTCAATAAGTCCACAGCTGGGTAGTATATTTAAAAGTTAAGTGCTGTTCTACCGTCAGAATTCTCAGGGTCTGATTCACTATCAGTGTGTTATCAACACAAGACCCTCATGTAGGATTTCTGGAGTGGAAAGCTGGTGTAAGCAATCATTTGCAGGAACACTGTGTTTGAACCTCTGCTGACGTGCAGAAGGGTTAATGTGACCTCAACACACAGTGCTGACCTGGGTGGCTGGAGGATGCATTGACTCAGAGCATCACTGCTGAGGCTCTGCAAACCCTGACTATAAACAAACCCCACATTTGTTCCTGCAGATGTCCAGCTGTCCTTTCTCAGTCCTCCACTATGAATATGCTTAAAAGTGCTTTGTCATCAGGAGATGCTTTAAGTAATCCATTATATTATTTTGAACTTAGAAAAAACCCATCTGTGGGCTGTGTGGTTAGGAAGGCACAGGGAAAAAGCTGTGCTGGTACAAATCAGATTTGATCTGGTCAATGCTTATTGTTATCTTGGAAAGAGATACAGAAGAGAAAATTCAGCTGCCCATACTATAGTACCTAAGGGCCTCAGAAAATGGAGGAGTAAAGTGAAAAGGGAAAAAATATCTTAAACCTGAATTTCAGGTCAGACAAATTGAAATACTAAACTTGCAGCTTCTTCCCAGACTGGCTGTTTTGCTCTCATTCTTTTATTGTCAACATTTTTGCCTTTTTCTTCCTGTTGTTTGCTGGTTCATTGACCAAAATGCTCTTGTTCTGGTTGCAGTGTTTACATATGCTCATGTTCACCAATATGAGTAATTGTAAATAGCACTATCCTACAGAGGTCTGTTTGTTCAGAATTCAACCACAGAATTATTTCGTGCAGGAGAACTGGCCATATCATTCTCTGCTGTGCTCAGAAAGCTTCAGTGGCTTTTGGAGGAAAAGTGAAGCAGTTGGAAGATCTTACAGAGCTCTGTATCCTGCTTTAGTTTTGTGACCTCAGAAAATTTGGATCTGTTTCCTAGTCATGCTGTAACTCTTTGTCTCACTCTCTTTCACGTGTCTCTATAAACAAAGAAAATTCTGCTAAAAATCATATATGCTCAGGAAAATTTAGTACAGCCTTGTGACTGAAATAGATTTTTGAAAGAATGATATTTCTCAAGTAATAATGCAGTGTTCAGCTTTGGTAACTGCTTCTAGCAGAGGATTTCATAGCTAAATTCCTTGCCTCTTGCTACTGCAGTCATTTGAGGAGAAAGTTATCCCATTCTGCAGAGCAAGGAACTGAAAGAAGAGACAATGACAGTAATTCTGTGCTGACTGGCAGATGTCTCTTCTCTTATTTCCACCTCATGGCTGTGATTCCTTGTCTCAGCTCTGCCTTTCTGAGCTGGATTTTCCCTTTGTATCAACCTGGAACCCAAACCAACTGCACAGTGACTGCTGAGAGCACAAATTCTCTGTATGGAGATCCATCACTTGCACTTACGCAACACCCCCTACAGCCATGCAGACCTTGTCAGGCAAGCCTAAGGCCCCCTGTAAATTCACTGTTTTAGTTCATATTTTAACACAGACTGACTAGTTTTCAAAAGGAGCTTATCCATCTCGTTTTAGGCCCTCCTTTAGCCCAAAGGGATAATCCTAAAGCAGCCCTAAAGCAGACATAAAATAATCAGCTCTCAGTATTAACGCAGCCTAGACTTCTTGGTTACACTCCCTTGGCAAAACCCTTGGCTCATGGTTTTACCTGGTGATGGCTCTGAGCAGTCAGGCTGCCCTTCCCTTGCCCACCTGCACTGGAGGGGGAGGTCTGCAGAAGGAGGGTCTCTCTTCAACCCTCCCAGGGCTGTGACTTGGCACCTAGGTGGAAATTCAGCCTTTAGGAGGGACTTGTGCCTGAAGCACAGACATCCAGTTCACCACAGCTGACTGTGAGGCCTCTGTGGTAGCACCCATGCTGTTGGGGTGTGTGTCTGCTGCTGCTGCTGCTGGCATAGGAAATACTGACTGGTGGCACCTTTCCTTGGCACACTTTTGCCTTTAGCTACTTTTTGGAAGACACAGAGTGGAAGGTTGCTTCCTTTGGGGGCTTGCTGTGTAAGACTTTTCAGAGTACTCTTATTGCCAAGTATCTTTAAGAGATGGAGGCACAAATTAGAATAGAAGTAGGCAGAAAGGCTTCTGAAGAACCCTGAATCAGTGCTTCAGGTACAAGAGGGACTGAAGTCCAATGTGTGGCTTCATGTAGAGTCCTGACTTCAGCACGTGCTGCTGTTTGGTTTTGTTTTCCTTTTTTCTTTTCAGTCTCTCCTCATGCAACACACTGGGCACTGAGGGCAGCCATCATCTCAGAGATCTCACACCAGAAGTAAAGTGACCACCAGTGAGTTTATATAGAGCTCATTAATGCGGTGGCTGACACTCCCTTTTTGGATGCACTTTTTTCTATACCTACAGATAGTAAGTGGTGAATACTGCTCTAAAGAAAACCAGTTGTTAACCGAGAAATTTAAGTAACTTGCCCAAGGACACACTTTGAAGTGGCTGGTTCCACCCAGGTGGATTTTTGTGGTGCACCACTGAAAGCAGTTCAGGTTAGCACGAGCAGAATCACCTATACAATATTCTAGCAGTGAGCTACAAAAGTCAAGTTTTCTACACTAAACAGAATAGAGCCTGATCTCTTTGTTTCAAGGGATTAGAAATTAGTTCAGACTGAAACGGGAAGAGGTGAGAACAACACTTATTCCCAACAGTTACTGTATTTCTCATTTGCAGTACTGAGAGTCTACAGTTGTGTAATTGTGAAGACAATTTTAGACTCTTTTGTACTTGAGAATACAGTAAGTTATGTTTTACCTGTCTGTCTCTGGAGAAGAAAAGCTTTAATTAAGTCTTACTTTAATTACGTCCCATCTATACAGTACCTAAATGCATTATAAGAACATGTCATTTACTACATCCCTGCCTTCTGGGAAGGTTTAGATGCCGAATCCTCTAATATTGTATAAAATTCCAAGTGCTGTTATTAAATGAGTATGTGAAACAAGATTATTAATGTATGCATTGTTATAATAATTACTAAGTAGTGGTGAAAACCTGAGTGATTAAAGTATGATCTGGAACTTTCTTCTGCAATAATAGACTTCTGTGTTCATATAGAAATTCTCCAGCACTGGTGGTCCTGATGATGTGCTGGTATGGCTGGTGTCCTGGATCAGAATTTTATTTCACAAAATCTAGTGTTTTACCAGTGACACTGTAACACTGTACATTACCATTCTGTGCTGTGCCAATACATAGTTTAATTAAAAACCACCCGCTCTTTGCAGGTTGTCTTAATTAAGCTAATGAGAATGTCATAGCTTCTGATATTTGTTGAAAATAGTGTCCTTGAAATGAACTTTCAGGCATTATTTTATTACAAACTGGGAGTCCTTATGAGCAAGAGATTATTAGGAATGTGCATAAACAAAACATCCAGTTTTCTAGAGGTCTTTAATATCCCATGCTGAGTATCCATTAGTCTTCTTGAACCTAACTGTTAATTTAATAGAAACTTAAGCTGATAAAAATAATAAGAATGAACAGTCATGGACTTCCTTTTGTCTTCCCTAACTTCTATAACTCAATCCTCAGTGAGAAGTCCTAGAATAGTAATGGGTTCTTTAAATATTTTAAGTATCTAGAACAGGGTGTTATGTTTTCTACAAGGGAAGAGGGACACATTGATACCTTTTTTAGCTACATACCTTTTCTATAATTCTTTTATATTACTTTTGAAGTTGTCACAGCTTGACATGTGAATCTGCTTAGTTAAAAAGTAAGCCAACATGCAGCAACTGAAAATGACATTTGTCTTTATGCATCAAGGTAAATATTGTTCACTTGAAGATGACACATCTCTCCAGCAGCAGACTGACTCCCCTGAAGGTGAATGTGCATCCATGCAAGATGCATAATTTGGATTGTTTTTGCTCCACCCCTGTTTACTTTTGCCCTCCAGTCAGTTATGTTGTCCAGACCTGTTTGTAGTCAGTTGCATTATCCCACAGCCTTTGGTGTCTTCTGCCTTGAAAATTTGAACTCTGAGACCATGCCCTTGTGAAGGAAGTGTTTGGAGTGTTTTTGTATCAACCAGTTTTGGTCTCATTCTTCTCTTCATGAACAGACCACTGCCTCCTCTGACAGCAGTGATTTGCAAGGCATATGATTCTATCAATTCTGAATCCAAACTCACATTTAAAATATCTTTTCCCTTTTCAAGTTATATGAGGCAACAAAAGAGTCATAGTATTTTCAGGAAAAAATTGAGAAGTAGTAGTAAGAAGCCCAGGGACACAAATATCTCTATAAACATCCAAATTTATCTTAAGGCTGAGTAATATGACTTTGTACCTAGTTTTGCTGATAGTGTGGATTTAACCTTGGACAAGACCTAATTGTTATTTTTTGAAAATTCTTTTCCATATTTAGCACTGTTTTTAGGCCTACTTAGAATAATGGAATAGTGCTGCAAATACCTTACTGCAGGAGTGTGTGTAGCAGATAGACCAACAATACATGCAGCTTATCTTTAGGGAACTGATCTATCAAAGGGTCTCTGTCCTCTCAGCTCCTGGTACTCCCTGTGTTCCAGTTCCAATATCAGAGATTTTGTTCCTTCAAAGGAGTCACAGACAGATGATATTTGAACTCCCAGTAGACTGATGACATGGAAACATTTCTCAGAGTGCT
The DNA here is from genome assembly GCA_013398175.1 of Climacteris rufus. Lineage (NCBI taxonomy): Eukaryota > Metazoa > Chordata > Aves > Passeriformes > Climacteridae > Climacteris > Climacteris rufus. The sequence continues at coordinate 330,564 of VZRZ01002960.1, forward strand.
GCTTACTGCAAGGGAGGGGGTTGGTTTCTAACATCTCCAAACCCCTTGCTGCTGCTCTCTAAAAGGTGAGGTGTTAATGCACAGGAAAGGGGTTTGTCTTCCTCACCCACTCTACCACTGCACAGGATCAAGGTCTTGTAATCAAGTCACTGCCATCCAAAAGAGATAAGATATATTTTGTATAAATTCTTCTGTTTCCAAGGCCTCAACTTGGCTATTCAGTAACATAAGACACCTTCACAACTGGTCATCTTGCTCTTTTTAAGCCCTGTTTCCACTGGGTGTATGTTAAGATGAATAAGCAGGGCAATGCAGCAGGAGGTGTGCAGTGGAGTATAACCATGCCAAGGACCTGATATCCATGCTGTGAATTTCAGAGCTTTTTTATACAGTCCTCATGAAGGTACACCCTATGTGTATGTAGGTCTGAACTGGATGTAATTCCCGCAAGGAAGAGAGCAAGGGATGCAGAACCAGATTTCAAAAGAAGGTCAGAGCAGTAAATGTATTTTCATAAAGACATGTTTTCTCATACACTGCAGCATGGTGGAAGTTGTGCATGTGCTGTGACACCTTTTGGGTGATGCTTAGGAAAGTATTATAGGTCAGTGGAGCTAAAGTCTGCTGTTATCCTGCACCTGTCTGTGCAGATTTGGAGATCTTGAAATGTACAGAAGAAAGATGGAGAGGCAGAAAATGATGTAAAATGTAGAGAAATAATCTCACTTTGTGAGCACAAAGACTGCAATTTGTTCTCTGCTTTTCTTCTGCCTGATTATTTCAGTTAGGACCAGGGAGAGCCGGATCATCCAATTACTTGCCTTCACAGTGTTTCACATGGGCAGTCTCTGCATTAAAGAAAAATAATTGAGTAGCCAGTGTTCTCACCTAGTTTTTAAAAGGTTGCAATAAGCCTTATTTTAATATTTCACTTGCTGGTTCCTGGCATACTGGCCAGGTGACATATTCTTTCTAGCATCCTCTTCAGAGACATCATTCTTGTAATTTCTCAAGTGTTTCACTACGACTCTGCTGGGCTGCTCTTTTAATAAATCCTACACGCTTGCATCTCATCCCCCTCACCTCCTTCATTTTCAACCAGGTATCAACTACACTAATAGCCTTATATATCTCCTGAAGATGGTTCTGTTAGACTGGAATCTGCTTCATTGATGCATAGAATTTGCATAAGAGCACACCAGCTTTTCATTCACTGTGGGGTTTCTCCTTTGCCACAGTTCATTTTTCCTGTGTGTACTACTGTAATGTGGTTTTTTCCCTCTTGTCCAGCTGAATACCAAGAGCAGCTAGGGAAGGAAGGCAGCAAAGAATTGCCATTAGGCATGGTGGAAGTATTCTTTACTGCTTGATGCCTCTGTATTTGAAGGATTGATTATCCTTTCTTTGATAGCACCCATATTTCTCTCTCTTCCTTATATTTTTAATAGTTTCTAGAATTTCAAAGAAATGCTTTTCCTTTTCTCTGGGCTTAGGGCTATTAACTGTCTTAATAGTAAATGTTTCTTATGCTTAAGTTTGTCAATCCAAGGGTTTTCTTGCAGAACTGCTACCAGAAAATCAGTTTAGTGTACAGCTTTTCTGAGGCTTATTGTTGCTGTGACTCGAATCTCAGATAAGGCTTGAAAATAAATCAGTCCCCCTCTTTAGAAAATCACACCAATACCGTTTCTTTGGAAACATTTGCCAGTGTCTCACATTTAAATAATGGTGAAGATAGATATTGAAGCTGAATAATGGCCAATTGTCTTCAGTGTCCTATAACAGTCAAGGACACATCAGGGCTTCATGGCTGTCATCACGCAGTCCATGACAACACAGGGAATTCCCAGAGTGACACCATGAATAGTGTGCTGACCTTTCTCTCTCCAAGTTTGCTACTTGCCACTTGGCAGAGGCAGGAGGACAGGAGCAGGCTCTTATGCCTGTTGCCATTTGCCTTCCCATCTACAACTCCTCTTCATCCATCACACCGTTCTTATTGATACTTTCCCACTGTAGTACTTCCATCAGGGAGATTTTACATTTTTTTAAACAAACAGATAAAGTCATATGGGCAAAACTGTGAAGCTTTCAATGATGCATGAGTAAGGATCCAAATATGATGTATTCTGTTTGCTTGTAATGATATAGGATTTTCTTTTCATTTATAGCTGAGGTCACAGATAGTTCTGCAACTCCTCCCACCCGTGTCACTTTTTGAACTTAGTTGGAGTTTGTCATCTGTTTTGGTAGGCTACAGATGAGACAAAGGTATGCAGCTTCTAATCTTCTGTTTCTGCTTGGATGAGGGTGAAAGAAATCTGGATTTAAGCTCCCACTTCTGTTTCCTTTGGCTTTAAAAGGTCTAAGATGCTTCCTTGTGCTTTTGAGCTGTTAACCTGAGTTAGCTCTGATCTGGGTTGTGGCCACAAGTGTCTCTACATGGGACAATTACAAATGCATGACCTAATGGAGGGAGGAAAGCATTGGAGAGCTGGGGTCATGTCCCAGCTTGGTTATAGGCATTATGCCTTCAAAAGGAGGAAAGCAAGAATATTTCTGTATGTCATGAATGTATTTGAGGATGAAATACATTGAGTGTAGTACACTGGGTTACCATAACAATGCAAACAGAGTCTGGACAGCTGCTTGGCCCTTTCTCAGTGAAGTATCATAAGGTAGTTGAAAGAGAACAAATTATTTGGCTTCTCATGTTTTATCATCTGCTTTGGACATTTCTGCATGTTTTGGGGACTTTTAAAGTATTTTGTCCAGTAAGTTCCATTAAGAACTCAGTACACTGGGGGTTTCCACTTCTTAGGAGTATGAACCAGTTAACTATGGAAATTTCCAGAGCTGGATGGAGTCAAATTATTAAAATATGCAGCTCTTCTATGGTATAATGGTCTCTCTCTGTGGCATTAATCCTTCTCCTTTTCATACAATGCACTTGAAATGCTGCTTTTCTCTGTAGGCGGCAAGTATTGTCATAACTTCACTTAAGATCTATTCACCTTTTAAATGTAGAAAACAGTTCTCATTGTACTTCAGTTAGAGAATAATCCCTTTTCTTTTGCTCCTTCATCCTCCATGGCACGCTGATGATAAGTGAACTCTCAAGCAGTTACAATTTCACAGGAGCTTTCATGGATTGCAGAGCTCTGGGTTTTTCAGATACCACGCGTTCAATCAGCATCACTTGGAATGCCTCTCTGTTTTTAAATCTGACCTCTTAATGTTGCTACATTCATCCTAAATACTGCATTTTACAGTGGGAATTCTTGTGGTTCTCTCCTTAACATCTTCTCATTCTTTTTTTCTGAGCAGCTGTTGGTAGCTCTCCCTACTGCTGTCAACTCTTAAACCTCTGCATTACAAACTGCAGGCCAGGGTGAACTTACTACATTAAATCAAGGTCTGCAAAGTTGGCTTACAATACATGTTAGGAGCCCAAAAATAAAGAGAAATGGAAAACTGAGCCATTCCTAATGTAATGTCCTAAACTCAGTTTATACTTTGATCCATGAATAACTAGCACATTAGAAGCTTTTAAAATAATATTATATACAAAAATCCAGCTGGGGACATTCTTGCTGTGCTACAAGTATAGAAACAATAATACCAGTGTTAGAGCTACAGTGCTGCTACATCAGATAGAGAAAAAACACAAGAAAGGCCTCTCTGGGAAGTCTGAAAACTAATCCTGAGTGCTACAAACCTGAGCCTGCTCCCTCAATGCATCAGTTGATAACCTATTCTGGTCCCAGGACAAGCAAAAATGTAGCAGAGAATTATTAATTACATCACCACACCTATATAATAGAGTTCAGTGTAGTTATGTAGGAGTTGATGGTATTCAAGCAGTTTCTTTTGATGAAGTAATCGGGCTGCTTCTGGGGTCGGTTTCAGCTGCTAGGGGCGTGCTTCAAATGTAAATGACTGCCAAATGGATTCCTTCTAAATTCCAGCCAATTAAAATACATTTAAAGTGCAGCTGGTGGAGAGCAAAAGGCTTATAATTGCGTAAGAAATGTTTGAGCATGAAACAAATCCCTGAAGTTTAGTGAAGAGCGATTATTAAATGCTGCATTTCTGGAGAAGTAGAGCAAGCAAACAAAAGAGCCTTCCGAAGCTGCAGTCAGAAGCAAAGATGACACTTTTACCACCACCTTAAAAGAGACAAAGCCGGGAGTGTGTTTGTTAGGGTGTCAGTTTTCCACCCTTGGCTCTTTAAACCATGCAAGTTTGGCAGCTTGCCCTATGTGGTGCTGCATACAAATATTGACAGAACAGTGTGGTATTTGTTAAACCCCTTCTTGGGAAGCAAGTGATTGAAACTCTGAAGGAAGATCTGAGAACCTCAGACATTATATTTTTTCTCAGTAGCACTATAATATTTACAGAATGAAACAGAAAATAGTGAATGGGGTGTAATGAATGACCTTCCTTTTCTGCTTTGCCTTGTAAGTAAGGACAGATTTTTTTGTTTAATGCTTTAAATGTTATGATAAAAGAGGTTTACAGCTAGTAGCACTGAAAGATGCCATTAACACTTTTGATTTAACCTCATGTTTTGAGAAAAAGCTTGGCTGATAGAACAGACCATGTAAATAGGTGAAAGACTTTACCCAGGAAGTGGCTGTGTGCAGCCACTGTGGATAATGTGCCTTATAGATGCAGAAACCTTTACAGACTTTTTAACACATGCCTGTATTTGAATGTTGGTGCTTTCCAGATATTTTATGCTCATGCTCGCATCTGCCTAGAAGTGAGATTTCCAATTTTTCTGTCTTTACGATGCCTTTGTAAAATTTAATCTTAGGCTGTTCAGTAGATCATTGTGCTGATTTTAGAAATGGAAACAGAATTTTTATAGGCAGTTCAGAGAGGTTTTTTTCTATGCAATATTTTATCTGAGGATACTATCTTTACAGTTTTGATACGAAACAAGTTGTTGAAATCAGATGAATCAAAAGTGTTCCCTATGTTATCTAAGGTTTTTCTTAATTGAATCAGGAACTAGCAAAAGAAATTGGAAAAAAATGTTTTCTAGTACTAGCATGTATTCGTTCCTACCTGTGTTGTATCTTATCACATGAAATTTATATGAAATCATTTGAAGTTCTTGATTGCTTTCTCTTCTAGCCTATTCTAGTCAGTCAGACCATTTTGACTTCACTTTTGTTAACTGTGGGTAAAGACTCCTGTAAAGTTCCTAGCGACAGATCACATTGCAGCAGTAGGGGTTCAGTTCAATGTGCCTTGTTAATTGTTAATGTGAAAGTAGCACAGAGCGTGTGCCAGACAGGCTCATAAGAAATAAGCTTATTGCCAAAATAAATGTCAATTCAATTATAAAATCAAGTTTTAAAGACATTTGTCAAGAAACATAAACACAAGTACACATATATTATGAAAATAACTATAATGCAGTTAATCCCAAAAAACCTCGATAGAATCAACACTAAGAATCTCTGAATTGAGGAGTTGGCTTTCTTTTTCAAATATACTTTTTGATTGACAATTATTACAGAGAGCAATTTACTGAATAGATTGAAACTACTTTGTTTGGGTAAGTGCAACAGATCCCCTGTCACTGTTACAAAATTAAGGTCAATGTTAATAACAATAAGTTGGGTGGAAATAAACATGTCTCTGTGTTTATGAAATACATAATATTCATAAAATAATAAAAATATTGTACTTAAGTTTTAGCAGAACCTGGTCTATAGCAGCATTAAAGGTTTTGTTCAATGTTTTGTTCAAGCCCACAGTGGTAGAGGTACAGGACAGTGCAAGTAATAAGTACCTGATCATAAGACAGATTTTAAATGTTTTTTTGAGATCTACAGATGAACAGTGCAATATAAGTATTTTGTCATTACAGAACTCCAAATTTCCCTTTCTAAAGTTTGTGAATGAAGAAGCTGGTATTGAATGTAGACTCACTGAAAAGTTGGCTCTTAGTTGTCTTTTTTCATGGAATCTCAGGACTAAAACGGACAAAACTTGTTTCAAACTAAACCTCTGTGTTAAACAGGCTTGACTCAGTATAAATCAAAAGATGAATCTAGGTCCTCCTGCATAATAACATTTTTCATGTCATTTACTTTTCCTTTATGCATATGTGCAATGATGGATGTATCCCCCAGGTCCAGTGGTTCATGTGATATATCAGTTACCTTAAAAAAATCGAGAGAGTTGCTCAGCAAGTGGACAAACAAATGCATTAGCCCTCTGTATCTCCTTCTTGATCTCATTCTACCAGTGCTGGGCTGGGGTTTAACTGCTTGCAAATTAGAGCCCCCTTTAGTGCACAATTAATCAGGGAGTGAGTGTCTCTTTGGGGAACTCACTGGCCTGTAGGCACTGCTGCCTGGGCTCCGGAGCTTGGGGGAGTTTTGGTGAAGCTGTGCATGAAACCTTCCAAAGTGCCCTCCACTTCTGCACAGGTGTGGATGAACAGTTTGGGAACACTTAAATTTTTTTAGGTGTCCCCAAGGCTAAATATCCTTTGGAAATCTGGCTTTCTGGATTGTTTCCTTGGATATTAGCCCTTAAATTCTGCCAAAACACAGGCAGGTTTCTATTGGGCTTTTCCCCAGAATGACTTGCTGAAAAGTTGTACAACTTCGGTGTGTCTCCACAGGGAAAATTACATAAGTCCAGCTGAAGGGTCGGCATAATTTATAATGGCAAGCAGATGAGAACTTGCCTGGAGTTTTCCCCTGGGTGGTATTACTCAGTATTCTACTACAGTAAAAACCACTACTACTTCATGTCTTTGGCAGGTCAAACTCTGAAATTTTTGGGTATCTGAATATATACCCTCCTTTATGAAAAGGATTCGCATGGAGTCTGCAATGGTTATACTGCCCATAGGACTGGGGAATGGCTGTTCTGCTGGTTTCCTGAACAGTGAAGTGCCCTTTGGTTTCTACATTAAAACATCTATTAATTTTAGGTAGGATTTACTATTCCTTCTCTTCAGATTTTTCTGGCGCTCTAGAGAACTACAGAGGACAGAACTTGCTCCCATACTTAAGGGAAGTGGTACAGCAGTGGAGGGATATCAAGCTAATTAGTGCATAAAAGTGAAAGTTTGACCCAATCTGAAGCCTAGTGAGTAGCAAAACTCCTTCTTCCTGGGAAGAAGGGGATTTTTTCTGCAGTGCGTACTATTCTCCAATAGTTGTGAGGCTGGAGGCCTCTGCTTTTTATGTTGTGCTGCATCTTAGTCCTTGATAATGCCTCTTGCATGGTAAGGTACAAATGAAGGTATTGGCCTAAGGGAGCGGTTCCCCTGGTAACTCTGAGGTTTGGCACTGGTTTCTCACAGAAGCTGCGTGACCCATGGTTCTCTACCACTGCTCCGTCTTCCACCATGGTCACTGGAGCTGGTCCTGAGCTCCACAGTCCTCCTGGCACACGGACATGGGGACAGAAAGAAGCTCTCTGCAATGGGAGCTTGCAGGAATGTGTTTGTTTAGAGTACTTTTGATACATCTTTCACAGTTTTTTCATAAACTCATTATCACTCCAGCACTCTTGGTCTGTCCTCACTTGGGAGGCAGTGGTGCACTGGGATTTGAATGTCAGCATTTTGCCTCTCAGAAGACAATGGCCTAATGGTCTTTATAGGAGTTTGCCAAACACTGGAACGACTTGGAACAAAATACCTTTAAAAGAGCCAAAAGGATAGCAGCTGTTTTCCAGATTAAAAGTGAAAATCACTGATGTTGATTACAAATAGGCTTTATCATTTACACCAATGCTGTATCTGGTAGTTTGTTCATAATCTTGTGACCTGTGAACTTAAAGCAAGTGCAACTGCTGCATTGTGCCTTTATAGAGAGATTGCTGAAAGCAGCTAGAACAGCTCTCATGTTTCTTCACTTTCATCAAATGATAAACTTTGATCCTCAGCGAGGTGACCAATTCTTACCTCATTCTTCTGTTACTAATTATTTACTTGAAAAATACAACAGAAGAACATGTTACGTCCCTTGCTGGTGGTATCATAAAGCGACACCATGGATTGCTCTTGCCCTTGAATTACCCAAATTATGGGACTGGCAATACTGGTTCAGATTGTCCTTCAAATCTGAGAGCTTGTAAGAGCTATGGCAGCCCTCTCTCCGTAGAACTTCACTGCAGTGGTGAATCTACCTCTTTAAAGTCTTTAAAGAGATAATTTCAAACCTCACGCTGTCTGTCTAGAGCCTGTGGATAAACTGGGAAGATTAAGCTTCTGAAAGTTGCTGATGCAGTTTGTTGGTGGCACAACAGACAGCTCCCCAACCTCTCAACTAAACAATGAAATCAACATGCATATGGTGAAGTTGTTGACAATCCTTTCCTTCCTAGAAGACAAGTCAAATGAAAACTGTATTTTAGTTATCCAAATTTGAACAGTTCAGGGCCATAGTCCAGAACCTTAATCTTATCGTGGTAACTAGAGTTGACAAATGAAGACACCACACCTAAAAATTAGATTTTAAGGCCTTGGTGATCAGTGTGAGTAGCTGTGGTTCACAGAATGGATCCTGGGCCTTAATGAAATTATTGTTCCAGACATACACCCTGCCTGTAGGACCAAAGTTATTTTCCTGTCCAAAGTCAAGGACTTGTCCCCTTCCTGTCTTCTGTGGTAAGAACCACTAAGCAGGAATTCAGAGTAATTGTTATATGACTTCCATGGCAGCCCATGTGAATGTTGTCTTTGTCACATCAACCCAGGAGAACTTTGCTGGAATAGGCAGCCAGACTCATTATTGTGAGCTCTGTTTCTGTAGGGTCAGGCTGTGTCTCTAGACACCAATTTTTATAAATGTGATTGCTCCAAGGAAGAAATTGCCTTTATTTCTTTCATTTGTTGGAAGAAAAGTAATTTACTTCTATTTTTCAGCTTCTCACTCACACTGCCTCAGTTCTGTGACTGGTCCTAAAGGAAAAGCCAATTCTTTATTCTTTCCAAATCACCCTTCCAGAGAAAATAATGGTAGCTGTGTAGTTCCTGCTCTTTCCACTCCATCCCCTCTGGGCCCATAGGGAATGTATGCAGAGACACTCTCAAAATAATGCCTGTACTTGCAGTATTCCTCTTTTTTCAGTCTAGAAAGACTGTGTACAGCTCAAAAATGAAACTGACCCACTGCAAAAAATTATATGGGGGACAAAATGCATTTTTGGAACCATGTTCACATTCAAAGCAACACTTCTACCTTTGGCAACACTCTGACATTGCAAGGGGCAAGGAACAACTATTGCTATACTTGTTAGTGCAGGTGATTTAAAAAAAAAAATTATAGAACTCCTTGATTCTTCTGTGGAGAAACACGGGGCTGATTATTTTATCTCTTTCCATTTCATGCTGCTAGCAGCTTACTTATAATATTGCAACATATATTTGGCATGAATTATTTAACACAAATGCGTGAATTGTTATATGGTCTTGTAGCATAGGGATACTTGTTATAAGGAATATTTGAGTATAAAATGTCATAGTTTACAAGATCCTTCAAGGAATAATGTAATCTGGCTTTCTTTAACAATCTAAATCCAGTTGTTTGGGTAAGTGCTCAGCTGGGAGGTTTGAAGGATTCCCTGGGCAAGGCAGGTAACACGCTCTCACTCAGTGCTTTGGGATTATCTGTGTATGGGTGGGATGTGCATCTATAACTCTTCTGTGAAATGAGGTCTTTTAAAGGGCTCTGTGACTGCCTGCCCTGTGCATGATACAAATGTGATGTATCACAACTGATAGTAAAAACTGAAAGAATACTTTATGGACTGCCTCTCAACAACAGAGCTTTATGAGGGCAGATAGCAAGGCCCCTGTACTGCTGCTGATCCCCTCAGGAGGCTGTGGTGGAGTGCCAAAACCGAATAATTTTGAAACTAAATATCTTTAAACGGATTCTTTGTTCATTTAAAGAGATAGAGTGAAGAGGACACAGGCTTCTCTGGGGAATGTCATGGCTTTGTTGTGCAACACAAAGACTGTGTTTGAACCAAGATGTGGATACTTCTAACAAGATCTTTTCTAGCAACATGAGCCATACACTACAATTTCTTCAGAACCCAATTTCCTACCCTGAAGTTTATATTGCCTCTTTGAGATTGCCTTCCATCTCATCTTCTGAGCTAACTTCTCCTCCTTGATGGAGGATCTGTAATGAGGTGCTTCTTTCATTCATCACTGAGTTCCACACAGGTTGTACTATGAGCAAAGACATTTTCTCTTCTCTAATGGCAAAGATGTTGATTCACTGCAAGGCAGCAGGCTGATCTCTATGCCAGCACATTTAATTGGAGGGATTTTTTGCCCTACAGAGCTATTTTCTTTGTACACAAGAAAAAAAATAAGAGGAGGTGGACAGAAGAGAGCAGAGCAAACATGAGTCAATACTTATATTTTTTTATAATTGGAATAGATCCTGAGATGGGACTTGTTGAACTTATCAGCCGAGCCTCAGTGCAGCTGTGATGGTGTCATCCAAGAATATGTTTTATTGACATATTGAGTTGGTTTTAGAGACAGACTTATTCTTTAACATGATTTAAGACATCAGCATCGAGGTGCAGCTTCATTTGGGCTTTGTTGATACTGAGAGGATGCAACTTCAATGCTGCAGGGGCTGGACAGCACAAGAACTCCCAGGGTGATAGTGCAGGGGCTTGGTTAATGTCTGACTCCCCAGGGTGTGTCATTCATCCCAGCCTCACTGCTGCTCCTGCTGCTCCCAGCACCAATATTTTGACAGAGTCAACAAAGTTGGAAAGAAGTTCAGGTTTATTTCAGAGCAAAGATTTGTTTGATCTATCAGAGAGCTTCAGTAGTGTGGCCCAAAATTCTGCCAATTATAGAGTGATGAAGGGAAGAACAAGTAGAATTCCCTAGAGATTTATCATAAATTCCCAGCACCTTGGCTCTTTTCTTTTCCCCCTCTATACTGTTTATTTTGCTTATCACCCCGGGGAAAAACTGGTAAGCTGTTTTCCTCTGCAGAACACCTGTGATTACTGTTTAGTTTTTTATACAACATATTTGACCATTGCAGAGGATTGATTGAACCAACATGATCTAGGAATAACTGTCCTGAGAACAGTCTGCTGAGATCTCACAGTTTTATTTTATACACTGGAGGTGAAGGTTTCAAGACCCTGGCAAATGGGGCTCAGTCAGGTCATTTTGCCACTTTGCTCAAGAGAAAACAATAAAATAATTATTCAGGAGAAATATTTGAGAGCTTGAAGCACTCAACTCTTGTTGTAGCTCGAACACCAGAGCCACAACCTTGCAAACAATAAACAATGGGAAAGTTTGTCTCAGTGCACAATTTAGTGGAATAAAAAAGCTGGAATTCTTTTAACAAAGTATGTTTTCTTCTCCTCAGACATTTTGAAAACTGATGTCACTTGTAATTCTTCAGGAAAGAAAAAAATCCCTGCAGTTTGCAGTACATCAATGCAGGCATTTTCCTTCTGTCTAATCTATAAAAAGACATTGTATACAAATGTTATTTTCTTTGCCAGAAATGCATTCCTGGAACATAATAAAGGCTTTTCTGTTGTTGTTCAGTAATTTGGATAATAGTTTCTCCATGAAGTTTCATAACATTTATTTACTCCCATAAATGATTAGACCAAGTGGTTTGAGCAGTCAAAACTGGAATCTCTCTGCAATAAGCATTCTTACTGAAATAATTCTGTAAACATTATGCTGAGAATAATTTCAAATGACAAATTTATATGAATAACATAATATAAATATGAAAGGAATCTGTAGAGCTCTGTGTATAAAATATAGAAAATTTCAGTGGAGGAGTTCTCAGATGCATGGATTAAACTAAGCAAAACTTTTACTAGAGGTACTTTCTAGAATTATTGAAGAGTTACAAATATTTCTTGTTTGGAACAATTAGATAGTAGTAGTTGTGGCCAACAGCAGTTTTTTGCTTTCCTGTAGCCCCATGATCAGCCCTATTAGTTACAGTGCAAAGTGAATTTAAGGGGAATGTTCCTCTCACATGATTTGACAAGCGTGGGAGGGAGGAGAGGTGCAACTCTGTGTAAATAAATCGTGCAAAATAAATTGTGTAAAATAAATTGTGCAGCTTTACGTGGAGCTGAGGGGTCTGACAGTAGCAAGGGTGACACCTTTTCATTGGAATCAGCACTGGCACAGCCAAACTTTGGGGGAAGTACTTGACCCAGCTTGTGTGTACCTGTTACAAGGATACCTCACCTTTGCTTTGTTAGTGCTCATTTGTGTATAACCCACTGGGAAGGTGGTGGTACAATGAGTAATGCTGCATCTCCTGTGTCACTGATATTCTCCTGCCTTTTTATTTACTTTGCTTCCTTGGCATCTTGCTTTCCCACACAGGTTGTGGTTTACATTGCTCTCCTTGCATGCAGTAAGTAATAATCACTGAAGGTCACCAGAACAGTGTAAATGAAGGTAATTAAATTTAAGATGATGCCTACCTGTTTTGGTTCTTGGGGATCTGTTTTATTCCACTATTTTCTAGTGGTGCTCCTTTCATCCTAAAGGTGAATCACTTGCTGATGGATTTAACAGTTTTCATTTTCATCACAGGGGCAATAAGCATCATGCCCCTTCAATCAAATAAAATTTGAAGTTTAAATTGGGTTGAGAAGGCATGGAAAGTTGGTTGCTTTAAGAACTGGTACATTAGACATTCCTTGAGACTCTGTGGTGTGATACAAGGGAAAAAAATATTACAGAAGAGAAAATACCCACAACTTGTGCTGTCTGAGGTGACGTCATTAAAAAGTTCAGTGTGGGGGGTTTGTGAATGTGTTGGGACAGCCCTCTCCTCTGCCACAGCTGCTTCAGGTCTGGAATTCAGGTAACAGAGCAAACCAGATTTAGCCTGACTGTGATTTTTTCAATTATCTAATTCAGCCTATAGCTAGAAATATTATGAATGTCATCACCTATCTCTCACAATGACACCTTATTTTAACTGGTAGAATAACTGATTTCAAAGACATTGCAGGGTGAATGTGTTTTTTTATTTTTATTTATTTTTAATAATTTTTTTTTTATTCTCATCTGTAGATGTATTTGCCATAGTTGTTGGTTTTGTGTTAGTTCGATTATCTTGTGCCCCAAAGAATCTGCCTTTTTTCTTAAATCAGATCTCGATTTTCAATAGCTTCATGGGGATGTTTCATTTTTATGAGTGGCTTTTAGGCCTCACTGTGTCCTACAGGTCTGAGGTCCCTTTGCACTCCTTTGCATCTTCCAGCACCACCAGCGGCCGCAGGCTCTCGGAACAGAATTACTCTGCGGACTCCTGAAAGTAGGTTAGGCTGAGAGCTTTCACAAGCTTCCCTGGAGGAGTTTCAGATGTGCAAATCCCAGTGAACTCTCATCTCAGCAAATGTCACTGAGACATCAGATAGACAGAGATGACTCCCTTTGCTTCCTCCTGGAAACTTTTGGAAATTGGAAAAGGATCTGCAGTGTCAAGAGAGGTCAGAGTGCACGTGTAAAGTGCTGCTGCATGCGCGTCTCACCCAGTGCTGTTCCTCAAATTTCCGCTGGGACAACGTGGTCTTTCTGCCCCGGCAATTAGAATATGAAATCAAAAAAGGAGGTCATCTAAATAGGGCCCCTTTGTAATTTCTTACATAATACTGTGCATGGAAAGAATGACTTATTGACCCTACTCAGGGCACAGAGGGATGATAGTTCACAATCTTTCCCAGGCAGGGATTGCTTTCAACTTGGTCGAGCTGTGTTTATTGAAAAAATGTTTTTTTAATGTATTTAGTATGAAGACTACTAAGTTTTTGAGAAAAGCCACGTGATAACTAAGAAATTGTTTTTATTTTGTGAGACTTCAATCAAATCAGTCTAATAATGATGCAAAGCATTGGAAAATATTACAGGGTTTAAAATGGGCTTTGGTCTTGTCCTTGATATCCAGCAAAGCCTGTCACTTAGGCCCGTATCCTTGGAAAGACTAGGGTATCCTAATTCCCACCTAAATACTTTAACTTCTGGATGCTAGCTGCACTATATTGCATGAATATATTTCAACTTTTCTTCACACTGCTGAAGAATTAAGCCTTCTTTTTTTCAGTTGTAGGTTTCATTCAAAGTCACTTCTAAAAAGAAAAATTGTAAAATTCTCAGGTTTGGGCTTGTTTAACACACCTGAAGACAAACTACAGAAGAAAAGCCATCAAATGACACATTTCCACACATAATTAAAAAATATCTCTCTTTTAAAAATTTCGCTAAAGGAAACATTTTATTATAGAGAATAATGAAAACTTTTGATCACTGAAGTTTTTGAGACTTTTTGGCTTATATCATGTTAGGATCTTCCTCCAACCAACCACACCAGGACTGAGTTGTTCCAAATGAGCAATGTGGTGTTAACACCATTTTGTCTACACTTGCTCTTTCAACCCTTTCCAAGGTGTATATGCACACACACATGCAGACCTGTTTCTGTGCCTATGCAGAATCTAGAGAAATACTGAGGAAATACACTTGTACATCTGAATTGTGTAGTGCTTTGTTCTGCACAGATGAGATGATGCAATATCTCTTTTGTCAGTCATAAAGAGCTACAAGTTTCTAATTTCCAGAATTATTAGTCAACAGGGATTGCAAAAACACTATCTGGCTGTGCAAAGCTGCTGGTCCAAATACCCTTGCTGGTCCAAAGCCTCCTCATTTTCCCTGCGCTCCGAAAGAATATTGTCCTCTTGGTACTCACTTTGTGATTTCTTATTTAACAAGTAAATGTCATGGCCAGTGGGAGCTACAGACCTGAAAAGTAGCATTCAAAAGGATGCTCCGTGATGTTATAGTGTCTAGGGTTTCCTTTTAAACATTACAAAGGGCACATTAACACCTGATAATAGAAAATCATTCTGTTTCACAGTTCTGTGTGTAATTGTAGCAGGGATTCAGCCTACTTTTATTTACTGTTTTTTAAAATAATACATGGGTGTTGTCAGTGAAACAGTATCGTCTCCCAACCCTCCTGCAACACAAAACCCAGAAATCCCTTTAAAATATTGTTTATAACTCAGTCTCACCAGCTTTGATGCATTTTCCACCTACCTGTAAAAACATAGCACAAAACCATAATTAAGAGACTGAATGCTGACTGAATATACTAGGCCAAGTAGCAGTCAGCTGAAGCTTCATTTGGCTGAGGGCTTTGGAATACAGAGACCTTTGGAAAAGGACTTGATCTTTTCCTGCAAGGTGCCTGAACCAAACACTGAGGTGTTTGGTAATGGGTCCATCATTGTCTTCTGTGCCTATTAGCACAATGTAACAAATAACATATTTTTATCTCCAATGTCTTTAAAAATAGATTTTGCTGCAGTTGGAAAAGTTATTTTGCAGTTCAATTTTCATAGTCAGAGACTATTCATTAGCAGAGCTTCCTATGACATTGGTTTATTCTGCATGTAGTTCAGTCACATGACGGAACACCACAGCAGTAAATATCTACTAGGTGTACAGCTTTTGTAATCAGTCCCTGACTACATCTGTCAAAACAATATGGGAAGGTCCTGGCTCGTGTTGTCATTACAGAATGGGACTGTTTGTTTATTCAATAGAAGAAATAAAACATATTGAGAGAAGGCCAAAAGAGTCACTCTGACTCAGTTACTGAGACTTCCAGCTTCCAGCTACAGGATATTTTGGTTCCAGCATTTCACGTCAATAATAAACAATCTTTATGAGAACCATCGAATGATAAAAATGAGATCACAAATTGAGAGCCAGGCTATATATTTTTTGATCTGTTGTATGCTCTAGTTTACTTTAGGGTCAATCTCAAGACTGGAAAGAGGCAGGTTCTGCATCACAGAATTTCAAATAAATGTTTGCCAGCTATATGAGATACTGTCAATAATCCATCACTGTAATTCTTCCAAGATGGTCTGTTGATGCAAACTGTCAGAGCACATGGTAATAATATGAGCATTTATGTGATTTACAGATCTACAAAATGGCAAATAACTAGAAATTTCTTCAACTGAAAGCATGCATAGGCTCTTTGGATGTCAGAAATAGTGTGTGTGACAGCTGCAGCATGTATAAATCATGGTCAACAGTTTAAAGTGTTCTCTGTATATAAGTACATGCACTTATGCTGGCATCTTCATAGTCCATTTCCAATATCTGAGTGACAGATTGTTCTTTATATAATTGTGCAGTTTCCTATGTTTTTATTAACTCTTTAGTCCCCTGAGGTGCTCAGTGGTTACAACAGTATATCATGGTTAGTAGAATTGGTAGAGCTCAAAACACAAATATTTTCCTTCCATGTAGCCTCTCCTGGGCCTGTGGGTTTTTTAGTAATTTGGGTCTTTGACAACATACTGGAAACTGTATTGCACAAAGTGGTTTATAAATTTTTTTGTGTGTGTTCTTGTTCAGTAAGAAACCACGAAAGGGTGACTCATGCGGTAATCTATATTTGTGTCTTGAAAAAATTCAGGTGAGAGGCATTCTTTGATGGCAGCTGTGTAAGTGCTGTAGCAGTGGGAAGAGCTTCCTCATGTTTCAGCTGAATCCCCATCTTTGTACCAGCCTTGGTTCCAGAGCTGTTCAGGTCTGTATATGCAACAAAGCACTGCCCTGACAACAAGCTGAAGTTGTTCCCACTTGTCCAAAACTTTCTGTTTTAGACTGATCTTTTATCAGTGCATGTTAATTTTGAGCTGCCTCAGGATTTATCAGGCCCTGCACACAATCAGCCCGTGAATGTGTGATTGGAAACATCAGATTAGAAAATGTGTTTGGAGTGAAAGGAGTGAGGACTGCTGCTTGTTTGGTTTTTTTTTTTTCCTTTTTGTCTCTGGCAGAGTGTGTAGGTAGAGCTGGGCACCAGCTGAGCACCGTTTTAGCACCAGTTTAGCACCACTATGGGAGCTGAGTGCTGTGGAGGCAGAAGACCTACCTATCACTTGAACTGGAAACCTGTGTGTTATAAGGATACTTAGCAGCTTGAAGCATTTTACAAATGCAGCATTTCCATAGTGAAGGAAGCTTCATTCTTCCCAGGAGTATGTCCATTGGATTCTATCATTCGTACTTGAACAGGAATGAAGGAAGAGAAATGGGAGTAGGGGGCAATCTTTGGCATTCAGTTAAGGTAGGAGAGGTGTTGATACACAGGATTGCCCCTTCTTTTCCTCTTCTTACCCATACAATCCCATGAAGGCACTTTTATAGTAATTAGGTGAGTGACTGGAACCTGTAAATATTAAACAGATTTGTGACAGTGCACAGGTGTCTGAGACTTTAAAGCCAATCTGTGCAAAAGGTCTGCCTACTATAACCCTCTGCAGTGGGTACTGGTGGGGTTGCAATGTCAATAAACTTGGCTCAGTATAGATGATAGATTTGATTTTTGTACGAGGAAAATTTAATAGCTTTATCTCTTTCATTAGGGTATGGAATGAAACCAATGTGCAAAAGTTTGGGCGTAATTTGTGCAAGCACAGCACACCTCAGTGCACAGAATGATGTGCAATGGAAGATCCTACAGCAGCTTTTTTCCTGGTAATGCACCTGAATGTAACTTCATTTTAATGTAGGATAGCTGTGGCTGTGTGTGCCAGTCTACCTCTGTCTCACCATTCCTGGTGGGTGTCTCTTCCTCCCCTCCTTTTCATGGTTTCTCAGAAGTGAATGTGTATGGTTATGGACAGACAGAGTTCATGTGCATGAGCAGCAGGGGTGATTTCCTCCTGGGAGCTGCCCTGAGTCACCCTGGGCTGTGAGAGGGAACAGATGAGGAGGTGGGAGAGCATTCCTGGGATGGGGACAGGGACTGTGGCTGCTGACAGCTCCCTGTGCAGATTTCAGCTCGGTGTAAAAAAGAAACAGTGACACAAGTGACTTGTGAAATCGCTGCCACGACTCACTGTTTCTGTGGATTTGTCCTGAAACCAGCCTGGGTTTGTATTCCCTTCCCAGTGTGCCATGACTGTAATGTCTGTCTGCTGTTCCTTGGAGGCTGGGAACGTTAATTCTGAAGTCTGAGACCGCACTGCACTGTAGGGATGAGCCACAAGCAGCGTGAGGTTTGCCCTGTGTCTTTGGGTCTTGTTGGGAATGTTCTTTGTGGAGCACTTCTCCTTTGATGGTCCTTGGCTTGGTGCAGCTTGTGGTACATGTACCCAAATCCCATGGAAAGTAGCATTCCCACTGTCATCAACAGACTTTGTGCCAGCTTTTAATTGAGGGGTTAAATATATTGACAAGAGGCAGTTTTGTGCTACATCTGTGACGCAGAGCCTCATGAGGCAAGAGCTGTACCCCCATGGGGGTCCTTGCCCAGCCCCAACATCTTGCACCATTTCCTGTAGCTTGGTTGCAGCTCAAGTTTTTTTGAAAGAAGGGAGATTTAGCCTAAGCAAATGTGTCAACACACTCCTGTTGGAAAGCTCTGCTAAATAAATCCCTTATACGTTGTTCAGTTCAAATTATTGTAGGCTCTCAATATCTTGTTTTTATATATGTTTTAGATAGCAAAAAAGTATAGGTTTTCTTTTGAGGTTGTTGAGGGAAAAACAGTAAGGCTGAAGGCAAAAATATTTTAGGCTGCTTTGGGAAGGGTGGTAAAAAACCCACCAAGAACTGGACTTTAATGTTTATTAAAAATGTGGTGTTCTCAGTGAAGCTGCCTCTAGGAAATGCTGTGATTTCATTTCAGTGATGTGTTAAAAAGAAAAACAGAATTTCTGAGCAGTTCTCTCAGGTTTTATATAGGTTGAAGGTTTATGTTCTGCTTGTGTTTTGATAAATCTTCCTTGCAGGCATAAGGTGTAGAAACTTTTAATTAAACCTTAAATTCTAGAGCAAGGAGTAAGTGTTGTGGTAAGGTGCAGGCACTTGGTCGTTGTGTAATTCCCAGCCAGAAAGGATTTCTGTGAAGCTGAGGTGGCTGGTTAGAGGGCTTGAGCACTCACACAAACTCAGATGTAAGATATTCCAGGTGAACATCTGTCTTTGAGAGGTGTCTCTGTTGCTGCCTTGCTCCCGACACTTGTGTTGTTTTCCTTGAAAATGCTTCCAGAATATGCCAGCTTGAGGGCAGCTGTTTTCCACTCGTCTGAAAAAATTGAATACTTCATGGTTAGAAGTGGCATTAATGACTTTGAGGTGCCTTCTTGGCATTTTCTGGAGAAGCCAACCAGGCTTCTGGCCTTTCTGCAACCCAGCCAGGCCAGGAGGTGTGGAACAGCAGAGTCAGAATGGGAGCACGGTATTCTGCCACTGCTTTGGCATTGTTTGGGACCACTGGTTTTCTAGTTCATATCACCGAATGCTGCCATTCCCTGTGGAAGCAGGTGCATTCTTTTGCTTGTATAATGCATGACAATACCATTATTTTGAGTAAATTAAAACTGTGTTGGCTTGAGTGGCTTAAGGGTCAGACAGCCCCACTCCAGCACACATGGGGCATCCCATCCTAAGTAGCTGCTTGGATAATGAGCAACTGTGGTTTCAGCTCCTGACACCAAACATTTCTGAACTAAACCTACTCTGTGGGGATGGTCTAGTGGAGCAGTGACCTGGAATCATCTAATATCCCCATATTGTTTGACTCTCCACTCGAGTTAGGGAGAATTATGCCAGAGTCAAAGCTATAAGAATAGCTAAAACCAACATTCTTCCTTTTCTTTCTTGAAAATTGATGGTAGGATTTAAATAACTATACAGAGAGCCTGAGTATGTAGACTAATTTGCAAGATTTGTATAAAATGTATGTAACCTTCAAGGGACTTGATGGACACTACTACTTGCTGGGTTTGTCCTTCTAGGTGATAAAGTCAAATGGCTGCATATGTATTTAAAAAATTATTGTGGCTGCAGGCAAAATATTGGAGCAATGAGGACATTTTCACTAGCTTGGAGATTAGAGAGGTCTTTTTGACAGGAAGAAAATGTCGTTTGCTTGTAGCACCTGCATATACTTGCATGTCTATGATCTTCCAGTTTTTACAGCCTCTGGTGTCTATTCTCTCCTTGATGTATTTGCAAAATTCATATGATGTTCTTCTGGAAGTTCTGCTGGGTGGAGAGGAAATGCAGTGCCTGGTACAAACAGTTCCTTGTGAATGCTACATTCCTACATTTATCTGTCATGTAACAAAAATGCAGCTCAATATTTTTAGCAGAGTTTCTGACAGTAGTAATTAAATCTAATTTTTTTTAATTATACCATGTAGTAGGAAACCAACTACTGTCATTATATTTACCATTTCTGGTACAGAACACCCATTAGGTTATAGTGGCATTTACTGTTTCTCTTGCCAGTATCTGGGCATTGAATATTTCTGTGGGCAGGAGGGGAGGAGGGGAAAGAAGATACCAAGCTTATTTGTATTAATTTCCACTATATTTTAGTAACATTCGGTTTAGTCCTGGTTATAAATTTCTCTTTTGTAATGCATCTGGGTAATCTAATTCAGTCTTAATCTGTCTTGAGTATAATGGCCAGGATGCTGAGTTTGGTGGACATTTTCAGGTATGTTAGGCAGCATCTGGAAACCACAGTTAATGAACAGTCCTGTTGGATTCAGCAGTGACGCTGAGATTCATTACAGGAAGTTCCCAGTGCTGCAGGTGGAGAAAGAGAAAAAGGTGAACTGTAGAGTTAAGTGTCATCATTTGACCAGAATTGTTAAATATTCAGTGTGAATTTCTAATGACCAAGAAAAAGTTCAAAAATTACTGTAGGCGTTTCAAACATTCATAACCTGACTTCTTCAGAGGTAGTGGTAACCCTGAAGGTCCTGCTTGGTGAATAAGTTATAATTAAGTATTAATCTGTGAATATTTTATAAATAGTTTTTCATTGCTATCATTTTATGTAAAAGCTTTTGAAATGCATAACCCCTAAAACCAGAAACCTGGCTTTAGGATTTTGTCTACAAAATTAGCAGTAAAGCACTATAAAATAGCTATTCTACATCAGTTCTCAGTGTAGGTATTTCTAATGCCTTCTGCAAGGTAAGGTTGCACAGAGCGACAACTGTCCTGGCTTCCTTTGCAGCAAAACTTTCTTGGAGACCAGCCCAAAGACTGTCTAGCTCAATATAATTACTCTAATTTGCAACTACACTAAGGTGTAGTGCTGACCCTGCAGTGGGAATGAGAAAAGCCTTTTAGAGTAGGCATCTTTCGAATACAGTGGAATACCCAAGTTTCCTATAGAATAAGAATGACTATCATTACTTATGTTGATACTGTCTTAGGTAATTACAGTTAGATTATATCATAAAAGCACACATCAGCATTACAGTTCTGGATGAAATACTGATATTTTAAAATCCTTTGAGTGTCAGAAAGTCCTAGGTATTAATTGGGCCTCATTACAGAAACAAAAAGAGATCCTGATATGTCCTAAGGCTGCATAACAATAATTTCCATCTGTTTAAAGACAGATGCCAAAGCTAGAGCACAGCAGAAATTTTTCTTGTCCAAACTTCTGGGATGTTTGGAAGAACTGTGAAAGAAAATGGAGACAGTAAGCACAATAGACCTTGTTTAAAATTCTTACACATTGTCCATTTGCCTGTGGCATCACATAAACAATACTAACTGATAACACCCACTCACACAGAGCAAGATACAATTCTGCATGCTGGGAACTGCTGTATCTGTAATTTTAGAGGAATAAAGAAACAATGACAGGGCAGGGCAGATGTCAGAGCAGATATCCTGTGTGTCTGCCATGACAGACTTCTAGGTCAACATGCAAGACTTGACCCAAGTAATTCAGCAAAGCAACCCAGAACACAAAGTAAAGCAAGAATATGTGTTAAAGTTGCAAAGCCTTCATATTTTGATGAATTTCCAAATATTGTAAGCAAGTGATTCTGGCTAGTGAGAGCTAATCCCTGTAATTAATACATATATATCCATGAGTGTATGAAAGCGAAGTGTACAGCACTCAGCCCTTGAGAGTGGGTTGGGTTGTTCATCTGAACTGCTAAGCCCAGGTTTGAAATGAAGGGAACGTGGAGCAGACCCCAGCAGGGCTGATCAGTGTGCACTTGGGATTGTTGGTCCTTCAAAGGTGCAGGGCAGTGAAATGTCCTGAGCCCTAGCCCTATACTGATCAAAAAACAAGGGTGAGTCTTGCTTCTTGCTCCCACAGACCATTTCAAAGGTGGTACTCAACCTCAGAGCTGCTTTTTTCCCTTCAGTTAAGAATGGTGTTCTAGGATTAATCAAATGGGCTCACACTACGACTAGGAAGGCTTTTTCAGGTTGTGATTTATAATGTGAAGATAAAGAATTTTCTTGCCTTTTTCTGAAAGAAAAATGAGCACTTTTAATACTTTTGTGGTCACAGGGCAGTGTCATGTGGAGATGACTGAGCTGGCTCTGAACCTGCTCGCTGGGCTGGGGCAGGACTGTAAGGCTCTCCCACAGGCCTCTGCCGAGAGTATTTCCTGTGCTGGGCTCCATGCAGGGAACTAACTTGGCCAAGTTGCTTTCCAGAACCAAAGTAACTTATTCAAAGCTGCTTCAAATGTCTCTGCAAGGCATTGCACAGCACTGTGTGAATACACCCAGCACCAGGCTTCCACACTCCCATGCACTTTCCACAGTCACATATGTTGGCACAAGAGGAATGGAAAATGCAGCTACATTGACTTGCTAGCATGCTACAAGAATTTATCATGTTTAATTCCAGATGAATAAAAATTTATTGCAGATCTACTGTTTTCTGTTAGCCATGTTTGTTTATACTAACAACACAGAGCCAAATTTGGATCATAGGATTAAATTAAACAGGGAAAGATATATATGCAGGGACCTGTTGAAGGATTTGAGAAAAGTTCCATGTAAAAAGACACAAAAAGTTGGACAGTTATTTTATTTAGATCTAATTCACATGGAAATCAACATCATCTGATTTTATTTCCCTATTGTGGTTGTTTCTTTTAACCATGGATTCCCATTAAAACAGCTCTTTGACAACAAAATTAGTCAGTCATTTAATTTTAATGTGTGGCATTAAGTAAGCTGGGTGGCAAATTGTCTTCTCAAACAGATTGACTTATTTTACCTGTGGGAAAGGAACAGCTGAACAGCTAGGAGGGAAATCTGCCAGTTCAGAAAATTTATTGTAACTTCCACAGCAGAGATGGAATTGTTTGCTTTTGAATGCTAGTTTGCTTTTGATGTTTTAATCTAACTGAAGTCTTTATCATACCATTTGAAATTATCCTCAGGGTTTGAGGCTATCACTGAAACTTGCAAAAGTAATTGATACTTATTCTGTGTTGTTCACTGTGTTTATATGACTACAAGATGAGTTTTTCCTCTCTTTATAGCACGCAATAAAATCTTCACCACTGTAGTGGATAAGGCAGTGTGGTAAACCAGAACAGCTTTTGTTTGATATACCTGTCCTTTTCTATCCAGAGAAACAGGATGGAGACTTTGTTTTTTTGCTGGAAGACTAAGAAACCTTTCTCCTTACAAAAATAATTCTGTGCTTTTTCATCATCCTTTTCGCAAAGAGGCACTGTGGTCTCTTCCCTGGAAAGTTTCTAGCTATTACGAGTTGTATTTCCCAGATTTAAAGTAATCACAGCATATAATTGAAATCCTAGCGTGTGTACAGTTTATAACTGCCTTCTACAACAACCCAGGACTTTTTCAAGAGGAGAGCTGGGAGGCCTGAGGATATGCACTGAGTTACTTTTGAGTAAGACTTCATGGTATTGTCCAGAGCTCCATTGACAGTTCTGGGAGCAGTAATTCCTTGACTTTAATCTATTGGTGGCTCTTCTTGGGCTTTAACAAAGCTGTCTGACCCTTGACTATTTCACCTGTGACATGGACCAACTTTCTGTGAATTTTAGGGGTGTTAAGAAACCAGGATACTGACAATGCATTTCAGGTAGACTTGATAACAGTCATTCAGTAAAATTAGAGTTTTTTATCAACTTATATTGTATGTCACAATACGGAATTATATGTTATTAAAACTAGGCATGTTGTTGCAGCTCTTATTTACTAAGTCATATGCTGGAAGAGGTTCTTACCTGTCCTGCTTTGAAGATGGAATGCAAAGACCCAAAGAGAACTTTAAATTCTAGTAATATATCTCAAATTGGTTTTGGACTGTTATTTTCTTACAGCCTTTAGGAGAGGATGGTGCTGAGTGCTGATTTGGGTCGCTCTGGACACGCATGACCTGATGTGATTGGAAGCCATGGTGACACTGATGGATTGTTTCCAAAGGTTGTTTTGGCCAGTGACCAGAGCTCCATGTGGGAACTGATGACCATTCTGTGTGTGTGTCTGTGTGTGTGTGTGTGTGTGTGTGTCTGTGTGTCTGTGTGTGTGTGTGTGTGTGTGTGTGTGTGTGCGCTTTGGCAAAGAGCGGATGATAGGACTGATCAGGTTGTTACCAGGTCCTCATCAAGGGATCAATGGAACTCATGAAGGGAGATGTCAGGGAAGATTTGTTCCCTCTTCTCTCTGTGGCAGGGGCAGGAATTGGCCTTTTTGTGTAGTTTCTCTATTCTGGTGAATGTAGAAATAACAGCAGTTTCACCTCATAAGAAGAGCTTCATATGACAAGCACAAGCGCAAAGATTAAAAACCCTGCTGAGCGAAAACATAGCCTGTCCAAATCAGTTCATTGTTTATTTTCCCTCCACAAACAGCAATACATAGGGAAAAAGGAGAGACAGATTATCATTTAGAGAGAAAAGACAGATTATCATTTAGAGACAGATTATCATTTAGATTATCATTTAGAGATTATCATTTGGAGATGGCTTACAAATGGCTGAGAGATAGATGACAGCTTTTGATTTTTGTGGTATCCTTGTGAGAACTCCTTTTTAATGTTGTGTTATCGCATTTGGTGTTAGGAGTGCCATGTGCTCGTTTGTTCGGGGGAACTACTCAGAACTGCTCGTTATGTTATAGAATTGCATAATATATTTAAGGGCAATTTAAATAAAATTTATTTCAGATTTATGTAACTTTCTCTGAAGAATTTTTCTGCTTGATAATCTGATGTGCTGTTACGTCTGTGCCACACTGTGTAAGGCTAAAGCTTCCAGCCAGATTCTTATCTCCATCTGGTGTGTGCACATGGGAGGACAGTTTATAAAGCCATCTGAAATAAATAAATTGTATTCCTTATTTGATCTGAATACCATCTTCTGTAACAAAGCAGGAGTTATGAAATCCTATTAACGAGGAATGAAGAAGGCTGTCCTTGTGCTTGCTGTCATTTTAGGAAGATGATCCTTTCCTTGGTGTGTTAAGGTGTCAGGATGAAGCAGGCCAAGGTTAAGCGTGGAATCAGGAGTGCAGGGCCGTAGAGCTGGCAGTCTCTGGGCAAGAATCTCTGCTCTGACATGCACAAAAATGTAGCTGGTTACTCCAATCCAATGGCCAGTTCATTGATTAAAAGGGCAAATGGGCTTCCATCCAGGAGTGCAGCAGGAAAACAAACAGCTAGGCTGAAAAACAAGACAATTTAACCATCTGAAAGAGCATGGAGCCATCACAGCTGCCGCAGAACCTGTCACGACTTGGCTGCCAAGAAGCCAGATGCTTGCATCAGAGGAATGTGTGTTTCACAAGCGGATACCTCTGCTTGCTGACACACAGCGACATGTCCGAAGAGGCAGCAGGAGAGTGCAAATTAGTCAGCCTTCCCTTTAGGTGCCAGCCCTGCTGCATCACTGACACCTGCACAAATACATGCTTTCATCAGAAATAGATTAGGGAAATAACCTTCTCCTCATCATAGAGACCACTTTCAATATCCAGCAGGGGACCCCTGTCCATATGTGAAGTTAAACACTGCAGAACTGATTTAGTGATTGGATCCACTGGAATCTAAATTTGCAGAGGCTTACTCGTGTGATTAAGGATATACAAAAGCCCTTGAACATGCATTGGTTTTGGGTCTGTTCCAAAATCCACTAATGTCATTGATTTCAACTAATTCTGGATAGGGTCACTGGTGGTTGAATCAATTGCTTGATTCCAGAAACAACAGGAAAGGCAAAGAAGGAATAATGGCTTAACCCATGGAACTAGTGAGAGCCAGTCCTATGTACTTACATTTTGTAATCACATTTACAATATTTCTGAGTTCTCTTGCAAGTAAAAAATCCAGCTTCTGCCTACGTCTTGCAGTTTCAAGTGGCAACACTCAAAACAAACTTTTTATGATTTGCCTAATATCGTATTTTACAATGAGGCAATTTGTAGTGAAAGGCAATGTCCTTTAAAGACATCCCATCAATTTTCTCCAATGAATGCTTTTCATAGAATTCTACTGAAGCAAAAATTATGAAACTGAAAAAGATTTAGAAATTGATTGCAAATCACTGCTATGGCAGGAACTATCGTATATGCTCATTTTAGCTCTCAGCTCATCTGAAAAGGCTAGATTAAACATTTCATTTTAGCCTTTCTTTTTCTTGTCTGTCAGAACAGGGTGTCAACCCTTCCTCCTGACACTTAAGGACAGGATTTCCCATAGTGTAGCATGTGAGTTAGAGGAAATGTTTCTGTATAAAGGTGCTCTTCCAGGAGGTAGAATACCTTAGTTTTTTAGCTGCAGGGGGTCAGGTACTGAGGAACACATAGGTCCTTATAGAAGTTGTCCAGGAGCTCTTGGAAAGGGGAGCATGGCAGTGTCAGGCATGGAGAGCACAACTGCAAATGACAGACCACACTGATGATGTCCCCAACCCTGCATGTGGCAGAATGGCCAATCTGAACACAGTTAATGTTGTTATATGTCATTTACTGCTTTATCTGAAGCTTAAATTCATAAATGTGACAGAAGAGAGATCTATTGTTAGTTCCAGCAGTAAAACCTGCCTTTGCTAAAGACCTTTTCCCTATTCTTGACATGAAGGGATGGTAAAAACCTTTGAAAAATCACCTAGTAAGGTTAAAAACTAAATTATCTTCGTGATCAAAAGCTTACCAACCTGATCAAACTCCTTCAACTGAAGGCCAGTTTTTGACAGTGAGTATCTGAGGAGATTCATACACTGCCCTCATAGCCTTCCTTTTATTCTCTCCACCTATTTTAACTTACTTGTCAGTTGTTTATCTTCTCTGCCAGCTACCCCAGGAAAGTGTTTACTGTGTTACCTTGCAACATCTCACATTTTTGTAGGTATATGTTTTGCAAGACATACTTAACTGTATGTAAAAGTGAGAATAATAGTAATTTTCAAAGAACATTTTGCTCTTCAATACCCTGGTGTCATTCAGGAGAAATTTCCGTGACATTTTAGGAACCAGCCCAACACTTCCAAACATGTGCAACTCCAAGGAGGGCAAATTCTGCAGCCTATGATTTGTTTAACTGCTTTTTTTTTTTTTTTTTTTTTTTTTTTTTAATTTGCCCTCCAGTGATCGAGTATTTACTGTGGAATAAAAATGTAACAGTTTAGGATTTAATATTATATTATACTACAATCTGTTGGGATTTTAATGCCCTGCAATTTTGTACCACACTATACTGTTCTTCAGTCTGTCAGTTTGTCTGTCCTTAACTCAGGAGCAGTATGAGAGGATAAAACAAGGCTTTTACATGGGCTCATTGTCTGAAGCTGTGTTGAACCACACAGGGCTCACAGTGCAGTGGGACATCCCTCAGGGAAAACACTCTTAGCTCCTCTCACCTGCCTTTTATGTCATCAGGCTCTGGGGCTGATCACCTCTGCTGCAGCTTTAGGGGGCTGTAATGAGAGAGTGAACCTTCAGTCATCTGGGTCCAAGCCATTTTCTGCTCTTGAGCAGGTAAGAAGGGAACAAGAACATCACAACTGCAGGGACTCCTGCAGTGCTTCAGGAAAGGTATTGTGCAGTTTGGGTGACCTGATCCCATCCAGCTATTGCGTTTTCTGAGAAGATGTCCTCGTTTTGGCTTCTCCAGTAAGGAGGAACTTTCTAAGTATAGCAAAGTCAAGTCAAATGTGGTCAGTGAACCTGAAGATAGTATGGATTTTGTGTTAGTATGAGACAGGGTCTTTAAAAGAACCTGGTTAAACTGCAGGACTCTGATTGATAAGTTTTACTAATATCTGTGTGTAGTTAGGTCAGCTTGCTAGGTCTCATTTTACCTGTCTGCTCATCAAAAATGAGGCAGTATGAATTATTTCCTCAGATAGATGGATCAGTTCTGCCTACTGCACATCAGGCCAGGAGCAATGACTGCAGCTCATGACTTCGACTTTTTTCTCTTTTCAGTCAACCTGTAGCTAGTCAAGGACTGAATTCTGCTGTTAATTTTGTTCTAGCAAATTCCTGCCAAAAATAAGTTGTATCTGCACAGCCAGCAGCTATATCTTATGATGACTTAGAATAGAAATTAGATGGGTAAGTGCACTGACAGGGTGAGCTAATGGCCACTCCCTTAATAAGTGCTGTAATTTGAAGAATGCAGAATCTGTTTGTCCACCCTCATGGCAATTCTCTTGGGAAGAATAACTCACTGGTTAAACCCACAAATCTCAGTACTTGTTTCACTGTGCATTTATTTTTACAGCAACCTCCAGTTCTGAAAAGGATTGAGATGGAATTTAGATGGAAGTTTCTGAAAAGTTGCTTTCAGGTAACTGCAGTCAGTGCCTCTGCAGTGCTGCCTGACCAGAGCAATGTCAGTAGTGTGTCTGCTGTCCTGGTCCTGCTCACCCAAGTGTACCTAGCCTGTGAAAGCATTAACATTCTCTAGTGAGTTTAGTAAGGGCTACATTTTGCTAAATAATACAAATACTTCCTGGGAACAAGCTGCAATTTTCCTTAAGGCTCATCCTTTTTTATTTCATTAAACACTTAGCTTTTCCAATTAAACTAGTGGTTTCCTTCTTTTATGACTCTACACTTTTCCTTTCTTCTACATGTGTATGTCTGCATTAGTGTCTTGGAGCAAGAGAGCTTCAATGCAACTTGTGTTTTGCAATTTTATGAATACTTCTAGTGGCAGGTGAAAAAATGAATCTTATCCTTGGTCTGAGAAAGCACGCTGTAAATCACCATCATGTTTAAACAAAATCTAACTCTTCTGCTAATTTTATGGGCTTGTTCCTCATGGAATAAGCTGAAGCCTTATGGAGCTGCATATCCAAGCACTCAGCCTCCTTCAAGTCAGCTTAAATGGCACTTGTGAAGCTGAAGCTAAAGCTGTATGGCTTGAAATTCATGTTATTGAATATTATGTGTTAGTACTTATTACTCCCATAGACCACTTCATCCTCAAAGTATTTTGAAGACTTCCTGGATCAGACTAGGAAACTCTTAATGAGCTGAGTGCAATGGAAGAGGAACACAGCCCTGTGTGTTTGAGGCAGGGAGGTAAATATAATTCATAGTTACACAGTTTGGAGTTTCTCATGTGCTACAGGCTGATTAGCCACAGGAATAAATGTAGGGGATTTACAACAGATCTCCATCAAAAGTACAAACTAATATTTTAGAGGCAGCAAGTGGCAGAGGTAGCAATTGCCTACATGAGCAGTTCAATGAACTCAGCACCACTGTGTCAGCAGGGTATTGCTGCCACTCAGGGCAAGCACCAAGAAAATCAGGCACTCTGTCAGAAAATCAGGCACTCTGTCATTAAGGTCACACAAATGTTTTTAATGGCACTCTTTCAGGCTAAAAACAGGATTTCAAGTTGCAGCTGACTGCTCTTGTTCAGGTGTGTAATTGCATCTAGCCTGATTTACAGCGGCTGAGGATCTGACCCAAGATTGGTTTTCTCTCTGTAAATACAAGCAGAATTTGGGTTGATGCTTTTATGTGTAGCAATTAAAAACACAGTGAAAACTTGGCTTCAGCTCATCCCTGAGCTCAAGTTTCGGTTGTTTTGTTGTTGGTGGAACATGCAGTGTAGGGTGTTTAGCTGTGAGTGGCCAGGTGTTTCCAATATTGAACCTCTTCGTGTGGAAACGTGCACAGATAAGAGAGCTCACTTTGTCCCAAGCCTTGGTGGTGCTCCTCCAGCGTTTGAAGTTCTGACTTGAAAGGACTGACTTCTGAGAAATCAAGGCACAGAGTCCCAGCCCCTTTCTTTAGGCAGGAACTCTCAGTGTCAGAGATTCAGATTAGGAGCTGGACTGGTTCTCAAGTGGCTGCCCTGTGCCTTGGTGGGAACTGAGTGTGTGTTTCAGCTCCACAGCACTACTT
Source organism: Climacteris rufus (assembly GCA_013398175.1). Taxonomy (NCBI): domain Eukaryota; kingdom Metazoa; phylum Chordata; class Aves; order Passeriformes; family Climacteridae; genus Climacteris; species Climacteris rufus. The sequence continues at coordinate 360,790 of VZRZ01002960.1, forward strand.
AGTCTTGGACCTCCCCTCTGAGAAGGAAAGGTCAGTATTTATGCCCTTATTCACCTTGTGAATAACTAAATTTGATGCTGGTTTTTGCTTTCTTATATTTTCTTCTTTGGAAAGTAAGAGAGTTTTCATCAAAACAGGCTATAATGAAGTTGAGCTGTCTTAAATCTTGTGAAGATCACAGTGTGTAGTTCTGTAACTTTTAAAGTTAGTAATGAGTTGAAACTTTTCATTTCCATATACTGAAGTCCTCTGCTCTGTGCTTTAAAATCCATGCAGGTTTGCACCCCTATTGTTAAATAAACAAAAGAATTAGGATAATTCAGTATTAAATTGTGAAAAAAGGCACTGCTGGCATTTTTTTTTTCTTCCTGTTCTTTTTGCACGGTAAAATTGTTTAAGTTTTTCTTGTTTTTCTGCTTTACCCTGCAAACACTGTTTATTCATTCTGGAAAAACATTACTTGGGTAAACAAAAGTATTTATATGTGTAGCACTGCAACTCCTACTAAGATGCAAATTGTGCTGCAGGGAAGATAGTTTGGGCTTTTCTTCCCTCCTCGCTTTTCTTTTTTGACAGTCGGTTAATAAAGACTCAACAATAAGCAGCTGCCTGTGATGTCATTTGGGACTTTGTCCACAGAGCTTGTATTTACAAGTACTGAGCAACTACATAGCAGCAGCAAACCCAACTATCAGCAAACTTCATGTCTGCTGTTACTGAAGGACTTTAGTGCTGTGGAGGGTGTAGAAAGCTAACTCTGTTCTTCTAACCACAGACTTTTAAAGCTTGGTAAATAAACACTGGATAAACTCAAGAGAATTTCTGGACTGCAAAGACTTCTTACGGTTCTGAGTTCTCCAGGGCTGGCATGTTTTGACTGAACTGCTGCAAGTAAGACTTTTGCTGTTTTGGTGTTTTTATCATCTCTGTAAAGATTATTTTCTTTAGGAGTGTGTCAGCATTGCTATTTGTAGTTTTCTTTTAATTAACAGAGCAGCAAGTATGTAGTTGTTAAGAGTAATTACAGCTCTGCATCTGACTGCGGTTCAGGACAAATGAAAACTTCATTCTGGCTTTTGTTTGTATGAGATTACACTGAAGTGGCTCTCTCTTAATTTAAGTGATGAAACTTTTAGATTCTTAAAATCTCCTGAGTGTGATCATTAACCTTGGCTGTCTGAAGATTTGTTCTTTCATAATTTAATGATATTCATTTGAATATTCAAGATTATTTTGAATTTTTAATATAAATTCCTTATACTTTTTAGTACAACTTTCTTTAAAAATAGTTTTGCTTCTTATGTAGGCATTGATTTAAAGCAAAACTTAGCCATTTTTCCCTTTTAACCCCTGTTCAAGTTTTGGAGGTGTATAAGTTTAAAAGAGAGAATCATACAGTGCTTTGAAATCTGATGCCTTTTGGATAAAATGAGTTGTCAATTATGTGAGAAACAGTAATTTTCTTTAGTATTTATGTTAGAAATCCAACAAATCTTGAAACATCAGGGCAGGAACACTAGTATACTGGTAGTTGCTGTGAAAAAACTGCTTCTGTGCTGCCTGCTGTTTGTGGGACACAACTGTGTTTCTGATCACAGATTCACTAATTTTCAGGATAACTAGCTGAGATTGGCATGGAATTATCCCTGTTTTATAGAGGAGTAAACTGGCCCATAGATGTGGTTTATTTAAATTCAGTTTACCCACTTCAAAAGCTGGTAACAAACCCCAGGTTTCTCGCTTCTCATTTCAGTCCTTCACCAGAAGCCCATTCGAAATTACTGTGATTTCAGTTGTAGTGGCTTTTCCAGGGCGTAACCTGATCACAGTACTGTCTATGAGGAACTCTTTATTACTGTTTACCTCTGTTTAATGATCTGTCTTTGTGAAGACAAAGCACATTTCTGAAGATTGAACTCAGAAAACTATGATTGGCAAGTACATGAGAGTAAGTCAGTACAAATCAATCAGAGAGAAATTGGAGGATTCCTCATGAGTTCTCAGCACTGTTGATTTTGGTTTGCTTTGCTTGCTCCTGACTTTGTTTACAAGGCCTCTGACTCCCAGCAACAGAATTTTGGGGCTTCCTATTAAGGTCGGAGTGGCCACAACTGCAGATGCCCCTCTGAGTGACCCTTTTTCTACAGCAGATCAAAACAGTCCATCTCTTCTTTTTTTGATGCTATAATGTGGCTTGGCATGTCAAGATACTGTGCAACTTAGGAGCTGTTGTTCTGTCTTTGCAATTAAAGCATATTCTCCTGAGGGGTGGGGGGAACCAACCTAAATTTAGCTCTGCATTAATGCCATGGGAATGGCAAAGGCTTTTGGTGTTTTCAATGAGTGCTTAAATAGGAACATATTTTTATTCCTTGGGTGGTCATCCTCATTTTTCAGAAACAGCAAAAAAAAAAAAAAAAAAGTTTATATGGTCTTTAAAAGACCTTTTTGTAGCTCAGAAACATCCACTAAATGCAGGAGTGAAGAGCAGAGGGTTATGATGGAGGCTTTCCTTGGGACAATGGAATGGGTTTAAGGTTGGGTGGTTTTATCCCTATCACTGATGCAGTCCCTATCACAGATCCCTATCCTGTGAGCCAGTCCTTCCTTCTCTCTGTCACCTTGTGGCCAATAATGATGATCTACTGTAGTGAACTGATAATTGACACTGGCAAAGTATTCAGATATCGTTGGCAAATAAATGCCTACCAAATCTTCAAAATAATTAGGACGAATTGAGAATAAAAGCCCAGTTGGTTCCCAATTATCTTTGTCAATGAAATTAATTCTAAGTGCAAATACTTATCTGAAAAATGTGAATTTTAGTGCTTTTTGTTCTTGTACATGAATTGTGTATAAGTGTTTAGAGGCTTAGGTTTACACAAGAAGAAATCCTGCCCCAGAAAATGTAAAGCAGGAGGGTACAATTCCAGTTCAGTCATGAGCTAATCTTCAGCTAATTACCTTAAAAGCAGAAGCAGACTCTCAAAACCTGATGAGCCCATGGGCATCCAATTTTCATTTTCCTCTTTTGCATTTTTCTTCTCACATTTACATTTTCTTTCTTATATACCAACATAGCAAATTAATATATAGTCTGAGCTCACTTTTCCACAGAGACATCCCCTGGTTGGATTTTTCCTGAGAAATCTGCCCAAGGACATAGCGTATAATCTGATAACATTCTGGGATGGCATTAAAAGGGACAATTGCCAGCAGAATGTCAATTCTTTGGGCTTTCTCACCATCTGAAAAGAAGCAGAATAAGTGCAGACTCCAGCCTGTCATCGTCTGACAAGTGGGACTGAGGTTGGGATAAAAGGCACAGAACAAAGGTGCCAAAGGGAAGCTCAGTTGGCCGAGGAGCTCAGCACGGTGCAGCCAGGGCCAAATGCAGAGGGACGCTCTGCAGCTCCTGTGTGGTTCTGCACGTGTTCAGCTCCTGGCAGGATTGCACTTCTGCTGAAGAAAAATTCATGCCAAAGCTGCCAGAACACCTTCAGCAGTTAAAGCATGTAAAATGTAGTTTTATTACTAAAACAGGATAAATGTACAATGTAAATAGAACGTGAGCCATTAACACTTGTAATGCTCTGTTCTGTGCTGTCTACTGATACCGCTTGTGTAGCATGCAGGAACCTGAATTGCATTAGGTTTTCCCTGATGGTTACATAAATTAGACATGATGTTTTCAGGATGAAAAGTTAGATAGCTATTATGTGAAAAACACTGGGAAATCTTTTATGCTTCCATTACTTGGCATTCAGGTGGATCAGACAAACGTGGTTTGTACAGCAGAAATGGCTTCTGGAAACGGGCTGTAACATTGTCTATGGGCTATGAATGATGCAGACCCTGAAAAACAGGCTGGATTATAAAGCAGTGGATAAAAATTATGTTGCTGAAATATGGTCTATTAGTATTGACACCCAGCATGACAAGAACAATGCTACTGTTAAACTGCATGTTTGATAAGCTTGCCACAGGACAACACTGTTTGTTTTCCAAAGGCAAACCAGCCTTGGATAGTGTGTGCACACAATAGGTCTGGACAGAATCAAATGCATGTCACAAATTATTTTCTTTGACAGTGCTAATTGATTATTATAATTCATCATTATCTAAATAGTTAAATTCAATGCTTTACCTTATCCTTTTGTTTCTTTGTTGCTCAGACACAATACAAATAGGAAGAGTTAATTACCACATGCAAAAACAGAGGCGAATTTAATTGTCTGCTTCACTTTGATTGAAACTGTATTGAATCACCTCTGTGGATTTTCAGCAATGGTGGAGAAAAGAAGGAAGCAGGAATTCTTTTGCAGTGAAGTTGCTTTTGGTGGTAGTTAGCATTTGTATTTCCAACAGTATTCTTTTGGCAGCTGGGCTCTATTATGCTTGTTTTGCCTGTACTAAGTATTACCTAATTGTGCCAACTGAAATCACACGTGTGCATCGATCCTGTCGGGAATCAGTGGCACTTCTTGAGGAATACAGCACAACTTGACACAAGTCAAAGGGTTACATTTGCTTCTAAAATGACTTACTCCTCTAGATATGAGCACTTGGCTTGTTTCTTCAGTGCTCTGTTGCTGGCCAGAGCTGTATCTGGTGGATGAAAGGAAGTAACGCTCTCCTCAAGGGAATTCTAGAGAGATTAAGTGGTGACATAATTTATGGAAATTCCTAAAGCTCTGATCTAATCTATCTTCTAAGATTTGGTGTAACTCCTGTAAAATATAGGCTCTTTTCTGCAGCTCTGACAAAATGGTATAGTGATAAGATTTTGGGGGGTTATTTTGCCAGTAGAGGGCCGTGTTAAACTGGATAAAATACCTCTCTTGGACTCACATTTTCAGTGAGGAATGGCTTAAGCATATGGTTGTTTTCAAGGGCAAAATGAGTAAATAATTAGATCTTTTAGAAGCTACTGAATGATTAATTATTTAAAATCAGAATCACGTCACTTTTAGAGTGTGACACAGTTCTAATCAGACTGAATTCTGGTCTTTAAAATACATCATACTTACCTGTTTATTCTAAATTGTTCAAGGTTGATAGATAGAGCCCTAATAAGTCATTAGGCTGACGTGATATACAGCAGCAGCATGTGCTTTTGCTATAATGGCACAAATGAGAAAAGAATTATTTTTCAGAGGTACAATCACGTTTGTTTTTGATGTGGCCTATAAACTAGAACTCATTATTCAGGCTCTAGTGCTGCAGGAGTTGACCTTTGGCAAAATATTTTGTTATCCTCAATCTTTTATACAGGCCTTTTGTGAACTCTGCTCAGCTCTCATTTTGCTGATTGCATTTAAAGTCATTTATTGCACAGTGTTTGCCCTTCTAGCAGATGTTAAAGGATTCCCTGCCTCCCCCTTAAAGGCTACTCCTCCGCAGCATCTAATTATAACCTACACAAAAGATTAACAGATGTTATAATTGTCTTTACTCATTGATTAAATAGTTTCTGCATGATTTGCTCTGTCTTCCTCTCATTGCTGATTTGTGAGGTCTTTCTGGATGAAACTCATGCATCTGCAGTTTGTTAACTGTGCTGTCTTCAGTTTTTAACTTTTGAGGGAGTTTGTGGATCAGTTTGAGCAGGTTACAGCTCTTCTGACAGAAACGTGTTAAAAATGGGTGCATGAATACTTGCTTTGGTTACACACATTCCTGTTCTTCCTCTTCCTCCTAACCAGTCCATCTGAAATGTATGTAAAACACAGCCTCATTTTAATGCATTTAAATTGGAGACTGGAGGGGCAAATGCTGAGAGTTGCTCAGCAGTAGTTTAGTCCCTGTATTTCAGTTGCCACTTGCAGATGAAATTAGTGGCTGAGAAAACCAGTTTAAGAAGAAAATTCCTAGTAGAAGAAAATGTCTGGTAGGACTTTCCTAGTAAGACCACTAGAAAACTTTATATTTTCTTTCCCCCCTCTTTTTTTTTTTAATGTGTAGTTCATCTCTTCTTTACTTTTTCAAAAATTTAAGCTACTCTGTTCTTCAGTTAATTAATCTCATCCATGTTGTGTTCCCACGCTGAGGTGAGGCTCTGTTCTTGATGGATCCATAGTCCTACAGCACAATAGTGCCAAGTTTAGCAACAGTTGTTTTATGTTCTTATAAATCTTATAGCATCTTGAACAGGGCCAGACCAAAAAATGTTCCTTTCAGAAGGGTGAAATATCTTGCACATGTATTTAAACTACTGGGGATTGACTTATACTGAAGTGTCCTTCCCTGTTGTTTGGATTCTGTACGAGGTTTTCCTACCCTCTTTCGTTGACACAATGTGAGTAACTGACAAGTCCACAAAAATTTCCAGGATAATCTTGGAACCTCTGATAGTTCTATGAAGCTGCATCTGCTGTAAGGCCTCAGCCTGAAGGGCTCTGCCTTGCTTTGCTCAGAATTGGTATAACAAGAAAGAAAGTTAATGGAAAATATTTGCTCACGTGTTCCCTGACAAAACCTCTCAATGGGTTAAAGGGAAACAGCTTAAAGGCTTGAGGCTTGAATTATGGGCTTGGTTATTCAAAAGCCATAAAATACTGTGATGTTTCCCCTGCCAATCCCCCAAATCCTACTCAAACACAAAGCTGTTGCCTTGATTCCTAGTCAGAGAGACTGAGATTGGCATACCTTCTCCTGTCAAAACCCTTTTGGCATTATTTTGCTGCTAAAAGTACTTCAGTTCTACGTGGATATCTGGGAATAGTGATTCAATTAATGTAGATTCACACATATTCACATCACCCTGTGTGATTCTACTTTGTGGGTGCTGTCTGGATTTATATGCTCTTTGCAGTGAACACCATATGTGGTGCTGCTGTGAGATTTTGAGAGATAACCTACAGCTCTATAGGTTATTATTTGGTTTTTAATGTTGATATTTTACATATAATTAATGAGTTTTAATAGCCTGAAGGATAATCTTTGCAGTGCAACAAAGTGTTTTTCCAGGGACTCAAAACTGCTCTAGAAATAGAGGTACTTTGTTTGTGAAATTAGCAAAGAATACTGTATCCTCCTTGTTTTTAAATGATATCTCAGTGCTCCTGAATACTTTGCATTTATATGCTGGGGGCAGCAGATTATAGATTCATAAGAAGAAAATTCCAGAGTGCCAACTGTGCTTGCAAAGTGTATTTTAATCATATAGACACCTGTCCACTACAAACTTGTAATATTTCTTAGAGGTCACTGAGCAGCCAGCTGATGGAAATCACTTTTATTTAATATCAACCTCATCCGAGTTTGAAACACTGATCCAGAGGTGAAAGGCTAAAATCCCAATTATCAATAATCAGATCTGTCTAACCCCCATATTATGCTGCAGGTAAAAGGCCCAGGTCCTCTTTGCAGTTACCAATGAGAAAAACTTAGAAATGACTAAAAGTTCAGCTAAGTCATTAAGGATTTTTAACATATACTGCTGTGAAGGAAAGTATGCAAGTGAAACCTGGTGTAATATTTTAGTAAACAGCTCTCTGTTGTGTCACTGGCTGTTAGCCCTAACATTTGTGACCAAGACCTTCTGCTGTATTTTGAGGTTGCACAAGTAAATGAAAGAGACCACCAGATGATTGACTAGACAGCGGTAGCACAATCTCTGAAGCCTCAGGTTGGCCATCCTCCTTGTCTCTCTGCTTGAGAATCTGTAGACTTGTCTACTATTTAATTATGTGCTTTCCTAAAACCAGTAAATTCCTTCCCTTAAGCTGCAATTCTGTCATGGTATTATTGATTGGGAACGCATCCTCATGTTCGTGGGAAACCAGTTCTGTCATTTATATTTACCAATTTATCTTTAATCAAGTGAATTGCTTTTCTTTTTGATTACCAGAAAATTCTTCTGTCACATGAAAAAGCTCTAATAAGACACTGATAAGAATTTATCAACTAGATTATAGTTTTGGGTGCAGTCCTGGGAACAGAATGGTTTGTAAGGTGCACAGCCACAGGCAGCTTGGCAGTGCAGAGCAGGCATGCACAACAGACCCTAGGCAGGGTTTTCCTTGCTCCTGGCAGGGAATAAATCTTACTGACAGGTCCTGTCTCCCTAGTAAAGCACTAAAGTCTCACTTTTACACTCTGGCTGTTGACTGTATGAAAACAAATTATACTTTACCTGCTTTACTTATTTTCTGTACCTGAATTCCAGGTTTGGATCCTGTGTGTTACAGAGGGATTCTGAGCTTGGATGCACAGTTCAAGAGTTTATAACTCTGGGGAGCATAACTGAGACCCCTTCTGAGGTCTCTAACTTAACGAGCAGGAGGGTAGATCCCCCTAGCTCTGATCATGCTCAGCTCAGATGGGGTGGCACAGCCAGGCATGAGGCAAAGCAGAGGTGAAGATAAACTCTAAAGATATTCATCTAAGAAGAGAGGAAGGATGTGACACCTGATGTGTTTGGAGCACATTCTTATGTAAGAAGTCCCATGAAGATCCCACCTGGCTTCCCCTTTTCTTTTCTCTTCCCCTTCCTGGAGTCCCATTCAGAGTTTCTCTTCACTCCAGTAGCTGCAGGTAATATTGCTGTGAGCCAACAAGGAAAATCAAAGGTGAACAGCACTAAAGACTGCAGCAGCCTGCTTAATTTTCCCACTATTTTAGCAAAAAATGGGCTTGTTCCAAATTTTTTTTCTGTTTTTCTATTTTTTAAAATGCTGGTTTAATGCTTTCTGGTTTGCCGTGCAGGGGAGATGCATTTAAATCTGTGGAGGGAGTAGAGGATACCTGTCTCACCTATATAGCAGCTTTTGGTGGCAGAATCTTTTCTTTGTGGGGTTTAATTCAGTTCTAGTTGAATTTCTCCCATCAAATTAATTTTGACAGAACAGCAAAAATGTGAATGAAAACTGAGTGCCTTCCACTGCACAGCACAGAGTTTGGAGAGAGGATTAGTCCTCTGTTTGGGTTGATAGTGATGTGCACATCTGGTAGATAGAGAAGAGTAATGACACAAAGAAGCTGCACTAATAGAAAGTTTCACTATTAAAATCTTTGACAAGGAGGATTTATTCAGTAAATGACACTTATATATTATTACCTTCACAGTATAATGGAGAAACGGAGACAGGAAAAGTCAGTGAATCAATCTAAAGCTCCAACTCAAAATATGGGCAAACGTTTAGGGTTTACCTGAAATGAACCAAGTATGTTTTTTTTCTTCCTTGCTTATGCTCAAAACGGTTTATCCCCACTCTACCCCCAATTAATAAACTTTATGTATAAAAAAATACTTTAAAAAGTTATATGCAGTCTCAAAATACACTTCTTAATTCACAGTGGATCATTTAGAACATGTAAATGTATTAACACTTTTCTCTTCTCTACTAATAATACTTTTTATTTCCCAGCTGAATTTTGAGCTAAATAGTAATATTGAATAACTTTGGTTATTGCAAGTCTGGAGGTGCATAAACTATACTCTTAAAAGCTTTATCTAAATCTGCATAGCACTACTTTCAAGAAATAATCTATGTAAAAAAGCATCAATTTGAGAAATTACATTAATTCTGTAGAAAAAATGGATCAATAATTCTGGCCAACCCAACTGTTGTTACTGCAAGCAAAGACACATTTCAGATTTTAGTGAATAATTGATTTATGAATTGTCAGTAGATTTGGGTTGAATTGTTTGTGTTTTTTTTTCTTTTGTGCCACTTTTCGTAGTTGAACTATTTTTACTTTGCATTTTAAATAGACAGATGCTCAAGAGAGAGACTGCAGAATTCTAATAGCATACCTCCTTTCTTTCTAATATGTTCTGGGTAGTACTCTATCCATAATCCCAAAGTATTGGATTATTATCTGTGATGGCAGTCTATATGTTCACTGACATTTCACTCGGTAGAACTGAGCACAGATGAGTTAAAGACTGAGAGAATGACATAAAACAGAGAAGAGCTATGAACCTTTTAAGTAGGAGATTCATTAGTTTTTTTTAATTTACATTTTCATTACATTTCTGGCAGATGGAAAAATTAGAAATCAGTGTGTGACAGCCAGTCTGCACACTGAGAAACTGGAATAAGCACTGCCAGCAGCTGATGGCATGGGGAGGAAGGATGGAGTAACAATTTTTCCAAAAGCAAAAGCCTTTAATTGTCTCTAACATGGATGAACCATGGCAAAGTACAGAGATACTGAGGACAAAGGCAGAGTGGGCTCTTTTCTTCCCCATCAGGGCTGTTGGACATCTCATTTCTGGCAGTACCCTCACTTTCATTGTTTTTTATTGTACTTCATCCTGCCTTATTTTTTTTCATAAGACAAGTGTTCCTTTGATTCTCTGCATTGGATTTCACTTTAGGTAATTTCTTCAGATACTCAGCATCATTTCCCCCTCTTTATTTCTTTTCAGCCTACTGTCAATAAACCTAATCAATTTCTTTCTGTCTCTAGTGTTAGGATATGTCTCTCAAGCTTGTGTGGATGGTCATTCCTTCCCATTTTATTCTCCTCTTTGTCATTGTTTAAAACAGCTATGAAGGTACTGGTTAATAATTTCCCACAAAGTCAATACTTTAATCATCTTTGCTGCTATTGTCTGAATTTCATAAAGTTTCTGTCTATCCTTTTGGCCCAGAACTGAATTTGGTGATTGAGATGACATTGTTCTAGAATTGCAGAGATAAGAGGTGGAGGGCTGTTTGGTATGCCAACACTGTGCAGTGTTCTGTCACCATTAAGAAAATATGTATGAAGACAGAACATCATTCATTTTTAATGTTTCCATGATAGTTTCCTTGGCCATAAGCTGAAAATGGAGTTTAATCAATTTGTATCAATTCCTTTCAATTTTATGGTCTTGATATCCCACAGTCCTACATGCTCTGCTGTGTAGGAATAAAGTGAACTTGTATTGGCTGGGATATCTCCCTGGAGCTTTTCTTTATGTGTTCTCATTGATGTATAAGGAATACTTCCCACAGAAATACCTGAAGGTGGTAGAGCTGAGTTGTACCTTGTCACCTTTCTGCTGCAACCCCGAAGTACAAGCATTGCTGTAGTGAGCATGGGAATTGGAGCTGAATTCCTTTGGGTCATCCGTAGATCATGTTAGGACAGCTGAAGTGCAAGTGAAATTCTTCTAATTTCTACAAAGGCTGAAAAGCTGGGGAGCCAGCTGTAGAACTTCAGTGCCCATCCTTACAAGAGCTATATTATTTCTGGTGTCTCCAAATTCAGCTCTGGTACCACATCTCTTGTGTGTCTGGTCTGTAGCAGTGACTACAGGTGACTGCAGTAGCTATAGCTTGCCTAACTGCACAGATTTCCAGGACCCTGAAGGTATTTGCACAGCAAAATAAGTCATATATGAAGAATTTTCTGATAAAAATATGCACATTTTTCTGTGTGGAAGGCACCTGGAGCTGCTCAGCTGGATGAGGCTGAGTGTTCTTGTTTTGCTCCCTGCTGCAGTCTGTCCCTTCTAACCAGGGGCTTGGTTCTGGTTTGGCTGGAAGGGATCAGGGCTGTCTTTCCCCTGTTGTTCTTCCCCAGGGTGGACTTTAGTCATGGTGGGGCAGAGGAGCTATTTTCACACAATGCAAATAGAGGAGTGGAGTCCTTTCTCAGCTGCCCCCTTCCCAGGTCATGGAAGGATGACATATATTTCATTGTACCTTATCTTCCCTCATTTTTCACCGGACAGAAAGGGATTATGAGCTTGATTCTGCTTCTTTTCTGGTCTGTTATTGAACTAATACTTTCATTATAAGGTTATTGCCTGTAATGTTACGACAGCCCCTGGCCCCCTGGGAGTGTCTGTACAGCAAGGTGAAATGTGAGACACTGTGTTACAACCCACAAAGCCCCAGATTCATTAGAAATAAATTCTGCAGCCAAGACATGGAAATATTCCCTCTGATGCAAATGACTTTGGCTATCTAAGGATGTACAGAGTTGGATGCTGAACACGTTACTAGAAACTGTGAAAATATTTTTACAGTACTTACCTTCTATAGGGAGTTTTTCTTTGAGCCATGTGGACATTTGAAATGTTACCTAGTGCTCTGTGGCGTAAAACTAGATGTCTGAACACTGTCATTAAGTTAATATGTTTTAATAGTTCCTCATATCCATGAGCTGAATACCTCAGTAAATAAATAATCTTTCATTCCTTTCATCTCTGCTGCCAAGGAGGATCAAACCAAGTTGCCTTTATTTGGGATACTGTGACCATTGCAGACATAATCTCTTTTAGCTGTGCAGGTGGAAGGGGTGGAGTGCACACAATGAACCAATGATTTTTAGTGGTCCCTCTGGACTCTGACTGCAACAGATGGGCAGGCAAAGGAGATGCTGACTGAAATGCATCTGTCTTGAAGAGGAAGGGATCTTTAGGCACACTTCACAAACTTCTAGTTCTAGTTTTAAAAACTGGGTTGGCAGTCCACCATTGCTTGCAATGGAGACCCTGACACAGGTCTGATATTCTTGGACTTTAAGTGCCTTGGTTTGTACCAATGAGAGAAAAATGAGAAGAAAACACAAATCAAACTGAACAAACTGTAGAAAACTTGAGGGTGTGTTTAAAATTCTTTCCTCCAGTTAGTTGTCTATCAGACTGATTCAGATGCTGGATTTATTTTCTTTTATTTTTTCTGAATATTGGAACATATTAGATAGATTGGATGCCACCACCTCTGATGAAGATTTGTAATTCAGTGTTTGATGAGATTCTTTTTGGTCTTTGCTGCCAGCCATTTTACCTTTAGAAACAACTAGCTCTAATTATGATGTACTAGATTGCAGAGGTCACACCTATTTGATGCCAGAGGAGTCTTTATTGGGATATAAATGAGGCAGCTGTTTTTGAACCTCAAAATCTCCTCATAACCCTTCAGATCTGCGAATAGTAACAGTGAAATTTCCTCAGGTCCTGGAGTTCAGCTTCTGCAGGTGCCTGGAAGTGCCTATTTCTGACTAAGCTCAGCTGTGGTTCCCAAGGGAGACAAATGTGTGTTGAAGCCCCCCGAGGCAGCTGCTGCTGTTGCTGTGTTCAGAGCCTGCCTTTTGCAGGTTAACAGCCTTACATTGCTGAAAGAGAATCATGATTGAGGGGATCTGTGTTTACCACATAATAACCTAGATCACATAATTGATAGTAGTATATAGTAATAAGTAATATATAATAATAGGTGGTTAGAAACTGAGCCAAGAAATGGGAGCTTTGGAGCCAATGTTTCCTTCAGCCTGAATAGCCAGTCTTGCTTGGGTATCTCTTTCTTGGTTACAGGTCTTGCAGTGTTCTGAAGGATTTGATTTCAGTGCAGGAGCTAAGAATACAGAAACACCATTGTCATAATCTGGTTTTTATTGATGATAACACTGTAATATATCCTTTTCCCCCCCCATGCTGTCCTGACTACAGATTCAGGCATTCTGCCTGCTTATCTTTAATCATTTTTGTCTCGGTAATTTTATTGCATGATATGAATGCTTCATATGTCCCATAAAAGCAAACAGGGAAGGGTAATCCTTTGACCTTTCCCACATTCTTTGGTGTAATTTGCTGGCGATTCTTCTCCCTGAGGCATGGCCCTGAAATCCTATGATAAAAATGGACAGCCAATCCAAATAGAAAACACTGAAAAGGTTAAAGCTTTGATTATGTTAGTCTATAAATGTTCATAGTCTTTTTTCTTTCTGCCAGAAAGTAAATGAGAGCTGAAAATGGCAATGGATGAATCATGCTTATTACAGAATACGGAAATGATATTGGTTCAACCCTTTCTTGTTAATGCTGAGAGAACGTAATCTTGTGCCCTCTCATTTTATGTCACTGCAACCCACCTTATCCTCTTAAATGAATGCATGCATCCATTTAATTAACCTGGTGAGATACTGAGATATAAATCTTTTAAATGCTTCTCATGCAATTCATCTTGACAGCTGTCGTAGTAATAACATCTTTAATGCCATATTCTTTATTTTCTGATGTATTGAAATTCCTGGTATTATTTTGAGCACACTGATAGGTTTGCTGGATTTAAGCCCTTAATCTTAACATGTTTAAATCCTAGGAGCAGTGCTATAGGAAGCTTTACTGGTTTTTTAGTTTGTTGAATAAATAGAAGATTATTTTACATGAAGAAAGCATAAATGTATTTTGAAAACTGTGGCTGAAACAGGGTGGAATTTAGAGCTGAGATGCTCTATTTTAAATGTTGTGTTTCTACAACATTCTACCGAGGGTCTGTACTTTGCTGGCAGGTGACCACCAGTCAGAAATTGCATGAGACCATCCTATGTGCTCTGCTGATTCCCTTCTGCAGGATGGAGTAAGGGCAAGAGAGACCCACAGCTCTTGGCTCTGAAATGAGTCACCCTTCAGTTTCTTTGTGGACTGCTGTGTGTCAGTGTCATACTTAATTAAAATAATTTAAAAAAATCAAAGAATCATGGAATAATTAGGGTTGGAAGGCACCTCTGGAGATCATTTAGTCCAATACCATGCCAAGGCAGGGTAAAAGATGAGAAGGTTCCTTGTTTAGCTCTGGCCCTTCCCACACTTCCTTGGGGCTGTTTCATCAGGGCCTGGTTCATGACAAGCTGAGAGTGGTAGGACAAGGAGGAATGATTTTAAACTAAAGAAGACAGATTTGGGTTGGGTGTTAGAAATTCTTTACTCAGAGGGTAGTGAGGCACTGGAACAGGTTCCTCAGAGAAGTTGTGGATGCATTATCCCTGGCAGCATTGAAGGGGCTTGGGGCAACCTGGTCTAGTGGGTGACATCCCTGCACATGGTGTGGGAGTTGGAGCAAGATGATCTTCATTCTAACCCAAGTCATTATAGGATTCTATGGTATAATTTTATGACCACTGGACAGTTTTCAAACAAAACTGGAGGACCAGAAGATTGGGGAGGGTTTTGGGTCACAAAATAACTTGCAAGGCACAGTTGACTCTGGGCACTGCCTGTACAGTTCCAATAACCTTTGTAACAGCTTTGGCGATTGCAAGAAATTTGAGGTGTATCAAAATTAATTATCCCACAGGAAAGAAAAAAACAACAAAGAGAACTAGAAAAGAAAATAATATTCTGTACAGATATTTCTGAACGACTTGACATATTTTACAATATAACTTTCCAAAACCAGTCAATATCTAGGTATGTAGGTAGAATGGTACAGCAGTGTGTTTGCTGCCTTCTAATTCCCATAATATTCTACTCATCTAAGTGTTTTAGCTTTCTGCATTGGAATTTTTCTAATTTAATTAACTCATTAATGCTGGCACATGGCACATTCTCCTTCCCTCTCTGCAAAAATGCAGCTTGCTAATCTAAATAGCAACCTAATCCAGTGGGTGTGAGTGCACGACATCTACATTAGTGCTAATGAACTGCTGACCAGCCTCAGCAAATACTTGGGAGTATTTGGCATTAGGCAGGGCCTGCTAACAGCAATGCTGTGAAATACACTGGGGCAAAACAAAAAGCATTTAGCTAAATTTCAGGTTGCAGGAATGCTGATGTTGCTGTAGTTTTCTATTTTCCTAGTGATGAATTTTGAAACACCAACTCAAAAGAGAACTTAGCAATTACTTTTCTACTCTGTCACTGAAAGTCATAACCAAGCTAAATACCATGATGGGGAGAGATAGGGGTGTGGAAACGAAACCATGTAAGGCTGCCTTTTAATGACTAGGCAGAATGGTTTGAATACTCTACCATTAGGAGAAGAAAAAAACAAAGCTCCAAGAAACCAAGGGAAATAATCAAACTGCTTAGTATAAACCTAGTAATTTTTGACTGGCCTGTGCCTGGCAAGATAAATGTAGAGATTTTATAGAGCTGAACATTGATCTGTTGAACAAACATCAACTCTTTAATTCTGGAATCCTTTTTTCCACTCCAGTTCTGAGACACCCTGATAAACTCTACTTACTGTACTTTTCCCTGATAAACTCTACTTACTCTACTTTTCCTACAAAGACCACAACCGCCAGTATATGCACACAGATGTTGGCACCAGAGCTGGCAAAAGAAACCCAGCTACGAAATTACAGACTCAATTCAATTCAATTGTATTCTTAGGAAACTGAATCACTCCACAGATTGGTAATGAGATAGAAAATCTCACCTTTACGTCACCTGTTCATTCTAACTAAGATTTGCATTGATGACAATCTTTGCTTTCTCATTGCTGCTTCCTGACCTATGCCAGTAATATTATTTTCCTCCTTTCGTTGCTGAGGCATAATACCACTTCTTGCTATTTTCTCTCAGTCCTAAAGCCCGGCTGTCAAGCAAGCAGGACTATCAGCATAGAAAAAGCATTTAAAGGTGATCACTGTATAACACTGGCCTCAGTCTGTTACCCAACAGTTAGATTTCCACATCACAAATCCTCTCCCCTCGTTAACACCTAGGGAAGACAAGCTGGCTGCCGAGAGGGAATACCTTGCTGCCCCACGGGTGTTTTGCCTTCTGGCAGCATTAAGGTGTGCAAATCCAACAGTGGGGAGGCTGCATTATATCTGTCTTGAATTCAAACAAAAGGACTTGGTTTGCAGAGCTGTCATTTTTGTCATGTGTCATAACTGGTAAATTTATACATGTTTGTAAGAGAAAAATAAATACAGTCCATTTCCAGTTGCCAAACAGCTATAATGTGTGCTAGTTCCCAGCTGGCATATGTTGGCATAGCTCTGTTGAAAAGTGACTGCAGTTTCAAACTGCCTGAAAATATCTTGGATGCTTATCTGAGGAATACAATGTTGTACGTTTTCATCAGCTAAAGCAATATACATCAATCATCCTTTGTTACTACTAGAAATGAAGAGGGTATTACAATCCCAGAAATTTCTTGCATAGATTTTAGAGTGCTTTTCTATGTTAATCACACCATTTCTCCAGGGCATACTTTTCAAGCCATCTCCTGAAGTAATGAACATCCTTGTACTGAGTACTAAAAATACTGCACTTTAGGATATATAATGGAGCTGCTGCCTCCAGGTTGCTGGCTTCCTGAGCAGTGAGGGTAATATTGTATGGAAGCAAGATCACACTTAGGTCTACACCTGAGAGTATTTTCTGTGTCCATACAAAACCTTCTCCCCTGAGCTCAGTGCAAACCTGAGAAGACACTAGGCAAACATCTGGGACCTGCATTCTCTTACACTGACCCCCATACACTTCTTGAGGATCCAGGCTGAATTGCCAAGTGCCCTAAATCCAGTGCCTGCCCCATGTGCTTACCACAGATGAACTCTATAGTCCCTCAGGGAAGAGTCCTACAGCAGAAAAATTTCTTGCAGCACAAAGAACTAGATGATGTGCCCCCAAAGACTTGGAAATGTACATCTGTGAGTGCAGTATGGGTGAGGACACCATAAATCAGAAGTGACTTTGCAATAGTTCACAGTTCAGATGAGTTAAATGGAATCATCAGGGTCTGAGTGCTGATTGCTGGGATCTCTGCTGTAAACATACTGACAAGAAAATTGATCAGGGAAGGCAGATAAATTTTGGTTCTCTTGGTAACAGAAAATAATATTCCTGATGATTGGGCAAACCGGTTCTCAGCACTTTGGTGTTCCAAGACTGTTCCATCTGGACAGATATTCTCCTCTGCTGAAGATCCCAGCAGATGTCTTAGCTCCATTTTGAGTTGATGTTTGTCTTTTGTTTGGTCTCAGGGGAAGGGAGATTTAACTGGGAGGGTCATTTTTTCTCTGTTACAAGCAGTATGATGCACAAAAATAACCATTCCAAGATGGAAACTTGTTCTGTTTTTCTTAAGCACTTCACTCTGATAATAATTTTTCTTTAAAGGCCTCCCAAGCTAGGCACTTAGAGGCACCAACATATGTTGGTACAGGTGATGTATTGTATTATCTTGTCTGATAATTACCTGTGATTCAAAACTTTAAGTGTGTTTAGCCTTAGGTGGTTAACTCTTCAGGAGAGATCTGTGACAGCCTGTTAAAGGTAGTGTGCAGAGATAGGAGCTCTTATGGTGTGTGGGGGGGAAGGAGTGGAGCCAGCAGGTCTGGAGTTGCTTCACCAGTACACGAGAAGGTCCACGTGCTGTCCTAGGTATGGCTACAGCAAATCCACTCCTCCAAGTGCCCAAGGCAGCATATAAACGATATGAATAATTAATAATAATCCTTTCTCTTTTACTTCCAAACTAGAATTTGGGGTGTTTCCTCCATATACCTGCAAACAGAAGTTTCAGGCACTTAACTCATATTAGGTATTTGACCTTCCATGGGGATTACTGATTCCAGCTGTAGCTCTCACTAGCTCATTTCTAAGTGGTTCTGTGCTTGACAAAGGCTCCCTTAGTGGAAGTCATGCTCTCCAGGCATGATGCATGCACAGGAGAATGATATAATGATTACATAAGGTCTTTCTTTTGCTAATTTCTGGCATAATCACAAAAAGAGAGTAATACATTGCTGCTGTGTTTGTTTAAATCTATTGTGGTTTTTCTTTTGGTAGCTAATCAGGAAACAAAGGGAATTATGTAATAGCACAACATTGAGCTTCCTTATTAGCTCAATTAAATAGCATGTGCAGCTTTAGGATTGGAATCACAAAAAAGCAAGCAAGGTCTTACAGGTAAACCTGGAAAAAATCCTCCACAAGGCAGGGATGATCACAGTGCAAGAACAGATTTTCCTAGCATTGTAAGTACGTGTTCTCAATGCCCGTGTTCCTTAGATGAATGTGTAGAGATGCTAAATTTTATGTATCTGGGGGAAAATGGCCTGAATTCTGAGCTTGCATAAGTATACACCAGAAATACAGAGGAAGCATAGGGGACACCAGGTGCTGTTCAGTAGAAGGCTGAATTCACCACTGGATGTTTTGGTAGCTGCACCACTTACGGCTTCCCCTTGGGAAATGCTTTGAAAGAGCAGTCCCAGCGCGATCTTTATTTTGCACCTGCTGATCCCAGAGTGGCTCTGGGAGCTCTCTGAACTCCAGCTGGCTTCAGAGGCTGAGCCTGGGGCACCCTGCTCTGCTTGCAGGCTGTCTGTGCTTGGCCCACGTTCAGGCTCTTGCGTGCCCTCGTGGCAGAGCATTCAGGGTCAACTTGAGGAAAGGGCTGCGATGGTTTTATCCGCTTGATATCCCCACAGCGACAGATGGGATCGCTCACAGGTGCACGAGAAGTCAAGTCTGTCCACAGGCATGCAAATATATCTGGAGGGCACATGCAGGGCTGCTCTTGGGAATGCCAGCTGTGCTGCCCCATAGCCGAGGTATTTGTGCATCACCTGGCTGTGTGTGGCCCAAGGTGATGTTCACAACAAGCAAAAAAGATCACAAACAGATTTTTCTTTTGTCAAGTCTTGTTTTTTCAGTCAATGGGACTCTGATGTAGTAAGTACAGTCACTACGAATTGCAGGAGTAAATTTCTGTGCTTGGTTTTGCATGAGCATATTTGCCTGCCTTAATTTAGGCTAGATTCTGATTTCTGTTATCATTCTATAACTTTCTGTAAATCCTGAATAAATTAATTAACTTTGCCCATATTCCTGTATCACAAACAAGTATTATCTTAAAATACAAGCTGAAACTTTCAGATACATGTAGCAACAGGAATATCAAGGAAGAGAGCTGGTAGTTGTTACTTGTAAGCTGTGGCTTGGTTTTAGTAGAAACCACTGGCGAGGAATTACCAAACCCTGTGGAACTGGAAAGATTAATTCCCTCTGTGGTGGCTTTATGGACTGAATTCCCTGTGCGTTCTGTACAGGCAGTGGGACTGTCTGATTATCACAGCAGAATCTTTGACCTTAAAAACTTAAGGAAAGTGCTGAGGGCATTTGTCTCTTGTTAAGGATAATGGGAGTTGAAAGCTTTTAGAACTCTTTGGGATTAGGTCCAAAATTTGTACATCATAGTAGCAGCACAGATGTGCCAACAAGTAGGGCTTACTGGGAAGTGCAATTAATGTGAAACGAACTGTTTCCCTCCCCCTCCCCAGCCCCAAGTAGTTCATTGGCTCTGCAAATTTAGCTCCCAACCCAGTTCAAAAGAGGCTATGGAAACATGGCTGTATTGCTAAAGACAGTTGTAGCAGATTCTTTTTTTCTTCCTTTGAGAAGCAACCCAAATATATTGGTAATATTTCTGTTTGGAGAGTTTAGATTTTTTGGCACAGAAAATTTGTTCCTGGAACACAGCCTACTAGAGACACAAAGCCATTAGCTACTGGGTTATTACAAAGTTAATGATGAATGACAGAAACTGTTAAATAGTATATTGAAATATACATTTAATTCTTTATTTTTTTTTTTCAGTGATGCTGGAAGCAGCCTGACATTTCTAGTTGATCAAAAGGAAAACAAATAACCTCAGCTATGGAGAGGAAAAGACAACTACAGAAAAGGGAATTTGGGAAAAGACTTTCTCTGGACAGCAGTCTTGTGGTAAGAATTAATATTTGCTGCATTTAGTGAATATATCTTGTCATAAAAATTTAGCTGTTAAGAGGCAATACTTACAATTACATACATTTTAAAGATGTTTATCTGTTCATCACACTATCACATTAAGATTCTTCACAGAGAGAGTACTGGAGGGATTTTACAAGATCCTAGGTAGGAAATTGTAATCATATAGAAACATGTCCCTGAATTCACTGGATTTACACAAGAAAGGAATCCAGACAAATATAGCAAACTTGTAATTAAAATACTACTTAGCCTTTGTGGGATCAGCCTGTATTGCTTCATACTTAGCATATGAGAGCTGTAGGCAGCTGAGGTCCTCTAGTCAGAAATGCTTGTTTTACTATCAAGGATATCAGGAAAAATTTGTTCACCATAGAGACTGTATAAACTACTCTAACAGCAGCTGAAAGAGAAGCACAAATGCCACATACTGTAAAATAGTTGCTTTTGCTATACTCAGAATTTAAATTCATTGGAGATTGTATTCTAGATTTATTTTTAGTTAATATTTTCAAAGGATGACTGAGATGAATAAGGCATTTTCAGAGCTGTATTATGGATCCATGACCAAAAAATGATCATAAATGCTAAAGAGATGTGTATGAGGATAAATGTGCCCATGTCAGGTACTCAGCATGACAGTCTGCAAATACTGAAACGAACAAAGCTGAGAGATCCAAGGAAACCTGTGCCATCTCTTTGGCACTCATAGAGGTGGCCTTCTGACACACAGGTAGTGACCGTGGGACCCCACTGTCCTTTTGCCTGCAATGCCACCCCTGTGCTAACCCCAATACCTGAATTTTACACATTATTACAACTACATAGTTTCTTTCACCTTATGCTAAAATTGTGGTTTATGCTTCTTTTTTTCCAAAGTAAAAAGCCCCCTGACATGGAATATGGACTGAGCAGGCTTCAGTCTATCCACTGATGCTCTTCAGTCACCTGCTGTGCTCTTTATTGGGGTCAGCAGAGCAGTTCCACCTTCCCAGTTTCCACCCCTTCAAGGACTCTGCTCTTCTCCTTTGGGCCTTAGCTACAAGGCACTTCTAAGGTAGTTTCTTATGTTGATGAATCACATCCCTTCATTTTGAAAAACAAAATTATTTGGAGAGAAATAAAAGCAATGAAGAGTAGTGAGTTCTCTCCCAGACTCTGAGCTGTTCAGGACCCTAAGGAGGGGCTGTTTAAGCTGCCCCTGTTTAAGCCATGCAGTTCAGGGCTGTGATGGTGAGAGGTGACTGTTTTCATGTTGTTCAGCCTGCAACAAAACTTGTTCTCTCAGCTTCCATGCACTTAGCACCTCAGGTCGTGCTCTGAACTTTAAAATTCTTTCTACCTTGTGGGCAGAGAAGGTAGGTTTGGTATGAACTTACAATTTTCTGCAATACACCCAGAGTCAAACAAAATCTGAAGGGTTTTGTATGCTCAGAAGTATGTTTATTCCCAAGGCCAGCCTCTGTTATTAGTTCTAGGCATGCACATCCCCAAAACAGACCCCAGCCTAAATCCTGCAGCTAAAATATACTGCTGTGATCCAAACAATCGACCACGAACTGTCAATATTTATCTGGAGAAAAGAATACTCATAGAAACTGGGTACTGAAAGTTGAGAGAAATGCTAGCAGTTGTGAATTTTGCATGAAGATACTGTTTATATGGCAAATCAGTACTGTTTTCCCCTAAATGTTTACACTGATGTAATGGACTAGAGTCAGCCTTTACTAAATGTATTAAGATAAAACTTTCATTTCCCTGAGGTGACTGTGTGATCTGCTGTGTGGATTGGAACAAGGAACCAGGTATTTCTGGCTTCCATTCCCACCTACTGCAGATTTGGATAGTGAAGCCAAGATAGTGCACTATTTCTAATTCTTACCCTTCTGTATCAATAAGGGGAGAGTAGAGAGAATTTGTCAATGACATAGGGAGTACTGTGTGTGTAACACCATCCAAAGTGCTTTGTGCCATAATCAGTGCTATGTGCATATTAAAACAGCCATAAGGACTTAACGGGAGGAGAAACAGAAAGGGTGGCTGTACGAGATGGTGATACTCTCTCCCTGCTCTACAGCAAATGGTGAGTAGTGTGGGAGATACCACACAGCTGAAATCAGTCTTCAAGCACTGGCTTGAGGTGAATTAATGCCAACAAGTGGTAGTTGTGGTTCTGTGGCTCTTTAACCCATATTGGTGTGAAAGTGTTGAAGGAAACATTTGAGGGAAAGAAATACTGCGATATTTCAATATTTTGAATGTATAAATCCACAATGCTCTCATCAGTTGTAAAACAATGTCTTCTGCTATCAATGGCATTTGCAGGTTGTGTCACCTGTCGAGTCTCTCAGTGCACACATCCCCTTGCTGGACAAGTTACAGACAGGTGTCTATGAAGCTTTTTCTTGAGTAGAATATGTGTAGCTAGATCAGAGAGTGCCATCCATATGTTGAATTAGAAATCTTTGAATACTTTTTGTTTTTAATCCCAGCTAAGCTATTATTTCATAGCAAACAGGAAGAGACATTCTGAGATTCAAGTGCCTTCAGCAACCTGTTAGCAAGTCACACCAGATGCCTTCTGAATCCACAAGATTCAAATGGGCAAGGCAAAGCACTCTGTCTTCCCCTTGTTTTCCCCAAATTCCTGTTCTAGCATACCTCCTCTTAATTGTTACCTTCACATGTCTGTCTTCATTACCCTTGTATCACCAAATTCTGTTTGAGCATTGTGCTTTAGTCCAGTCCCCTGCTTGTCTAAGTTCTTAGGTCTCTCTTGTACTCTGTCTTTCCAAAGGTTTTGTCTTTAACCTCTCAGGCATTCAGGATCGGACATTGCTTGGGAAATCTGGTCTTGATTCTCTCAAATTCAGCTTCTCCTTGGTGGAGACTTCCAGTGTTATAATATCTCAGAAATAATTCTAATTTCTGTGTGTTTAAAGAAAATATGTTTCTACTTTTGCACTTTGGACAATGAGATACAAATAGGCGTTTCTGATAACATTTCATCTGCATCAGATTGTAATCTTCTGGGATGTTTTTTTCCATGATTTAATCTACAAGTATTCCTCTACAAATTCCTCTTCCTTCCTCATCTCTTAGGTTGTGAAAATATAGGCTATGATGGACTTTGATGAAAGAGTGAGAAAAGGAAAAAGCTGTTTATGAACAAAAGACATTACTTCCCCCTCCTTGAAATATGAATCTGGGCATTCAAAATATAACCATAAATTGCATGTTTTGTATTCAGGTCTATATCATCAAACACTGAGTTTCAGGCTTCAGATAAGAAAGATCCCTGTTAGGGACATCATTCAAACAGGTAGAACTTCCTTAGCCATTAAAACACTTCCTTACACCACATACAGAATAACTGTGTTTTGATCAGCTCAGACAAAGGAGAAGAGTTCAATGTTGTTTCCTATAGTGCTTCACCCCTTGTGGCTGGTGTCTTGGGCAGAAAAGCTTTACAAGGGGGGCAAATAAACTTTATAAAATTAAAAAATATAGATACAAAAATATGTTCATAAAATGCGCTTTGTAGGGCATAGTTTATTTAGTGAGTGATGATTAATGCTTCACTGGAAGTTAGTAGTTTGAGGTGGTGCATTTTAACAAGATCCAGAATTCTACCACTGTTAAGAAAAGCCAGAGGAATTGTTGCTATTGCTGCCCAGGTGAAAAGGACATCTTGCTGTTTGCTTCAATGAAATTAGATCCCTATCATCTTTTAATCCTAATATCACAGGTGGTATTCCAGAAATCTCCAGTATAGCCAATGGCTGTTGCTGCTCTGTAGGTTTCCAATACTGGCATCAGGTTGGAGTCTTATTATATACACACTCATTTATATTTGCAGGCAAACAGGTAAGTCTGCAGTGACATTGATGTTTTATAGCTTTGTTGTATTCAGGTGAAACAGTTACGAAATATTAACTTCATAACAATCCTTACAGGTAATCCTAGGAAATCAGTGATAGAAAATAATATATTTGTATTTTCTGCCTGGCATTTAAAGAGCAAAGCATGCCATCCAAGAAGGATATACTTTTTACAGTTTCAATATAGTTTGATACTACCTTATGGTTTCATCTGCTGTACAAGTGATGCTACTGTATTCTGGGTTTATAAAGTTTTCTTTTGCAAATTAATTCAAATCCAAAGACCACAACTCTGAAAATCTCCTGGTTTGAGACAGGAGAACTAAAGATGAGTTTTGAATCTTTTGTTGTAAATAACAGATCTCCATAAGTCACTTTTTCATGGCATTAGTAAAGGTATTTTATTGTATATGTGTTCCTAAGATAAGATAGACAATAACTGAAGAATGAGGTAAAAGTCCGTAAGAAGCTGAGACCAAAGTCGTTGCTGTTATTGCCACAGTACTCCTGTTTAGCATGAAAACAAACTGTAAAATTCATAATATTGGAAGAATGCATTTATTTGGAATTCATTGCTTAGCTGTCACATACCCTCATGTCAGATTGTTTTCTGTTAAAAGAAAAACAGTTCTTTCTGAGGAATATTTTGCTTTATCATGTGGCTTAAATCTTTAAATCTTTTAGCTTTGGTTAAACAGAACAGCTTTACAAAGTGTGAAAGAGTGTGAATATTTCTTGGGTTTGATTTTTTTCATGAATAACTTTGTTCATCTTAAATCCTTTCAGCATATGTAGTTGAAAACTAGTGAAGGAAACTAGATAAAAACAGGCAGGAAAGGGATTTTTCTGTGTTCTTTATTCACTACAGATTGGATTATATGAAGAAAACGAATATGAAAATTCATAGTAAAATAAAAATGTACCTTTGATTGAATTTAAGCATCTATTTTCTTAATATGGGTAAAATGAAGACAGTTTGATGTGAGAAGATTTCTTTGTTAATATTTGAATTTTATTATTTGGTATATGAGGGAGATAGCTTAGACAGGCAATGCTATTAGGGAGCCTCATGAAAGGATTGATTGTATTTCAGGTTTTCCCTACAAAAGTTCTTAAACAAAAAGAAAAATGGGAAAACCCAAACCATAAATAGACCCAAAGCCAAGCTTTTAAGTAATTTGTGTGGGATGAGGGGAGTGTTAGAACATATCACTGCCACCAGGGCCACATTGGCTACTCTATTCACTGGGGTGTTCTTTGAAAATAATAAAAGGCCTATCCTTTGCCTGATCCAAACTGTCCAGTTGCCTCCCAGGCCCTTTTGATCAGGAAAAAGTCAATGTTTCAAGCTGTGCTCTTTATTTATGTGGATAATTCCCAGCCTGACTACACACGTGGTTGGCCCTCGCAGCTGTGGTGGCATTTAGCTGGGGAGATTTGAGAACAGAATATCTTTTTGAAGCAGCCAGCATTTATCAAAGCAGAAGTTTTTGTTTTATTTAAAATGAGGCTTTTACTTCTGAAAGCCAGTTGTGGTGAAGTGCTTCACTGGTGGCTCGTGAACTGTGCCCTGCTGCTTTCATTCTGGTCACAGGCTCCTGTGGGGCTCTGTGGGATGGGCTTTAATGGTACCACTGTGGTGTAGTAAGGCTGGAGTGTAATGTAATGAATTGCTCTGGGGCGTGGGAGGAATACCTTCATCTGCCTGCAGCTGGATTGGCATCACGGGCAAAAACACTGAGCTGAATTGGAGACTTAAAGAGTGTGCATGTGTTACCGGGGCTGGGAGCCAGGAATTTAGGGGTTAAGTCTATCTGTCATCTCTAATCAATTCCTAACTCAGTTTAATACATTTCTAATTCAGTTTTCTCATTAATAAAATTGTGATTCAGTTTTCTCATCAATAAATTGGACGTTATAATAATTTCCTACTTCATAAGTATTCTAGGAAGGGTCTGTTACTGGTGTGAGTCTGTGGCTTGCTTTGATATCTTCAGATGAAAGGTGTCACGGTGCACACCACGTTGTAGCAGAGCTGTAAAAAGTGCTGCACCAGCCAGCCAGGAGGGGAACCCTTCAGATGTGGGAGTGAAATTCAGTGAACAGCCCTGGTTTTTGCTAGTTGGCTGTGACATTCACAGTGTGTCTGACATCACAGTGCAACTTAACATAATCCAGCATTTTGATGTGCAAGGTGGCATTAAAAATATTGCCACATCACATGTTGGCTAATGCTCTAACTTTTGTAGTAGGATTATATTTTCCACCTAAAATCTGCCACCAGATTGAAATTCCTTTTGAATCTGCAAGTATTTTCAATCCTCTCAAAATCTGGATTTTTATTTGTGTGCTAATTTATAACATAGAATTTTGTTCAGGTGGGTAAAATATTTCATCATAAGAAAAGCCTGTGCCAAGGGTTTAATCTGACACTACAAAAGGATGGAAAAGGCACCCAGAATGTGAGCCTCAAAAGTTTTTAGTGTGTTACAGAGGCAAGATAAAGTGTTCATAACATTCAGTGCATCCAGCAGGAGTGTAAGTCAAGGAGAACAGTTTAATAAAGGTGACAAGTGGGGAATTTTGGGGTGGAAGACAGAATACAGGAAAGAAGAGCAGTGATGTACAGGTTGTGTTACTGCATAGGTGAAGGTTTGCACATTCATAGGGAAAACCATAAGATATGGAATTGCTATAAGGGCTCAATAAACTGAATTCAAAGAAAATAATATTCATAGAACCACAGAGTAGTTTGGGTTGAAAGAGATCATAAAGATCAGCTTGTTCCAATTGCTCTGCATCTTCCTCAAGGTTAGTATCACACTATTCTGCAAATCTGTCAGTAAGGACATTTCTTCCACAGACTGGGCTAATGAAGTGCTATCATCTGTCTGCATAATAGACAGTCCTGAAATCTGACTGAAACTTTGTAGAGAAAGAAAATCCCAGTGTAAAAACTGTCTGAACAGAAGAACAGATTCTGTTGTGTACACCCAGGGCCTTTAACATCCGGACTTTGAGAATATGGAGCTATCTAAAAATGTAGTGCCAAGAGCACAGACTTGCCTGCATTTGCATTTTTAATAAAGTGAAAATTCAGAAAAGAGCTCTGGTGTGTTAGGCAGAAGAAAAAAAAAACCAAACATCTGAATGGGTCAGTTTATAGCAGAAAGTGGTGAGAAATGAGAAAAGAGAAACCACTGAAATGGGACAGCAGCACTTAGGCTTGGTATTAGAATATCACTAATGCTAACACTGTGGGAAACTGTGGGCTGCATGGATTTAATGACATAATTTGTCAGCACCATAGTACATGTAGGGTACTAGAAAGAGAGTCTACATCAGCTTGAAGGGCATAAAGTCACTGTTTTCACCAAGAAAGACAGGTGATGGCACTTCCATGTAGCAGTGTTGGACGTGTCTGGTTTGGATCTCATTTGCAAGAGAGATTTGAAAATAGAGAAGTGTGAAAAGCACTGGACATCCTGACAGCAGTTAGTCACTTCAGTCCCCTTTTGAAACTCCGGAGTAGTCTGGTAAACCTGATGTAAAAACTAAACAAATACAGGGGCTGAGCATTTGAAAGGACTCAGTGAACCCAGGGAATTATGTTAGAAGAGGTAAGCATCAGGCCTGATGTGAAAAATGCTTCTACTGGGTACCACAGGAAGAACACAGAAAGTGCCCCAGAAAGAACTGAAGTTAGTGCTTGGAGTGACACAGGTAGTGACCTTTTGCTTTGATTAAGTCTTACACCAATAGAAACTGGTGAACCTTTTCAGAAACTGGAGATGGGGGTAAACAATGAGCAGTAGGAAGATGCTTGAAGAGAGACTAGAAATGAAAACCTCACAGCCTTGAAAACAAGGAAATAGTGCTTGGAGCATGTTGTTCCCGAGCAACACTTTGAATAATCCTGCTGGAAGATACTTCAGTGGTTTATTGATCAAAAGCACTGACTCCACCAAAGGCAGAAGTGCTCTCTGAGAGAGGAATTGTTTATCATGTGTTGCTGCACGTCAGAACTTACATCAATAGGTGTATATGGTGACAGCTGAAACAGAACCCACATTCCCCAGAGATCGTGCTTTGACAAACTGCTGGCTTTTGCTTTCTCATGTCTTTGGCACATAAACTTAAAGTGACAAACACAAGAGTTGAAGGTTAAAATAGAAGCTTTAAGAGAAATTTATGCAGCTGATCTTCCCTTGTTCATTGTCACAGAACTGGATGCAAAAATGAAGGAAAAGTAAGTACAGAAAAGAGAAAAGATGGTTTTACTTCTGCCTGCAAATTGGCTGGCAGATGGACTGGGAAAAAACAGAGGGCAGTGATATTCTGTGGCCTTGTAAAGAAGCTGGAAAATCAGTCTATGTTGCTACAGAATCCCAGCAATTTCACTAACAGACGTTCAACATGAAAATATGAAATCCTTAACAACTTGTAAGCTTTTAAAGACACTGATTTGGCTGCGAGGAGAAACTAAAAATGAAAATGAAGGGAAAAGCAGGAGACAAATGTCTGCATAAATTTTAAGAGTTATTCAGGAAGGAAATTTTAGCATGGTACAGTACAAAATTTGGGTGTGACAAAAAGAAATGGTGTTAAATGTTCAAGCTGAAAAATTCCAGAGACTGAACTGTGGTGGAAGTTGTGGTAATTTATAGATGCAGATGGCAAGGCTTGGAAGAAAACAGTCATAGTTTTATCTTGGTACAGGGGAGACCACTGTGCTGAGACGGCTTTCTTCAATATTTAGGACATATTAAGGCAAAATCTTGCTGTGGAACTATTTGACTGATAGTAGATCTTTATTTCGGATGGAACCCTATGTCTTGGAGGAGTTTGATTTGCAGTGTGCATGCCAGGCTCTGCTCCCCAGGCTTTCAGGAGGAGCTCTGGCAGGTGCCTGCCCTCTGGTCCACAGCCAGCTCAGCAGTCTCCTGCCTGCCCTGCCTGCCCTGCCTGCTTCCCTGGAGGATCCAGCTGCACGCAGGGAGAGGAGCTCGAGCGGTGTGATCCTGCTCCTGGCTGTGATCTCGGCCTGCTCTCTCCCTTTCCCCTGCCCCACCAATTCCAAAGGGGAGCTGTGACAGATGTCAGTCCAGCCTCAGGAGAGGAGAGGTCGGGGAGAGCTGGGGATTTAACGTGGCTGTGCACACACGCTGGGTGTGTGCCCCACGATTCCGTGCCTCGTGTGACACGAAGGCTGCGTATCATGGGACTAGCCAGGGATAAGCAGCTACCAAGGGAAATGGATATACTGGGAACCCTTATCTGGCTCTGGTAAGCTACCAAACGCAGCAGTGTAATTGGAGGCTTTGCCTGCCCAGATGTTAAGAGCAGAAGGCTGCCTGTAACAAGAGATCTGAAGAGACTGGGGTTAACTAAATAGGGATTTTATTGACAAACCTTTTAAAATGCTTCATGTCTCCAGCAATTAAACATTACACACATCCTGAGAAGCACAAATCTCCTCTGTCTCTCCCTGTTGCCTGATTCCACTCAAACACAATCCTGGGGAGAAGAGACAGAGAAATTATGCCCTGTGTTGTTTTATAGTGTTGATATAATTCCCTACCCTGCAAGACCTAGAATGAACAGTGAATCTACCTCCTGCTGGGTCAGTCATGGCATCCTCTCAAATATCCTATTTTAAATATAGTTGCATCCCTGAAAGAATCTACTTTTTTTTTTTTTTTTTTTCCATGGACTTGTGTGAGTGTCAGTATACAAAGGGAATTTTAAAAATCTTTGCAAAAAGATACATAGGCATTTCTAGGTAGATTTGTTTTACAAATATGCATGGTCAACTTTTTCTTATGTTTTTGAATTTTGCTAATTTTGTCCTCTTACAGTGAATGTGAGATAATATCAAATCAAAGCTACAGTTTTGAACTCTCTGCAAACCAGTATTTCCAGCTTGTGTTAAAAATTTTGAGGTTTTTTTTTCAGCTTAATCTGAAATTTTCTTGTTTTATTTTAAAAATAGATTTTCAGTCCTGTTACTCATTTAATTTTACAACTGAGATAGATGGTGCACACTAAAACTGGCGGTGTTCACTGTTTTGCTTCACAAGTTTACAATTTTGATGTTTAGATAAAGTGTGTCTTACTGAAAATTTCAGCTAAATCACTGTATGTTTTGACTTTGTGGAATAAGTGTTTCCTCATTACAAACCAAGCTGCCAAAGAGCTGGGTAGGTCTTCCACATGGAAAATACTCTGCTTCATGCTGTCAACAGAGCAATGCAAAACTCTGCAGTGTAAACATCTTGTTTGCTCAGCATCCCTGGAGGCAGGGACATTTGAGGGTAGGTACCCCAGTTCCAGCCATTTCTCTGTTCTAGGGAGTCTGGGGGTGCTTGTGGAGTTTTAATTGCTGGGAATGGCTTTGCTGCAGCTCATTCCTGCTCCTCTGAGCTCGCCTGTGTGCTCTGGCTTTTAGGGCCTCGTGTGACCCAGATAGGAAATGAGCTGGGATCATTGCAAGGCATTTAAAATAATTGGGTATCAACAGCTGGCTTTATGGGAAGCTAACAGTGTAAATCCAGAGAGTTTTTATGATTTCAATGGGTATTTTTCCTAGTGTATAAAGCGGATCCAAGTAATTTTGGCTGGGGAAACACTTTCCCAACTTATTTCTATAATGATACCTTAGAGTTTTTCATTATAGTGAAAATCTCTAGTAGGTCTGAAGGGAAAAATTACCTCCACTGTTTCCAGACACTCAATATGTTTTTTCTGTGCTTGAATTTATGAGTTTTGGCAAAGATAACTCACAATATGATCAGGTTTCAGGGTAGTGGTTTCTTGCACTGAGTCCC
This sequence comes from Climacteris rufus, assembly GCA_013398175.1. Classification (NCBI taxonomy): domain Eukaryota; kingdom Metazoa; phylum Chordata; class Aves; order Passeriformes; family Climacteridae; genus Climacteris; species Climacteris rufus. The sequence continues at coordinate 391,935 of VZRZ01002960.1, forward strand.
AAACAAACGTGTAACTGTTCAGAAGGCTCCAATGTGTCTTTGGTGAAGTAAAAATACAGGACATTGCTCTCCAAAATCCTGCCAATCTGATTTCATCTTCAGTGTATTATTTACTGCACAGTGTATTGAAACATTTTTTTGAAGTGCAATTTAATTCCTGACTTCTTTCAAAGTTTTTACAGCAGAAATTGCTATCCTTGTCAAAAAGAGCAAGATCTGACTGTTGATGACAATTCTTTTGTTTATACTGCTGCACAAGCAGATTCAAATATACCTGTTTATTAAAGGGTTTTCCTGGAAGAGAAGTGCTTGAAATCAAATTATTCTGAGAGGTGTAATGCACAATTCCTCTCAGATTGGGACGTTATACAGGGACAGAACAGGTGTTTCCATTCTGGGAAATTTGTTTCACTGTTTTGACATTCTGGTTTCCACTAAAAATATTGTTTTTACTGATACATATTGAATATATTTCCGCTTAAACTGAACTTACTTTCTTCCCATCTTTGTTGCTTCTTTTATGGCCATAAACACACCATGCTTAAGAATAGACATAAAAAGCTGCTGACTCACAGTAAAAAGGGGCATTGTGGGTGCATCTGTGTGCATTAGATTCATGCAAATTGTCCCCAGAAATTAAATATTTGCAGTTATCCTAAAGGAAATCTGTTTGTTTTGTTTTGTTTTTTTTAGAATTATATTATCATTTTCCTTCAAAACTTCGGATTTTTCTTGTGGAAACTGCACTCTCCTCTGGAGCAATCTATATAAAATTCCTGAACAGCTTTACTAAATCTATAAAAGATGCTGTTTTTACCTTTTTTACCTTTAGCCAATCTATCTATTGCCTTACTCCACTAAGTAGAAGCTTGAGGGGCACTGCTTAGATAGATATCTAGGCAGGAAAGTACAAACTCCACATAAGTTAAAGTGACAGAATCTGACACTGCAAGTATTTGCATCTTATCTCATTTATGTTTTTCACATGCCTCAAACTCTGGAACTCCATGGAGTTTTTTCTGATGTACATCAGTATAAAACCAAAATCAAACTAATGTCCTCCATTTATTCTGTAGGTATCTTCATTCAAATATTTTTTGGTTAGCAACTAGTGTCTCCTGCCTGTTCCTCCAGCTGTTCCTGAGGGTTGGATGGGAGATTTCTGTCACGTTGTGTCTTTGTAAATTGGATCATCTTGTGATACTGAATCAAGCTGGTGTCACTGGCTAAGCAGCAGGTTCCTCCTAACCCTCTTCTGTGTGTGGTTCTGTTTGATGGGATTCTTATGTACTTTCCAGCCACCTTGTAATCTTGGATTCATCTGTGACTTCAAGCTTTCCTTTGAGTACTACATCAACTACATTGTCAAGGCTTTTTTTTTTTTTTTTCATCTGTGCAGGAATTCAGCAAAAGCTTAGGTCTTGCTGTCTCAGCAGGACACAGAGGGTTTGATTTATGTCTGGATAACAGTACAAGTTGAATTATTGCAGTAGCTGGTTCACAGCCTCCCAGATTGGCTGCTGCATGGTGTTCTTAAGCTTGTGCAAAATTCACTCTGTGTGCTAAGGGGCATACAGTTAAATGTGCCTGAAATCAGCACACCACACCTGTACAAGGTGCTGAATTATTTTAAAATATGACATTGATTAAACCTAAAAGGTTTTAATATGCTTCCCTCCCCACATGCGCATATCCTGGACTATCCCAGTGTTTCTGTGATGTGTGAATGGATTTAATGGGCATAACATATCTCACTGGAGAGGTCATCTCACAACCTTCACTCACTCACTGTCCTTGAGGGAGTTGTGCACTGTTGGTGTTGTGTTGCTGCTCCCCTCTGGGGCAGAAACTCTGATTCCTTTCAGAGTCAGTTCTAATTGACCCAGGAATTGCCTTTGATGGAGGCTGTGTGTTTCAAAGGAATTAAAGTTTTTTTGCGTTACCAGTTTTATGATTACTGCTTAGCAACTGAATTAATCCTTTTGATTTACAATTGCTTAGTTCTGCTGATTGTCAATTGAGTAACTGCTGCATATGTATTACTTTGGGCAATCAACTTTGGGTATTTTGTTTACCCGAAGAAATGTTGGAAATCTGGAAACACAGGACTCATTAAGTGGGACACTGGAAACTTTCAGACATCCTAAGTCACCAGTTCCTTTGAAAGTCTTACCCAGTGTGCCTTCACCTCTCCAGAAACTACAAAGATGTGTCTGACAGGGTGTTGCTATCTGCAACATCCAACCTTACCTATCAAACCAAAGTAAAGAGCCATAATTATGAACAGATCAAAGTATTCTTCATCTGTCTAAACTTTGCTAATGCAGATTTGATAATTAAAACTACTTTATTATCTATTAAGAATAGTTTATATGGCACCAAAATTACGTCTACTCTTTAAGTATAGAATTAACTTTCTGAAAGAACAATTTTATTAATTCATTTATATGTTAAGATTCATTAAAAAATAAATCCCATAAGTATTCCAGGACTGTGAGATAATGAAAAAAAAAATTTAATAGAGGAGTAGCACCAACTCCTTAAACTTCAGAAAAAGTCAGGCTTACATTAAGTATATTGAAATCTTTTTCACACTGTTTGCATAGCTAGAAGTTTCTTTTTTTAGCAGAGATTATTCTTCTTTCCAAGTGGTAAATACATACTCTATGTTCTCCCATTTGCATAAAGGAGAGAGCATAAGTGCTTTCTTGAAAAAGGCACTGTTTGGAATAACTGTTACCTCCTACTGGGATTAGATCAGTCTGGAAAGATGCTCATTTTTATCTGTGAGCACCGAGTCTCCACTACCTGCGGAGGATGAACAGGGCCGAAGGTCAGTGCCAGCACTGCTGGAGCTCACAGTGGTTTAAGGGCAGACTGAGGGAAGGCACAATGTGTGTCGTGTTGGCCCATCTCATACATAACACCAGGCCTTTCTGAGGAGGAGCCTGTGGCTGACTTCTCTGCCTGTTAATGACTAGAGGTGTTGCTGATATTTGGGTCAAGGACAGTGTCACTCATAACTCCATCCTGCTGGTCAGGACCAATTTTAGACCATGGAAAGGGAAGTCCAGCACAGCCTGCAGCCTTCTTACCCACCGTGTCCCCATTGACACTCAAAGATGTGGGCTGCTGTCAGAAAAGTTTTATCCCTTTGAGCCTGAATTCAAGATAGCCTGAAAACAGTTGTAACACCTTGCACTGTAACAAAGCAATGCAGCCTGGAAAAAAAAAAGTTTTCTAAATTAAATTTGTAATGCTTCTTTTTCAGATAATTAAAACGTTTGAAGTGCTTTTGCCTGTAGCCTTCTCCTCATGGTCTCAATTCTAGTTTTCGCCCTTTTGCACTGACAGTGTGGTTATATGGCTTTATGCAGAAGTACTGTCAGGTGGCCCCTCACACAGAAAGCTCAGTCCACATGGCTTCCAGAGAAGGGAAGGACATGAGAGGCCCTATCAGGTGGTGCTGGGTCAAGGTTCTGACTTGAACGTGCCTCTTGCACTTAACTCAGTGAGCAGACTTTGAAAGTCCTACCTGGAAGCCTCAACTTACCTTGAAGAAATACATGTATTATTAACAAGCCTAAATGTCCCCAACCCTCTTGTAAAGCTAACCTCCAATATTTATTTCTGTGACATTCTGAGTCCTGAGGCGAGAAGTGTAATCAGCTGAGGTTAGTGATGTGTTCGGTGGGCTTTGAGTCAGGTGTGCTGGTCAGGCTTTACATGTAGTCAGGCAGATGCCTGAGAGAAGTAAATAAGTCTCTCTAATATCAAAGAGTTACTATGAATTAAAACTGTGTTGACCCAAGTCCTTGGAGTCAAACATTTCTTAATATGTTTAGCTTAGGGCCCATCTCAGACAAGAGGCAATAACTAAGTCAATATATTGTCTGCCAGTGGAATTCAAGAGTGCTGGAACTTGCTAAGGTAAATACTGTGGATGAACTTTTAATAGTATTCAATAATTTCCTGACCTTGGCTAATGGTGGTAACTGTAATTGGATCTCTTGCTGCAGAGTGTAACAGGGTCTCCTGTAAAGCCAGGAGAGAGTTTGTCCTTTCCTGGTACTTATCTTTCACTAAGATCCCAGTACCCCAGGCAGCTGACTTAATAAGCAGCTGGTTTGATGTGTGTCTTGTCATGTGTGTTTCTATAGGATTAAGAGATAAACATCCCAGAGGTGGAGTTCAGTGCTTTAAATGTATGAAATAAAACTAAATTTAATACTACAACCAATATTAAGATTTTTTTCTTCACATTAAGGTTAAAACTTAGAACATGTTAAAGGAAATGTGTTTGAACATAGAGATTTTGGGATAGAGGTTTTCAGTTCCAAACCAGAGATGCACTTTATTTAAAAGTAGCAGAAAAAAAAATCCAATTTTGTTGGAAATAAATAAGGGGAACCTTTAATTCTTGTTTACCTTGTTTTGACTGTGTGACTTATAATTTCAGGACTGGAGACTGATAGGTATTTCTATAATTGCCTGTTATGCTCATTAAAATACAAAGCACACTACTTGGGCTTTGAACTTGCCCTTATTTGCATTCATGTACAAACATATGTAAAATTTTATGAAAATATCAGTCCCTCCTGGCAAGATAGGGAACATATAAACATATGTTTGGATACAAGCCTGGAGGCAGCACACAGATGTTTGAGGGACGGTGTGCTGGAGAGCTTCTTCAGCCTGCTGGTGGTGTGGAGGTAGGGGCTGGAGATCCATGGGGCAGCAAAGGCACAAGGGCTGGGGATGTGTTAGAAACCATGTAAATGCCTGAGAATGGTCAGGTAGAAATTAGGGCTTCTCCCCTCAAAAAGGTGTTGAGATTATTAGCCCAGCTGAAGTGCATCTACAGCAGTGCTCACAGGCAACAAACAGGGGGAGATGGCAGCTGCTGTTCAGCACTGTTCAGTGTGGCCAGCAGTGATTGTCCCCCTGTTCTCAGCCCTGGTGAGGTTGCACTTCACAGCCTGTGTTCATGTTTGGTCTGCTCACTGCAACAAAGACACTGGGGTCTTGGAGTGTGTCCAGGGCTGGCAATGGAGCTGGTGAAGGCTCTAGAGCACAAGACCCCCAAAGGGTTATCAAGCACTGGAAAAGGCTGTCTGGGGAAGCGATGGAGTCACAGTTCCTGTAGGCATTTAATGGACAGCTACGTGTGGCATTTGGGGACATGGTAGACTTGGCAGTCCTGGGTTAACAGGCTTGGTGATTTTAGAAGTGTTTTCTAACCTAAAGGATTCTCTGACATAAAATATATGCATAAAATCCCTTTTAGGATGATCTTGGAGCATCAGAAGCAATTGTGAGAGAACATGCAGCCTAAATTGTTTATTTGGAGAGTGAGTTAAAAGGTACGGTAGGTTAAGACATGCAGAAGGGAAGGGCAGTAAAGTTTAATGCCAACCTGCATGTATCCTGCCTTGCTAATCTACCTATTACAGAAGAACTTTTCCTTCAGCCTCCTCTTCAAAATTAAGCTTTCAGCTTGAAGCTACAATGTAGAGAAGAGACAAAGCCTGATTTCACCCCCATATGCGTCGGAGTAAATCAAGCATCATTTTAAGAAAGTCAGTGAACCAAGCTCTTATATCATATAAATTGGCACTGAGCATAATCAAGCTATTTCAGTTTGTACTATGTTAGAATCAGCTGTAATTAAGAGTATGACAGTCAACTAGGTGTGACTAAAATCAGGTCAACAGACTAGAAACCTGAATTATTTCCCTTTGCTAAAGCTGTTTAAGGACAGCTTTGAGGCATTACCATGAAGGGCAAGGTGGTGACTTTTCTCCAGAGTGATGCTGGTCTGAATGAGAGCAGGAGCCTGGCCCTGTAGCTCTGTGAAATTGCTTTGTTCCATCAGTGGAAATCTCATCAACATACTCTTGTCTCTGGTTTTCATGGATCTCCATCAGAGAAAGAAGTGTCAAGAGCTTAAACCCTTAAGACTTTTTCAGTGTTTTGAACAGATTGCTTGGTTTGTATAGCAACTTCAGAAATCAAGTGCTCAGTGTAAGTATCCTTCCAATCATCCTAGGGATTCAGTCTGTGTTCAAATGTCTCATAACCCGTAGGTATTGCAAGGTCTCTCCTGTATCAGTCAGCTGAGAGCATGAATATTTTCACACTTTGGCCACACAGTCCTTGTAACACCTTATGGTGTCTTATTGAAACCTCCTTTGTGCAGTCTCTGATCTATGAGTCAAGAAGATGAGTGTCACACAAGATATAAAATGTGCTATGTTAAATTTCCCTTTCCTTCAGGGAAAAACCTATAAAGGTTGAAAATCACTAATTACTCATTTCCAATTTCCTTAACAGTTGTAATGTTGAACTAAAACTGAAGAGATTCCCTATAGTTTATTGGAGGAATGCATTTCTCTCTCATAGAGGGCATATGATTTTCAAAGATCCAAATTTTTTTGCTCTTTATAGGAAATTAGTTCCAAGAGCAGGTGTTGCAGCCACTGGGCTGGGACATCCCTCAGTGTCTGTGCCCATCCAGTCTGTGGTGCTACACTCTAGCATGACATGGGAGAGAAGTGTGAAGATTAATGGTGCTAAGTGCAACGGTGTCTGCTAAGTTGCTGCTTGATATTTGTCTGCAGGGGAAGGATATGCACCATGTCAGATGGCACTGTTTTGCTTGAACATAAACTTGGCCTGGCAAAGCCCTGTTCATGTGCAGGTTGCTGGTAAGGCCTTCCAGCAACCTTCCTTACCTCTCTTCCTGAAGGGGAAAAGAGAGAACCCTGTAACACTCCAACCTCCCTCAGACTTCTACCCCATATCTGTGTGTCCTGTCCAGAGAGTCTGAGAGGTTATGGGCTGGAGCTGGGAACTAAACAGCAGTGATGCTTTCATAAAACATCCCATGTTCTGCATTGATGGGGGAAGTCTGCTCCAGTTCTTGGAGGAATAATTCTGTCTTTATACTTTCCAAAGTTCATTTCAATAAGGCTGAAAAGTAAGGGAATAATGTGACAATGCAACGCTTAACTTGGACAAGCTGTGTTGAAATGAACAAGTCAAGGAACTGGTGTTGTTTGGTTGCTCAGTTGGTGTTAAATACTCCCAGTGCACACACAAGATGTGTCAGAGCCATGTGTTGAGGAAGGCAATTAGCTGTGCAGAGGAGATGAGCTGTGAGCTGGAGCTCATTGCGTGTACTTGGGGAGCAGCAAGGTAATGTCACGTGTCGCACTTTGGATGTGAAAGAAAGACGCAAACACGCGTTGAAGAGAGAGAGTCAAACTGCGGGACAAAACTGGGCAGGACTGGGCCTCCCAGACCCCGCACTTTATTTTATATCCTCCTAGAGACCACAGTGGATTGGAGGGAGAACTTGCCGTCCCTCAATCACACTGGTCAAAGGAAATATCCATCAAATATCTCCTCCCAGGAGAAAGGAATGCAAACAATAGAACACAGTTAGAAAAACATGGCTATGTTTACAGAGAATGTGTGAGAAACTGTTACAGAAGAATGAAAACATCGAAGAGCTGCAAAACTCAGGGCAACAATCACGTGTGCTGCATTTCCACCCACAGTGGTCCTCGGACCTGCTGCTGTCTGTGTGTTTAGTCTGAAGATTTCCTGAAGAAACAGATTGACTTACAGGCAGCCTGCATTGTACACATTGCATTGGAGAGGGAATTTGCACAGATTGAAAGAACAAGCACAAGGCAGTGCTATATCCACTGAACACAAGCTGGCCTTAGTGAACAGCACTCCCTAAGCTTATTTAGCACCATGCACTGCAAAATGCGCTAAACAAAGAACAATTTGCTGCTCTAAAGAGCTTGCAGACATAAGAACCTGAATCCATATGATACAGTGAATAATCTGTGCCAGATAAGCCTTCTAGCTGAAATGTTCAGAAGAAGTTCTTAATTGGAAGGAGAAAGGGGATGTAAGTGGGAGTTATGTGTATATCATTAACAAGAGAACGAATGTCTCCAGCTTTAACTAATGTTGACTACAATAAATTAAAATAAAAAGGAACAAACTGACACTTGATTTGAAGCCTGAGATGAGTGTTAATTTAAATTTTCTTGACATACCTGTCTTGTTTCATAGTCTCAGGATTACTTAATTGGACTCTTTGTGCTTCAATTTTTTTAAGAAATGCAGGTTATTACAAATTCCAGAACAAAATAATGAAAAAAAAACCCAAAAAACAAACCAAACCAAAAAACCGCCAAATCCCTTCCAAGTCAGATACTGTTAGAACTTGATATTTTGAGTTTGACTTACTCCGCCTAAATGTCTCCAGCTTAGCTACAGCTTTTTTCAATCTAAGCATTAGCTTCAGATCTTTCTTCATGTTGCTGCTGCTATGTACCCTGTGATGTCTCTGAGGTGAAGCTCTTTTTTGGAGGTGATTTGCTGCCATGGAAGTTCAGCTTTTCAAAACTGCACAGTGGATGAGGGAGAGGATTTGCTCATCTGTAACTTAAATGCATATGGTGGTCCAAGGAATGCATATACCATGTTCATCCACTGATGCTCAGTTTTGATGGGAAGGAGAGGTATGGAAGGATCCAGAACAGGGAAAATACATTTAAATTTGAGCCCAAAACCTTGAAATTACAGTGGTCAGTGTAGCATGCATTAATGTGCTTCATTGAGATGTCTCAAAAGCTTGTGTGGCAGTGCTGCTTAGGCACCCATTGAAATCCGTTTTAAGGAATGCCAGAGAAATGATAAGATGAATTATTCTCAGTGAAAGTACAAGGACAGACCATTCAGAGTTTGCTTTTTCATATTCCAGTCAGGTAAAAAACTTCATTTTCTAGTGGGAAATAGAATTAACTTCCCTAAGACCTCTTGAAAGCTCTTGTTCATTTAAAGTTTGTTTTGTCTCTTCCCTGATTTAGTGCTCTCTCATGCTGAAGTTCCTCTCCTGCTGTGGGGAGGAGAATACAGTATTTAGGGAGAGACCTTAGACTGACTCTTAACTCTTTATGTCTGGAGGTTTGCAGGCTGAAATGCTGCCAAATATAGTATTAAACATTTCTCATCTCAGGCTTTCTCCTCACTGGAGCTGGTCTTCCCTTTTCACCAGAACACATATTGCAGTCATGGGTGATTGTGGGTGTAAATGTCATGGCTGCTTTTTCTATAAGCAGTCTGAGCAACTTGACTGTAAATAATGTCAAAAATGTGACCTTTGTCCCTAATCCTGCCATTTTGAAAAATCATTTTGAGGGATGTTTTTAAATGCAACATTTCTATATCCTACAGCATTGTCAAATTTACAGTTCACTCCTTGCTTCCATAAGCTTTTAAAGCAATAACATTGACAGTTCAAGCAATCAGAGTTATTCAGTTCTGTGCAGATCCTGAGATACAATGAAATTATGATGTCAGGAAGATTCAAGCCTTGCTTTAGTCAGCCAAAAATATTGACAGAAAAATCCAGCTTTTTCTAGTGAACCCAGACATTTTATCTCATGCATCCAAGCATTCTTCTTGGATGTGATGATATGAGTTGAGAACATTGTTTTGTCGAATACCATTCCAACTGTAGAATTCCATATCAGGCAATTGAAAACACCTTTAATGTTTTGGTGTCTTGCTGTTTTCTATGATGCCCACTGTAGCAAATATTTCTGAGGTAAACAAGCAATAAACCTGTCACTGAATGAATTGTCTTTGTTCAAAGAGACAATGACTGTCCTTGCCATAAAAGCTGTATCTTCAACTTCCCAAAAGATGGAACTGCAGAAAGGGAAATTGCACTCATAATATGTTTCTGTGAGCACTTTTATTTTAAACCTAAGTTTTTGAAAACAAGTGTGGTAACAAGTGCAACACTTCAGAATAATTTTTCTCTAATGCTAGAATAAATAAGTAAATAAGCGTAGCTTAAAATTTGGAAGCTTTTCCCATCTAATTTATTTAATGTACTTATTGAACATATCAATGTATTACAGCTGAAACTATGAAATGCTTGATGGAAATTAGTATTTGGCTTCAACATGCCTATAATTAAACCAGAATTTATGAGCTTAAGCCATGTTGTCAGTAAGAGCCCCAGGAGGGCAAAATGGTAGAAATTGTGTATAAATCCACCCAGTAGACACAATGATGCTTATTTGTCAGTAATTCCACTACAATTTGAAGAGAGATGACATACTTTATTGCAAAATGTGCCTATTCTCTTAAAAGTTTACAAAATATAGATTAAACAGGGATTATTTGGAGTGTGAGCTTTGTTCCAAGGTGCACAAATGGGCTGGGACTGGAGTTTTTTAACACTTGAACTGTTTTGCAAGCAGAGGAAGCCACAAAGGTGACAGGTTGGCACCAGTGTCCAAAGCAGGCACTCACACAGGCTTCTCACCTGGCATGCTTGATAAGAATTTAGTTGTGTAAAAGTTTCATTTGCTCAATCAGCATGTGCTTAACAGCTTAACCTGTGAAAGCAATCAGGAAAAGAAAACAAAGCATCCAGCACCTGTGTGGGGCCTTTCACACAACAAACAAATGGCTAATAAAGCATTGATCCAAAGCGATTGCCAAATGGGCACACCCAGGGTGCCCAGCACAGACCAGGATGGAGAGAGGAAAGGCACCTCTGTAAGGCTGCAGCATTTCCACCCATATAAAGAAGGAGGTAACTGCACTATTTAAAATATCATTAACTTGCAATTTTATGGACGAGTACAAGCCTGTGAGTTACACAGGAGGCACATTTGACATGGTGGAATGTATCATTTGGTCAAATTAGGATGCCTGGGGCATGACCAGTTATCATCAAGGCCTCTCTGAAAATGAGTGAAATTAGGTTTTCACAGGAATCCCCTGAAAAGTATGACTGCCAAAGGAATCACCACTGCCATCATGGGCTACTGGAGGAGGATGGTGGTTGTAGGATGCCTTAGTGCAAGTAGAGGCCATGGGTTTTGGGGGATTTTGATGTTTGGGCAGAAAAGGAAAGGTCAGAGCTGTGGGAGGCCCTTGTTTTCTTGTGGATAGCCTCACTGTAGCTTTGGGACATCCTGGGTGTTTCGGGAATGGACTCTCCTGCTGCTCCTGTAGCCAGCAAATGTCACCAGCCTGGCCACAGGGAAATTATTTGGAAGAAACCCTCCAAGTGGGAATTAAGAAAGCTCTGCAGGAGAGCTCTCATAATTGGGGTAGCATCTGTTGCAATGGGCTACTGTTCATTTGCTTAAAATGCAGACAAATTGCAGCTTGTGGTAAATCTTCTCATATGATAAATTGGCCCAGGTTCGGGATAGTTTGGCACGGGCACTTCTCTCTCTGTATTTTCCTGAAGGAAGGAGATAATGCTGTGGTTTTTACTGTGATTTCTCTGCTGTAATTTTGATGCTATTTGTGTTGTTTTTTTTTTTTTTTGTTTTGTTTTTCATTCTGCTCTTTCTTCATTGTTTTATCTCTGTGAAATAAGGATAAAAGTAATCTTAGAAGCAGGGTTTATATGCTATTTTTCTAGCACGATGTTTTTCTAGTATCTGAGATACAAAAGCCCTGCCCAACTTATTTTGAGGCTGTTTTCCTCCATTACTTTCCTTTCCCTGCTGACGTTTCTAGGCAATACAAAACTGGAAAATTGCAGTAAGAAAAGGCAGTGTGGGCTGCATCCCCAGCAATGTTTTGAAATTTTACTCTTTCTGTGACTGTGAATAACACACAGTTTACTTTTGTTCATGACAAACAGGCAATATGGGCTACCCTGGAGTACAGGCAGGTGTTGGGTCTGGTCTCAGAACTCTGATAAACATTCCCCTTTACATGACATTTGCTTTTAGACCTGGCCGCAACATTAAATTCAAATGCAACTTTCAGGCTACGTTCTTGCTTATTCTATCAGTCCCAAATTCCCAAAGAGTGTCAGGAATTAGAGTGATTAAGAATGTAAAACTGAATTTGTAGGCAGCTGGCCTTTGTCTCTACAGTAAACTAACCCAGATTTCACATCACCTCACTGAGATGCTTCAAGTCGTGTTAGAGATTTCTAACATCTTTAGTCAGACCTTGTAGCTCTATCAAAGCTGCTTATATGAATGTGGCCATCTGTGAATTGCTAACAGACTTTACAAGCTCAAGGCATATGTTTGTGCAAACAAATATAAAATAGAGCCCAGAAAAGTGTGTGTTAGAAGGGTGATGGTGAAAGGGATTGGCTCATCTCCTTGGTGAAGGTTCCAGGACTGGGCTGGACTGTGCACTTAGATTTAAATCTGCTGTGTAGCTGGTCATGGCTCAGGGCTTTAAGACAACAGCTCTGTGCTTGTAGATACAGCCTGGGAGAGTTGATAAATGAGCAGATAAATGAGGATAAAGGCTTATAAGCAAATTCTGCCAGTTTTTAAATATGGATAGTAGAGTTAACCTCGCTTTTACTGTCTGCAATGGAATAGCCAGCAGATATCCTCATTTTAACCTTACAAACTATCTCAGTAGTCTCAAGAGCTGCTTCAGCAGGCAGAATCAAGTATCCTTTATTAGTTTTCTCCACTGACTGGATTACTGAATCAAATTCTGTGGCCTTCATTATTCAGGAGGTCAAGCTTGAAGATAATGATGGTCCTGCTGTCTAAGAAAGCTAGTACTTCTGCAGTTCTAGAGGGTTAAAGATCAGGAACTGGATTTTGCTGTCATGCCCTGATATTACCTCTCCTTGTTATTCAGCTCTGTAATGCTATGAAAGCCACACTATCACTCATGTGATTCCTGGAAGAAGACATTTTTTTACATTATACTTTATCAGCCAACAACCAGGGAAAACATGATCTGGCATAATTTTTCAAAAATGATGGGCAAAATGGAAATGAAAAAGAGAAACTGGTAATTAGTGGCTGCTTTCAGTAATGGCTGTGCTTTTAGTGTGGCTGATGCTGTGTCTTGGTTTCTTCTTCAGGCTGATGGTTTATACCTTTCCTGAAGTGCTTTGCGATGCTGGGAGAGTGCTCTGGAGGACAGGGTGTCATTATGGTGTGTCACTTCTATTTTTTGGATAGGAGTGACTACCAGTCATTGACATATGGAGAAACTTTGAACACCCCTAGTGGAAGGACTGTGTGCAGAATAACTGAAAGGAGAATAGGAAAAGTAGCAAGGGAAGCAGGGCAGTCCGGGGAAGAACCCAGGCAGAATTGTTTCTCCATCTGGTGCAGCAGCCAATTGCCTTGAGCTCCTCTCCTTTCCATGACTTTTGGGATGGAGAGAAGAGCTGCTGTACTTTTAATAGAAATGTACCAGCTTTAAAATTTCTTTGACCTTCTGACTGGAGGAATGTGCTGTACTCAAAACACTAATTTAAAACCAAGAATTTCTAAAAAAAGTATGAATAGTATGAATGGGAGAGCCATTTCCACGAACAAAGATGCTTTTATATTTATTTTGGGTTAAGTTGGTTTGTAGAAAATCTATCTGTTCCTGTTCTCTCTGGACTATTGCATTAGATTGTGACTTGTCTGCTTGCATTAATAGCACTGCTTTATGATAAATGTTATAACACAGTGTGGCTCATCTGAGTTTCCTCATGCCTTCACTGCAGGACTGTCACAATGAAACCTTAAAGAATGTGTGTCTTTTGATTCACCACTCTGTCAGCAATGTGCTGATCCTCCAGCTATTTTTAGAGCTATTTGTTTTATCTTTGCCATTTATTGCTTTGCTTTTGGTTTTAGAATCCCAATGGAATCTTCAAATGGATATATCAAAGACCAAGGTGATCTGGTGTGAATAAAAGAAAAAAGGAAATAGGAAGAAGAAAAGTGGGGTGTTTGAAACAGGTCAACTTGTATCATGTTCTTCATCTTAGGGCCAAAACTGAGGAAGGGAAGATAGGGAAAAACCCAGAATATGATGTTTAGCTATGGAGTTTCCAACACAGAGAAGTATTCCAAAGAAGACCTGGGAAACTTTTTCTGAGAACTGTCCCAACCAGCACAGACCACATGATGAGTCTAAGATCAATGTCTTTATCCCTTTCTTTTGTATCCAGTAAAATAAGGTAATATAATTCAAATACCTGATTAAAAATTAGGAAATTTCTTACTAAATTGGATCCGATTTTTTTTTTTTTAAAGTCTCTGGCATTTCCCAGTTGAGCATAGGAAAACTCTGAAATGTGTGCCAGGACATTTCTTGCCAAACTGTATTTGCAATATTTACATCCACTGTGAGATATCTTAGATTGTGCCATTGATACATCATGGAGAAATTATCTTTTCCTAGGAAAAGTGGAAGAAATGTTGTGAATACAGGCTGAAATAGGAAATTTCCTCAAAGAGGAGCTATAGGGCATCAGTGGGGTGAGCACAGAAAGAAAAGCTAGGAGTTTGTTGTAGCTAGACTTTCCATATCCCAGAAATAGTAATATTTAACCCACAAGGATTTGTGAATCATATTTGAATGAAATTGCAATGCATGAATATTATGCCAAATTTGTATTAGCTATTTTGAAGTTATACATTTTTTACCATAGAAAGTATGCTAAAATTGTTCCCAATCTCCTGCCTGCCTGTTTAATTTTAACCAATGTTGACAGCAAGAGCTGGTAGAAGCATTCTGAATTAAAAGTAAAAGTCAGTGCAGAAATAAACCAAACTGTTTCTGTAAAATTATTAATTCATTTTGTTGATGAACTCTATTTGCAATACACTCCAAGTCTTGTTAAACAAGGATAGCAATATGATAGATCTCCACAGCATTCAGACACCTGAGGCAGGCATTTCTTTACAAAACTCAGGGAGTAGACTGCTCTCTCATATTCTGTCTCCTCCACTTTCTGTGTGTACACACATATACATAATTATAAATGGCATGTCACTTTTTGAGGGCAGAATTTGGTTCTGAGTTAGGTACAGTGTGTTTGTGGAACTAATGGCTATAATATTTCTTTTGAAATGCTACATTCTGTCTTCTGTTTCAATTTTGTTTGCCCTCTAGGTAAGCAAAACCATTTATAGTCAACTGATATCAAGTCAGACATGACTGTAGTGATTGTATAAGTTAGGAAAACTGAAATTTTAAGTTAAATTTTTCAGATTATCCTCTGCTCAGCAGTCAGTGCATGTACTGTTGACTAAAGAGGAAATCGCTCCGCAAAGGAGAGACATATATTTTGGTTAAAGGCCTTGTATACATACAAGGCATGCATGAAAGTGGCAAAGGACTTTATTTTACTGGCAAAATAAGTAGTTTCGACACAAAAGCCTTGACATGGTATCATTTGGAGAGATACCATTGCTCAAAAGGCTTTTGATAGACTGGTAATGCTTCAATAGTAACATCTGAGGGTAAAATGAAAGTCAAATGAAGGCCTGTGTGGAGCTACTCTACAGTTCTGTTCCTGTGTGTGTTAGAAGTGATTCTCTGCATACTGAGGAAAATACACATCAGTCTCATTTCTGGTGCCCTTCAAGCACTAGAGTGTTACACTGTGTAGCAAAAGCTCTTAGAAATGACAGAATGGAAAATTCTCTTGAGTTTTACAGTCTTTGTGCTCTTGTAGGGATGGCATCCCAAGGCCTTGGGGATGTATCTGTGTGGATGCTGGGTTTCCTCATCCCTGTGGGTTTCCCACCTTTAGCTGCAAGAATGGAAGAGATATGTAATGAGAGAAAGGGAAACCAAGGGAAATCTTGGTTCCTTTGGGACTGTTTGGCTTCAGTTGTCATTGTCCTGTGCTAGTTACAGTCCACATCTGTCTGGGTGTTCTGCCTTTGTGCAGACTAGGACAGCGAGTCAAGAGATGCTGGGACTCAGAAGAAAACATTTTGGCATTGACTAATTCTGTTCTCTCAAGAGGGATTCAGCTCACAAGTGGAGGGGATGCCAGGACTAAGTGTTCTCTGCATCCTCCTTTCTCTCAGCTATGTTTGCTCCAGACATCTGTGGAACTTCTCCGTGTAGTTGTGTGAGAGAGAGGAGCAAAGCACATACAAGAGTGAGGAGAAGTTCTTACTGTAGCCCTTGAAGGGAGTGTGGAATCACGTGCTTTTCTTGACTGTCCAATTTATTTAACAAACCCTTACAAACTAATTCAGCACTACTTAGATCACTTCCTATTTGTGCTGAAAATGTCTGCATTTTCATTCGATGTATTTAATAAATCAATGTAATATTTTTTTCTTCTTTATGATTACCTGCCTTGCTGAAGGTCCTTTTGCATCCAATATTTTGTAACCCCTGTAAAGATGCAACATCCGTTTTTTGGGAACAGAAGGCGCTGGTTTAGCAGAAGAACGTAGGCTGCCGTGTCAGGCTGTGCAGCTGACATCCTGATGCCAGGCCAATAGCCCAGGAGTTTAAATCTGGACTGGATACTTCAAGGCCAAGAGAAGCCTTGTTTGTGCTGTGTGTGTGTTTCCATGCTGCTGCTCTCTGGGCTAAGTCCTCTGAGGGATTCACAGGCTCAAGGCAGGAGTCGTGATGTTGGCTTCTACTTTGACTAACAAATTCAGTCCCCAAAAAAACACCATGGAAGCCCTTGTATTGGGTTGAAGGCTTTCCAATGGGGTGTATCAGAATTTTCAGTTTCCTCTCTGTATCTAAGTATCCCATAGTGGGGTATTCCCTTGAAGAGAAGGAAATGTATGGAGCAAGGATGCTGTAGGTATGACAGCTTCCAGGAGAAGCTGTCCCTGGAACCTCAGCTCCTAAGGCATTTAGGCTCTGTATTAATAGATACAGTGTCAGCACAGCACACATCACATTGACTCACCTTCACCACTCATATGATCCAAAGTCATTCCTCTCTTTTAGACTCAGTTTGGTTTAGATCTTATTTTTTATCCCATTTTATTGAAAGATCCTGCATTTCAGAAACAAACCCTGTCAGGGGGGTGCCACTCCAAGCTTTGGTCCAAGCTCTTCACTCAAGTTCCTTTCCATGACTGTGAAGAAGGCAGCTGTGCTGTGCCCTGTTCTGTATATGATACAAGTTTTATAATTTTTTGTTTCTGGAAAAACTGATACGGAATACAGCAAACCCACCTCTTGCTGTTTCACTAGAAAATTGTTTTGGTAAAAGCTCATTTTTGCTCATGGAAGAGGAGTAATGATTTGCTTGGAAATATACTTTTAACTTGTAGTTAAAAATTTTTCAAATTATTATGCAGTTGAAAAACCCTTATATTTTTTTGTAATTTTTTCTCAACCCTGGATACAGATCCTGAGATCATTGCTCTATTGCAACACCATCTTTGTTTGAAAGATGTCAAGAAGTTGAAGATTTAATATCTGTATTGTATAATTTTATTTTTTGTAAGAAGGTGAAATTTGTTTTCCAAACAAGTTTTTATATCTTAGGTTTTATTTCAATCAAGTCTGCAATTTCATAATTCTATCAAATGAATTCAAACTATCTGCTAGTTACTCTCCTTCCTGTGGGGTTTGCTTCATTTAAAATGTTATTTGTATTCAAATAGTAGCTTCTGTATCATTTTTACAAAGGATTAAACTGACTGTTAAATTAATAAACCTTGGACTGTGAGAACATGCATTTAAAGATACAATTCTGTAGAAACCTCCTGCTTTAAAAGATAATTCTTACAAAGCTTCCCTGTAAAAATGGGTGATATGCAGGTTTCATGGCATTATCTCAGATCTAGAAAATGCAATGCCAGATGCCCTGCATTTGTCTCCTACCCTAAGATCACACAGGCTAGAGAACACAAACTGAGTGTGTCTTCTCCTGCCCACAGTCCCCTAAAGCCCCACTGATCCCTTGCCCCAAAATACTCAGTGAAACTACAATATTCAATAGTATTTTTGTACTTTTGCTGTTAAAGAGTTCTTCCTCTAGAGCAACAGTTTCTGTTTCCTTGAATTGCTGGTTAAGCCTTGCCTGCTCAGTGTCCTGAACGTTGATTTGGCTTGCAGGCTAGAAACCAGGAGGATCTTCATGGCTTGGGAGGCTGTAGAAAAGTCTGCTCAGATTTAGTGGTCTTGGGCATGATTCCTTCCTGCTCTCTGGGAGGAGAGGTTCTGTGCAGGATGACTTGAGACTCTCATGCAGCCCATCACAGCTGCCAGTGTTGCACAAAAGTGGACAGTCACTGGTGTTCCAAGTTGAGAAGAGGCTGTCAAAAAACCTTATAAAGCTGCATTACTTTCAGAGGTGGAGAATTCAGCAAGGAGTCTGGAGATGAGCTCAGCCATAGGTTTCACCCTCCTGTGGCTTTCAGTGAACTCCCACTGAGGTTTTCATCACCTTCTCATGTTTCTGCTGCCTGGGTGAGTGAGAGGGAAAATATTGTTATAGAATAATGTGCTGTAATGCTTAAAGAAGAAACTTTGCTTTAGGGTAGGGTGTGAGATAATCAATAGGTTTAATACACGGACTTCCAGATGACGTGCAGAGTTTCTGGAATTGTGTTTGCAAACAAGAGAAGGACTTGTGTGAGGAAACCTGTTGATTTAGGAATTGTACGTGTGAAGGGTAGAATGCAGAAAAGCTGGAAAGTCCTCTCTTTTATTCCATTGTACATGAGATCCAAGGTTTAACCCACATTAGTTATTTAAAAGAAAATCAACAGTAATTTTATTTATAGTTAAAATGGATGAATGCTGTAATTTAGGCAAGATTTGAGGAATGAAGCAAAATGTTCCACACCATTGGTGTTATGAAAAACAAATGGCTTCTTAGTTGCTACAGGAAGCTACCTTGCAAAATAATACAACATTGCTAACTTTATAATATCTTTTTGGCTGAAGTGACTGTTGGTAAGAATGAACGAAACAACGGCCAGGAACTCACAGACCCATGGCAGACTCAGAGTCAAACTGTAAAAAAAATCAAAATGGAAATATGTATTAATTTTGTTCATTTTATACAGGGGGAAAAAAAAACATTGAGGATCTGTGCATCATCTCTTACACTAACCTGCCAATACAGTAGTTGCAAGTGATGGGATTTGTTTCTAGTGAGTCATTTTCCCATTGCAGGGACAGTAGCTGCAATATTTCTGTGGTTTATGGCTTCTAAGCACTCCTCTCCTGGCATTATTGGGGTCTATTTTTCACTGTAGCTTAGCAGTTCTTATTTCACATGGATTGAGTTGCTCTTTTAATCCACCCTTTTACTCCTCTTGTTTAAAACCATATTCAATAATTTCTTTGTAAATAGATTCAAAGCAGGAAAGCAGATGATTTCTGAGCAACTTGAAGTATTGATTTAGCAAATTCCTGGCCTAGCCACAGCTTCAGCCTGTGGTTCTGCCAGTGGCCACTGCTTGAAGGCAAGAAACACTGACACCAGTTGAGGAAGAGTTTGTTGTTTTTTTTCTGCCTGGTGTCTTTTAAGTCACGGCAGTTTATTTCAGAAATATTGTCCAAAACCCGATAATCTTGAAAGCCCACTTTTGCAAGTAAACTTTCCTGTGCAACTCTACAGGAAATGAAAAGCTGAATATTTTAATGGGACTTGCTGTGGTATAAAGTAGCTTTGCTATTTTTTATAAAATAACAAAAAAATGTTTGCTTGTGAAAACATCACAACAATCTTTGTCCAAATGTATAAATCATCAACGCTTGGTACATGATAATTATTTTTAAAAATAGTTGGCCAATAAAATTTTTACAATTCTATGGGCTCTTCAAAATTTGTGAGCTTATCACAAATTTTGAAGAGCCCATAGAACCGTAATTGTGTCATTAATTATCTCTGAACTCCTGGGACCTCAGCTAGTCTTGTGTCTGCAGGAATAGACTTTTAAATCTGACTGCTGCAAAACCAGGAAAACATACTATTCTTTAGCCTTTCACCCCAATTTCAGATCAGTGTCTCCTAAATGTTTTTGTGTTATGGTTTAAAAAAATAATAAATAAGATTGATAATATAATTCTTGGACTCAATACAGACTCTTCCTCCCTTTCGTCATTAGGCAAATATTTTGTCTAACTGATCATGTTGTAAAACGTGTTATTTCAAACCACAGATATTGACAATTATTATAAATCAAGCTGAACAGACATAATTAAAATTTAATTTTAAGTTTGTCAAGGTCTCTGGAAGCATATCCTAAGGGCCATCTGTGTCTAGCTTGTGGCTTGTTTCCAGCTGACTTTGGGCCAAAAGTTGACATTGTTGTTGAACCCCCTTTCAAAAACAATTCCCAGGCATTTCAGAGGGTGTGCTCCTGTTGAGTGAGAATTAAACAGAGTTTCCAGAATTTGTCATTAAATATGACTTGTGGGAAGAAATGGTTCTAAGAATTGAGATAATTTTGACCAATATTGATCACTAATTACTTCTGATTTCCTCTCCGGTGCTGATAAATTCAGTGCCTGGCATTGCCACCGTACGTTTTCTGACAGCCCAACTGAGAATGATGAAACCTCAAGGAAATAATTTGACTCTCTAGGAGTTTTTCACATGTGCATCTGCTTGGTGGTCATGTGGAAAAAAAAAGTGAGTCTGTATTTTGAGAGCAGGCTTGCATTCTTGAATTTGCCATGCACTTGTGCCATGAACTCAAGCTAAGCCAGTGTAACTTTTGCACTTTATTTCTGAGCAATGTGGTTTACAATTCTTGAAATCCATGTGGGAATGTGTATTTATAGTGAATACCAAAAATCTATAAGTCAAAAGCACTTTCTCTAGGCTCTCCTCCTACAAACCCTTATCTATCTTTTTATTAATTGTGTCTTTTCTCATTGACATCAGCAGCCTGTACATTTGCAGTGTACAGAAAGGCATGTGCCTCAGCCTGCAAGTTCAAGGCTTTACTGGCTCCAGCATAGTTGCTCAGATATTCTGAGCAGGCTTGGCACTGGGTCAAAGAGTACACAAAGTAAATCATTGTAAGTTAAGACCTGAGCTGATACAGTCCCAAGTGAGAATAGGTAGATGCCTATGTAGTTACTATAGTGATTTATTTGTGAAAATACAAAAAATCCCAAACTCCTAAATGCTTTCACCTACATGTTTGCTCTTGGTGAGCTCAAGTGCTGATGTAAATTTTCAGTATGAGTTTGCTTAGCAACTCTTACAAAATATAAGTAAATAGGTATTATTGTTCTTTCTTTCAATATGGGCACAATCTGACAGCTCCGTTAAAAGAAATTCTGCAAGCAGAGCAGGGAGACAACAACCTGTAATGTCAGTGCCTTACAAGCAACAATATTTAGCAAGTCATGTCTTAATTATTATTTTTTTTTACTTTCCTTTGGCTATCTTATAACTATTTATACATACAGTCAAAAAGACAGGGACTACCCATGAACTAATAATTTAATGCCCACTCTGTGATTATGGTGGAAAAAAGCCACGAACCTCAGAAACTTAAATCCTCAAAATTCTTAGAATATCTCCTTCTTTTTGCTTTCGAATGTCTGAAAGCAACCAAGAGATCGTTGGATGTATTTATTGCTCAGCTATATTCCATAACTGTATTTTAATTTTTAAAATTATGATTGCTGCAGGGGCTGGTGATTAGATAAGTGTTCAATATGTTCAATATATTCAGATGGGAACTAAATACTGCTGTTCATGGATGAGGCATTATAGTTACTATAGATAGTTTAGTGAAAATGTCAGCTCAATATTCAGTGGCACTCAAGAAAGAAAATTGAGTTTAGGAATTATCAGAGAAGAAATTGAGGCTAGAACTGTCTGAAAGTGCCCTGGGAAGGTGGAAAAATATGCCTGCCATCTCTTAGCATTTTCACTTTGGCAACTTCTGCTGGCCAGTTTGAGAGCCTTTGATCTGCCCCAGTTTGGCTGTTCTTTTCTTTTCTGATACTTAAAACTCAGACAGTGATTGTCACAAATCACATTGCTGTAAGGTGTTTTTATCATCTGGTGTAAGATTTTCTCTGATTCTTTTCTTTTTGGTCTATTAAAAGACAAGATAAAGAATGTGAAGTGTAAGGAAGAAAGGGGATCTGGATACCTCTTCTTGAAAACTTATTCCTAGGTATACTGTAGCAATTCTGGAAGACAAAAGCCATTTGAACTAGAAGATAATTGTGCCTTTGTGATCAGTCTGATGGAAGCCAATGAAACTTATCCAGAGTGTAAGGTTTGCCTATTACTTGGATATCTGCAGCTGCCTAAACTTGTAGAATGCTTTTCAGTTACTCTAACAGATAGTGCTATATGCTGTTGAAATGAATTTATGCACATTTTGTAGGCAGCAAATGTATTATTTAACAGGAAAGTCATCTTGTAGTGATGAGCAGTCTTTATACTTTGCATTTGGATATTAGTGCAACATGAAAGACTCTAAAGCAACTACTGAATTGGTTCTTTACACCCTGACCGTTCTTCTGCCCTGTCAAAATCCATAGAGCAGAATGTTTTTGGTAAAATGGGGTCAAACAAATTACCCTTAGAAGATTAAACTTTAATTATTTTGATTAAAGATGAAGATTAACTCTACCGTAACTCCAATTGTGTTTATTAATTGTGATAAAATATCATGTGGGATTAGGAACCAGTGGCTGCTTCTGATTCTGAACCAAAAATAATGACTGAGTACATATTTGAAGATTGATTTCATTAATAAAAGCTGTCACCAGATAAGCATTAATGGCACAGGAAAGTGAAATCAGTGTGGTACTGTGATTACTTACCCTGCATTGATAACTGTATTTGTAACCCTAGAACTTTGTCAGCAGAATTGGCAACTTGTAATTACATTGGCATGGCCATTGGAGTGTTTGAGTGTCAGATGATTAGAATTGATGAACCCTGATTAATGAAAAGCCCTAAAGGTTAGTCATTTGTATCTATATAATTGAAGACAATCTCAATTAACTGATAACAGTACTTTTATTTTTAAATTTTATTTTATTACTCAGTTAAAGATAAAAGTAAAGTTTACTTTGTTCTCCATTCAGTTAAGAGGTTCATTTAGGTGGGATAAGCGAATTAGTGAATTTGGCAGTTTTTCACTCCCTCGGTCATCCACTATAGAAAGTCTGATTATGCCCTTGTTTATGCTCTGCATCACCCAGTGATCACCCCTGGACTTCTCTGGCTTGATGCACTTGTAAATAAGGGAAGAATGTGGCTTCAGAGTAAGAATGCCAAACGCCACATCAGCTCAGCAGCTGAACTGGCTGCCAAAGCTCGCGGGTGTTCGAGGCGTTCACTGAGTTAACTGCTGCTATAGGAGCAACAGACATGAAGACGGTAATTTTGGCAATTAGGATGGTCTGTATGTGAAGTGATTCATAATGTGCTTGTTTGTATCTCGTCAAAGCAGATCCTGGGTGTTATTATCTATGAATGCTAAACACAGTGATTAATTACGCCGATGTACAAGAAAACAAGATAACTTGCATTTTTGTGATAAGAAAATGCTGATTCCCTTTGTCACTATAATAAATGGTTCTGTCTTCCCTTGCTTGCCTGTTTAGATGTATTGAGATAATACTAATTACTTTATAATTAGTTATGTGTACAAATGAATATAGCCCAACAAATACATACATTTCAAAGAATCGCATTTCAGTCTGCAGGGAGCAGGAATTTTGAGCTATTACTCTGGATTCACGATGAAAGAATAGCGAACCTAATACTTTTCCTATGGTGCAAGGACTCCTGGTATATAAGCCCCTGAATACTGGGAAAATTAGAGAAAGAAAAAATATAAGCCACCTACTGTGTTTCATTAAGCTGTTTAGAAGTGTTAAGCTTTAATCACAGGGAGTTCAATCTGACATGGACAGTCCAATAATACCAGATACTCATGCCAGGCTGGCAGAAGGCCCCTCCAAGGACCATTTGGGAAATCTGGGCCTTTCAGGCTGTTCTAGACCTGCACTTTCACAACCCATTTGACTGTGATTGAGGTAATTTGTGCTGCCATTGACTGAGGTGGTGCAAGTTCTGCAGAACTGCCTGGGACACTTGTGGAACTGTAATTATCTGGACAGGGAAAATGACTAGCGTCTCTCTCCTAAAGAGATTATGGGCCTGGTTAAATTTTAACCCAAGGAAGTGTTATTTTATATCCCATTTCCCCACTGTAGCTCTGTGACTGATGGTTCAGCCACTGGCAGCCTCTGCCACGCAGTGGGAGAGGAGCAGCCCGGGCTGTGCCCACCACAGAGCTGCACAAAGCCTGCATGGTACAGAAAGAAGCTTTCTGCAGCTGCACTTTTACATCCTCCTTAACCGTGTAATCCTTAATTTTATCCACCCTCTAGTTTCTTTAACAGGAATATGTCCTTGAGCTGGTCTTTGGAAGGAATGCAACTGATGCTATTCTCATGCATAATTGTGTATGTCCATGGGAAGCACTTTTGTTTATATTCTTGTGGCCAGATATGACTTTGAATAATTTTTTTATCAGCACATTGTCTGTGGAGGCCAGTGTTCCCCAGGAAAGTGGACACTTCAGAATTTCATTGTCTGTTTGGAGGCGACTGTCTCTGGATCCCATGCACATCAGTTTGAAATATGTCTGAATCAATGTTGATTTTAATAGGCATTAAAACCTTAACTTTCATTTTATAACTATGAAACTGAGAGGAACAATAAAGCAGCTCCACAAGCAGCAAACAGGCTATTTTGGAATGCATGTGATGCGAGCATGTTCTGCAGACTATGTCATGCATCTACTGGAGGCAGTCTTATTTTTTTTCAAAATATTTGTTTAAAAAAAATAAGTATGCAAATGAAGACTATTAGCAAGGTGAATAGCAACTAAATGCATGCTACACTTTTCTATAAAATATAAATATAGATTTACCATAATATGCTTGCACTTGCAATAACAAATAGAGTGGCCTGAAAGATGACTGAAAATAGAATATGACTAGGGGAGTTAAACCCTGATTTTTAGATGCATTAAAAAAATGTTGTGTATGCTCATTTATGTGTAAATGTAACGGAAAAAGGCTGTAGGTAAAGTGGCAAAAGCCTAAACAAAATAAACACTTAATTTTCTTTTATTGTACTTTGTGACTATTAATAATATTACGGTACTAAGGCAGAAACATTAAACTAAGCAGGGGACCAATAAATGTTCCTAGACTGTGCAATGCTGTTGATATTAGTGGCTAATAGCTCCAGAGTTCACATAAAATGCAGATTGAAGTACAAAGATGATGTTTGGTGGAGTCAGCAGTGGCAGTGAACTGTTTACAGGTGAAACTAATAACCAGAGAGCAGGCACAGCAGGGGCATTTTCTGCAAAAGATATTGAACAGGAACTTTTGGAAGCACTTAATCAGACTGTCTCTGTCCTCAGGGAAGAGATTTGATAATCCAAATTTATTTCTCTTCAAAACTAGCCTCTGAAAGCACTAATTATGAAGTGCCGTGTTTCCATTTATAAATATCATAAAAAATGCAAGGACTATAGGCTATGCTGATATAAAAAAAGTCCACATTGATTTAAGAACATCATGCTGAAGTTATGAGAGATGATTTGATACCACACTGTTGGTACATGAATGAGAAACTGGATTTGGGGTTAATGAACCGTAATTAAGTTCACTCACTGTGGCACACAGAAGAATGTAAGACTTGGCAGTAGTCATACTGTGCTTTGTTTTGCCTTGCAAATCTGGACACAAACTGTTTCCCACATCTTCATCCGAGAGATCATAAAGAAAATACTGCCTGCAGAAGAAACAAATAGCTGTGTATTTAATTGAAGAAAGGAGATCTCCTCTTCTGTGCCCTCCATGCTGAATGGCAGGGGGCAATAAAAGTGCAAAACTGACATAGATTGTAAGGCAATATTAATCTTAATAGTGATGCATTTTACCAGTGTCAGTAGAAGAACTAAAATGAAAATGGGTGTCTAATTACATGAATGTGTAATACGATTGGTCAACCTGCAAAGTAAAAAAAACCCCCCCAAAATGGAGGAAATACTCTTTTTCTGAAGTGCTTTTATTCAAAACTGTATATAATAGTTTTGTTGTACAATATGTTCTGTATTTATATAAAAATTTGAGAAAGTATAATTCTTTTGCCTGACTTTGATCAGTTTAGACATTTATCTAGTTTTTCCCCCCCTTGGTTTGATTTATGATTGGAATAGTATGATAGGTTACCAGAGCCATTTAAATATCTTGTCTGTGTACACATTACACAGTAGATAAGCACTGATTATGGCATCTCTCTAGATGTCTGTTTCTTCAAGACATAGAGTATAGTTTGGGGTTTGCACAACTAGCAATAACTAAAACCACAATGATGTAAAAAAGCCAAATTGTACAGATTATTTGTGGTTCTGCCTCAGCTGCTTTGTTGGGTTTCTCAGTGCAAGGAGGAAGCAGAAGCTCAAGCAGGGGATTTCGTCAAGAGAACCAAGAGCTGGGGTGCAGTTATCCTCTTAAGTAACTCTGTCTGCATTCATATCTATCGAGGAAAAATAGGGAAGACTGCTGGTAATACTTGGCATATTATTATCTCAAGGTATAATTAACATGGCTTTATCTAGAACTAGAACTGGATAGAAGTCTTTTACTAAATAAATTGGTTACATTTTAGGATAATGAACTATTCCAGGCTTCTTTCTGCTGTGGTATTGAAACTCGTGGTAAAATTGCAAGGCTTGTCTCCAGAAAACAATCTCAGCTTTAACTTTTCAGTCCTCTGAGAGTCTCCCTTCCAACAGGAGCCATCTCACTGGAAGTCCTGAGGATCTGCTGTGATGGCTGATCCATCACAGCAAACTATCAGCCCTTGTGATGATGATCACCCATTATGAGAAAGTGAAATGTGAAAACTTGACTGAAACAGTTTTCTCTAAGTGGTCAGAGTGTGCAATGGAGGTCAATTTGGTTTTTCCTCAGTGATCTTTTATCATAGAATCATAAAATCTGTTAAGCAGGTTAGAAATAAACCCCACTATTTTAAGTCTATTGAAGGGAGAGAGTAATTTTTCTGTCTGCTCACTTGTCAGATCATCTCTTACTTTGTGGTCCTTCATTACCTCACCTTTCTCTCAATGCATCTTAGGAAATTTACCTCTCAAACCTCTTGTGAAGAGTTGACTTGGCCTTCTGACCCACCATTATTGTGAAATCCAGCTTGAAGAGGTATTGAAAGACACCCATACTATTTCCCTTGTCTTCCTCACACTTCAGAAAAATGTGCCATCAATAGCCAAAAAACACTGCTCTTCTTCAAAAGCCTTTAAAATACACCTTTACTTCACTGTGTATTGAAAAAAAAATATTAGGGTGACTCCTATTCTACAATCTCTGCTTATTCTCCTGCCTGAAATCCACATTTTACACAACACTGTAAGTGGGTCTCCTAGTTCAAAATCCTAGCAAAAGGGATTAATAGTAATTTAATACAATAGAAATAGAAAAAACATTCTATATGGTGGAGGGGAAGGATTCCTATCACTTTCAAGATCTGGATCATCATCCTTTAGAGACCAAAGTACATCCTGGTGATAAATATTTAGTGTTTCCTCAGACAGGAAACTCTCTCCCTGCCTTTCAGAAGTTGCTGGCTGCCGTTCCTTTGCCTCATGGTACAAGTGCAGTCCATTAAGTTGTTCCAGCAGGATAGCACGGAGCATCTCAGAGCTTCCTTACACATTCTGGCAAAGTTCAGTTGCCTGGAAACTGCTTGTGAATTTGGGTCAAATTTTCCTTCTCAGTTCAGGAAAAAAAAAAAAACCAACAAAAAACCACTGAAACCGCAAAAGACCTCAATTATTGAGGGAGAAGGAGAGGATTTTGTCCTGCTTTTATGAGGTTCAGTTCTCTCCTCTGCCTCGAGAGCATTGTAGCCTCCAAGCAATAGGTCATTATGTTGCACGGGGCATTCACAGTCCCTTCTGTTGGCTCTCTTCTACTTTGTATAAATAATTGACTGTCCACTGTTACAGGAATAGGAATCTAAATCTCCCACTACAGAACAAGAAAATCTTTCTGGCTAATAAAGTATTCTGTGCAAAGTGAGGAAGCTTCAGCACAAAGGGAGGGAGTGACCCATTCAAGAATCACTTATCTCAGGCTCGCTCAAATTGGCAGTTCCAGTGGCATCTCCTCAGTTCATAAGTTTTGTCCAAACTACACCTAGGTTCCCAAACATGGGATGTCTCCAGCATTTGGGGTGTTATGCTTTCTATTATTTTATCTCAGGCTGTTGAATTGAATTTCTGGCCTCACTGTCTGGAGAAATGAGATGCTGAAAGTGGTAGGCAGCTGTGCTGCAGTGTCACATCAATGCAAGAAAAACCTTAGTGAAATGTAATATTCAGTGAATATTCAACTGAAAAAGCAAGTTAGGCTTGGCTGGTGTTGTACTAAAAGACACCTCTTTAGGTCCCAGAACATGTTATGTCTGAATAAACTGAATCCTGCTTGGCCTCGTATAGCTCAGGATTTTCAATGCTGTCAGTCTTAAAGGAGCCTGTGAGCTTTTAATTTTTTCTCCCAGCATATTTATCATCACATACAAACCATCCCTTTGTTTAGGTCGTTCATTCAGATTACTGAAATGATACTTTATGAGCAATGACTTGACTCTGCCTTTATTTATGTTCTTAAGACATAATCCATTTGGTATGGTGTATTTTATACCTTTATTTTTTGAATATCTTCTTATCCTGATTACATGACAGCACTTGAACTGCAAGTTGTACTCATAAAGACAGGAAGCATTCCAAGAACATTGTCACTTAACACATTGCAGGTTGCAGGTTTTGATTTTAAGCCAAACTGTTGTTTTTGGCAAGTGTATTTCCCGCGAACCTGATGCATTTGAAATATTGATGCAGTGGAATTAACTGTGTGGCTCCAGCTCAAGAGACTCATTCTGCTGGCTTACCTGCTTAGACATGGTCTTTCCTTTTTCATCTCATTAATGATGCAGGACTTTCATGCACAGGTCAAGAGGTGACTTGACCTTCTTTTGCCCTGAGCAGTGTACACTGAATTTGTGTAGAATGAAATGTGTAGAATGTGGCTACTCCATGCTGAAATGTAGATATTAATGCAATATTTCAAAAAATGACACAAATACTGGTAACTGTCATTAATCTGGTTGTGAAAATAAGGGGTGGTACATGTAGAACTCACTGTATCCTGAGACTCAGGTGAAGGATTCAAATCTATTTCATCACCATTGTCCACCATCAGTTTGATTCCTTTGACTACCAGCACAATGAATCTAATTTCAGAGCTGACAAATATATATGTGTTTGCATCAAGGACAAATGCTACTGTTAAAATTTTTTTGGCAATTGTTTTGTTAGTGTTTGAAAGAGAACAAAGGGCAGCTCTTTTGTGGAGGACTGTTGACCCCAAAGAGTTACAAATAATAAAACACATTTTTCTCAATAACTTAGGCAAATGTGACCTTGGATTAAATGATTGGATATGCATTTACCCTTAGAATGATTCTGATTATGAACCTGCACTTCTTACTTGAAAATTCTGTCCTAACCAACTTGCTGGTGTATTGATTTCCAATGTGCTTTCCAGGACAGAATTTTGAACATCTTTAGCCAACTACAGAAAGAGTAAATTTGGTTATCTGTCTTATATAATATTTAAAGCCCAACAGCATAGAAAATTTGGAGCAGCAGTATATGAACTTGGCTCTTCTTTTGTTTATGTTTTCATCTTGAAAAATCTTATGTATTCACCTCTGAGTCCACCTGCCTGGTGCAGAACTTTGAAACTACAGGTGCACAGCTGTGTTTGAAAGTTGGCACATGTGGGCTTTATTATTTATTATCAGATATAGCTTCTGTTGGATATATCTCAGAACTGAAAATAGGTAGGAATGGAGACCAAAGCTGTGAGATGTGACTGTGGCATTTAAGTGAAATTCATCCCACGGTGAAGATGAGAAGAACAATGTCCACGAACCACTTACACCCTGCTGCTTTTCAGGTCTGAGGACAGAAGGGAGAATTTAAACACTTTCCTGCTGGCTTTTGTTAACATTTAGTTTCTCACAGTTGTGGACTCTATGCTGAACATGTTCATCATTTGGTTCACAGCTTCCCTTTCTACAGAGGTTTCTCATAATACCATGCTGCAAAGAACTGAGGGGTTAAGCATCAAAGCAGTGCCGTAGAGGAGGAGGAGGAGGAAAGAAGTCATATTGGAAATTACAGATGACAGGACTCTGGAAGAATGAGATGTAGCATATTATTTATAGTTATGCAAAACTGGAAGTCAAGTACATCCAGGACTCTGCTGTAGTTGGCAAGGGAAATAGGACCTGACCCTGCCTGAGCAGAGCACAGGATCCCATCACTGACTGAATTAATTCACATTGCTAGAATGTGGGTTGGCTGCTAAGTCTTGTTTAATTTTGCTCTTGGCTATTCTGATGTCTTATGAGTCACAAGTCTTTTATTGGCCTTGTTTTACAGATCAGAGAGCAAGGGAGCCACAGTGTTTACCTATCTCATATGGAAAATGTGAGGCTTAATTAATGTTTGCAAAGACCTGGTGGATCATCCACCAGAAATGTTACATCTGTGCTGTGTTATTCTTATCCATTGCAAAAAATTCTCCCTCAACCTTTACTCACCTTCTAATGACCTTTAAAACTGAGAAAATATTATTGCAAATGGCTCGGAGCTTTATTTAATATGGATTACATATTTTTCATTGATGTGAAGACATGTCACTTGGGGGCTCAGTGAACTTGCATTATGGTGCTTTATTAACATATACCAAAAGTTGTCCAGCCCTGCATGAATTGCAGGATGGCACTTTGAAATGAGGATACAAACTTCAGGAAGCACAAACCTGTGAATCTGGGCTCACAGTGTACAAAGTTGACCCTGAAAGCTGTAAATGAGAAAAGACCTGTTTGCAATTCCTGATGCATCAAAACTGTGTTTTTCCCAAAGTGTATTAGGGAACAGGAAACTCTCATTGATGGGAAGAAATACGTCTAATTGACATTACTGATATCTTGTGGAATGACTTGAATTATTTATGATGGTAAAATCATTGTTTATATTGTACTCACAAAATGAAGGCAAGGAAGGAAATATGAAGAACAGTGTTCCCTATTAGACACAATTGCCATCTATTTTTAGGGATGTTCTTAAAACTCAAAACCCCAAGGTCTTTATATCTAAGCTATATTTATATATCCACATGTATGGCTCAACGCACTAATTAGCAAAGCTCAGGAAGTGGTGCAGAAGAGATAGGGATAGAGATGAATGTACAAAAAACCTAAAAATAGGCTGAGTTACTCTCTATACATTTGTTGGTACCGTACAGAAAGGAGAATTATGCTTTTTTTGTGTGGCCCCTTGGTTTGAATTACTCATTCTGGGTATTTGTGGCATTCAGTGTTGTACCACAAAATTTCCTAAACCTCACAAAGTATAATTTTCTAACCTCCAAATATCCCCCTTCCCCTGTGTGAAGTGTGTCGATTTTGGATGTCATTGTGCTGGCTAAAGATTAATTAATGTGTAGACTGGAAGGTGGTGTTTGCCCACAGCCCAGTGACCAGAACCTAATTACATTCAGTCTGCACAGAGCGAGGCCGGTGCCAAGGCTGCGTCATGTCAGTGCATCTGAAAATTGTATCTCTCATGGATGCTGGAGTGTGAAAATCTTTTGTTACTAAGAAAAGCTGCCTAAACAAGCTGAGGGCAGGACTGGTTGAACCCAGCAGAGAAACCTTTAGACAATGAAATTAAGCTCTTCCCAAGTGTTGTTTTTTTGTTCTGGCCTTACCAAGTCATTCCCTGTGACTGAGCAGCTAAAACCACTGGATTTGTGATCTGCCTGTGTAAATAACTTTTGTTGCAGAAGTCAGTCTTGCTCTTTTTTTTCCCCTCTAAGTGAATGAGCCCTCTGGGCCATCGCCAGCCAAGCTCCCTGTGAAATTATTGAACTGTAATCTTTCCAGCTGCTTCACGAATCTGTGAACTGCATCTGTGTGCACCTGCGTGCGGGGCACCTCGTGTCCCCAGCTGGATTTGGGTGGAAAGTGGGAGGTGGTGAGCCCTGTAAAGCTGCTCCTTCCCCTGCAGTGGCTGGGCATGGGCTCGTGGGCTGGAGGAGCTGCAGGAAGGCACAGGCTGCAGCTTTTTTCTCTGTATTTTAAGGGTGTGCCTGTATGATCCTTTTTCCTAAGCAGACTTCAGCCTTTTATTGTGTTGTGGGTCTTCTCCAGACATTTGATGCCTTTGTGTGTTTTCCTTAGAAGTTAACAACTCTCCTAAGACAAATGCAAATAAGTGGCTTAAAAGGGCACAGGTATTATAAAATAAAGACCTTCAGATGAGTCCATGCAAATTATCACTGCTGCTTTGTATTATTTAATAGGAAACACAAGAAAGGGTGTTGTGTTTACAGACTGGGGAACCTCACACACTGGGGAGACCAAAAGAGAGTGCTGCTGTGGTGATGGGATTGCCAATGGACTTATTTTTCCAAACTCTGAAAATAATGAGCATTATCACACACTCATAGATTATTTAAGCAGATTCTCTCCTGATTTACAAACCTCTCAGAAACTTCTGATAATTAATAAGCTTCCAAAAAGAAACTGGGGGAAGTATCTGCACTGTGTATGGCACTTTTCATTATCCTAGTATTTCTTGGGATATAAATGATGGCTTGCTTTCAGTGAGGAGCCATCAGAGATAAATTCCTCCCATCTCTGTGAGAAAGAGCAGAGTCTGTTAAGTAGAACTTCATTTCCCCAGAATGGTAATACGGGCGTTTATGAGCTAATCAAAGGCGATGCATCTACTGCCCTTTATTGAAATCCTTGATAGCCTTGCAAAACAGATAAATTTTTCTTCTCCTCTTCATGACACACATTTTCCCCCATCCATTTGATGTAGGCAATTTCCCTCAGCACAGATGGCAGTCCCTGAGTGTGTCCCCACTGGCGATGTCCATTATGCCGTGTCCGGAATCCGGGCGGTGAATGAGGGACTGACACACTCTCACTTTCACTGTTGTCACTGCTGGGTGAACAGAAAGGACCCTGTCATAGCCAGATGTGGCCAACTGAAAATGGGAATAGAAAAATGTATTTATATTTTCTATTGGGAAAAAAATTCCCAACGTATGTGGCTGCTCTCAAACCTGGGGCTAATGTAGCTTTTGTCCCTTTGGTGGAGTAACCCCTCAGTAAATGGAAGCTGGAATTTGGTGCACAAGAGCACTTAAGGCCAGAGTTAAGTAGTCAAGGAAAGCAGCAACAACAAAAGGTTACAGATAAAAAGAGGTGATTTTCTTTCCTGAGCCCTGAGGAATCGTGATCCCAGTCTGTACTCATTAGGATATGGCATAGTGTGAATTCTCAGTAAGGAACTTTGATCTGATCAGGTTTTGATGGCCTTTGAATGAGCAAGTGGTATTATAGCTAACAATAACATACCTGTCTTCTTCCTATGATCTTCATAAAACCCTTTAAGGAAGCAAGTAATTAACTGAGACCTTTTGTCTTGGCTATAGCAGTTACCAAAACATGATGAGAGCAGAGGGTGGTACATTGATGAGATCTACATCAGTGTGTGTAGCAACATATCACTGACAGAGCCTGTAAAGGAGCAGAGTTCAATCCAGAAAAGCAACAAGCTCAGTATCAGAGAAAAACAGGCAATTGCTCAGGATAAGGAGATTTTTCCAAAATTTTGCAGCACAGTCGGTATGCTGAAAGTGGAGTATCAGACTCAAGAGAGAACACGTTTCAAAGAAAATTTAGATTTTTAATGACTGTAAAGATGAAAATGGATTGGTGAAATTAAATTCTTAAGGAAAGATATGTACTTTGCTGTACTCATAGTCCTGGAGTAAGATTGATCTTACATATCTAATGCAGAAGATGATATTCAATGCCTTTTCCTTGGTTACAGGAAAATCCTTTTACCATTTTAATGTTGAAAAGAAACAAATCTTGCAAATATTGCCATATTTTTGAAAGAATTTGATAAACATTCAAATGCTTGTGATTTGCGTTTTTCCCCCCTATGTTCCTATAAAACATACTTGGCCAAATAAAACACAAAGTTCTCAGAAGAGTGTTCAAAGTTCTCAGAGAAAATTTTCACTTCAGGCATAGCAGTAAAGATTGATTTCTGCTTCCTGAATCAGACAAATTGCTTGATTTTTGAGAGGAAAAATGATTCTTAAATGTTTTGTCCAGCTTTAGGTAAGACTTCAGGGGCAGGAATCTTTTTTTTCTTGCATTTGTGGAGAATACTTACCATACTGCAGGACGCGTATATAAAACTCAAATTTTAAAGCAGCTGGGAAAGCTTTTGACTGTGTTCTGGAGCAGTCTCAAATAGAGCTCTCACATTTGATCACATAAAGGCTGAAGTGGAGGCCTTCAGGCTCTCCAAACTCAACTGGGTTGGGAAATGCCTCATGAAACTTCTTGTTTAGTCCATGAGAGCAAACACTGAGTCAATATTTAGACTGAGGGCTGGGTCTTCAGCTGGCACAAAATCACTTCTTCCACTGATGTGAGCTGGAGCTGGACAGACTTTGCAGCCACCATTTCTTATGGTTTTGTTACATGCCTTGTGGTGTTGGGTTCAAGATTTTTCTTTCATTCCCTGTAACTCAAACTTGAGGAACTACACGCATTCTCCACTTGCATGAAGACGAAGCGTGACTAAATCTCTTGCCTGTCTGATGTTGGAAGGACCCTGGAAAACAACAGCCTGGAGGCTCTTAAACTATAAGGCAAAGAAAACAGATTTATCATTTCAAATAATATGGTTTATACAATGATGTCAAGATTTTTTCAAACATAGAGCTAAAGATGCTCTAATTTATCCCAGCGGAGAATCTGATCCTAAATATTAGTCAGGAGACAAAAATGAACTGTTTATGCAATTGGGATAACGTCCCTCTCTCTTTCTCACTCTCTCTGTCTCTGAGCTGACTGTTCCTATGGAGATTGCCAGTCTCTTCTGCAAGCTCATCTTATATTCTGTCTTAGATGGCAACTTACAGTTGAGATCTACAGGATGCTGGCTCATTCCCATTTGCTTTGGAGACAGCAAAGTTTGGCAGCAGAACAGCTTCAAGTGCCAGCTGGCATCAAGCTTGACACAGCTGTAGTAGTGGGACAAGAATTTACTTACAAACAAATCTCCCTATTTGAACCCTGTGTTACCACCTTGGCAAACGGTGAATGCACTGAAATGTTTTTGCTGAACTCAGAGGATGCTCCTGAAGCTCAGATTTGTGTGACTCAGAGTCCAGGAGGCAGCCAATTAACTGCATCCCTGCTCCTCACTGCCCTTGAAAGGTTCTACTCAGTTCCCATTCCCTCACACAACTCCCTTCCAGCTTGTCCAGTGACCCATAGGATAAGCAGGTATTTGCTCTATGCACTTCTGTGGGCTCCCTACAGGAGACCTGCAAGAATCAATGTTTTGCTTCTGACCTCAGGTGCTGCTGTTCTTAGATATTTGTTAGTTACTGGTAGGACCCACTGGGGAAGATGATGCATCATCCAGCTTTGCCTTATGTGGCTGCATTTTCCTGTTTGCCTTGGGTGTTGCAAAAAACTTGCTGTTACAAAACATGCAGAGAAGGCAGTGTTTCTGCTGATTTTCTGAGGCTGAAATGTGGAAAGCAAAGCATGCAGATCCATACATGAGTGATCAACAAGAAAGCAAATATTTCCTTTAATAAAGTCAGTTCATATTAAGCTTGCTAAGGGCATTCAAAAATAAATATATACTTTAGCAATGCTGGTATAATGTATGTATTTTCATTGCCATGGATTTATCTCCCTTCTGCTGGATTTTCTTCTAGAAACAAGAGACTAAGACAACACAGCCTTATTTAAAACCAATGCCCTGAGCTCAATCTGCTCCTTTTGCTTCGCCCATTGGAAAAAGCCTTTGTAATCTGGTAAAGCAACAAGACAGCCTAAGCAGGGAACTCTTTTTGTGTAAAACATTATATTCCATCCTCAAAGCTTCTCTAGCTCTCAGTCTTTAATCACTTTCAAGTCAGCCTTCTTCTTTGATTTTACAGGGCAATATTCCAACACCCATTTCCTGACATGGTGGAAGACATCCTGCTGCAAATGTTCTCTAGAGACTTGCAAAAAATCAGAGTAGAGTCATCCCCAAAAGGAAGAGAACAATAGAAGCTGAAGTTCGTGATGAAACAGGGTTCAAATTTAGCAGAATCAAATGGAATCATCAGTTTTCTACTCTATATCTGCATGGTCAGAATGAAGAAAAGTCATAATTAACATTACCATGCCAAAAATTATAAAACTGATTTACAAAACAGGGCAATGAAAATAGATATTTGAGATTTGTCATGTTTGCCTTGTTGCTCAGACCCTTTGGTTTGTGCATGGATATGTTCATGTTTGCTGAGTCCTGAGAGTCCCAGATACCCGTGTGCCTCTCCAGGAAAGCGAGCAGAGAGCAGGCAGCTGTCAGTACCCAACTCCAGGCTAGGAGGGATGCCATGTCTGTACTGTCTGCTTGCTGTGGGTTTGGAGAATAGTTTGGTTTCAAACTCCTCAAAGAGTTCTGAGTGGTCTTGATCTGCGCTGCCATAGAAACAATAGTCTGCCAGCTGGAGCTGTTTTTATTTTTATATATAGGATATGCTAACAGAGAGACCAGTCAAAAGTCTGTCTAATGGAGGTCTAGTGCTTCCTCAGGTCCCGGGAATCCCATTTAAAACCCTGTTTTACAGCTTCTCGATTCTCTCCCTCCCAAGGGCAGCCTAATGGTGAATGTGAAGTGTATCATAATGGAGGTTCTCCCTCAAATCCTTCAGCTTTAAATCTTTTATTTTTCTAATTCTACTGTGAGTTCATCTGCACTTCCCCTTTTGTGCTATTATCTGCTGTCTGTGGAGACCTAGATTTGATCTAGTAAGAAACTGCTCCATGTCACAACAGATACTTTACACATCCTTTAGGTTTCTGTTTGGCAATAAACAAATAAATAAAGTCAGCATCAGAAAAACTTCCCAAAGACCAGTATCATTTTGTTTTCCTTTTAACTTTACAAAGAAGCCAAGGAAGATAATGCAATAGCAAAATGTTCATAAATATAAACTGTTCATAAATATGAACATACTTATTTGAGTGTTTATGTGAATGTACTGAATTTGGTCATTTTAGCATAGAGGCGCTTTTCAGACTTTTTCACACATTCTGCCATCATATCCTGGGGCCAGGTGTAATAGATGCTTCTCAGTTGGCCAGTTTTGGGTTTTTATGATCTTTCCTATTATTTGGTAGCCATGAAGGAAAACTATTTCCTTGATAAAGTTTGAAACAGTCACAGGCTCAAACATTTTCCAAAGAAACTTGTTTGTCCTCCAGCTATTCAAGTACACATCAGCATTTCATTTTTTGTAGCCATCACAGTGATGTGCAGCTCTGACCAAAAGGTTCAGCCTCCCTCACTTTGCTAGCTTGCATTTTAAAATTAATTTACCAGTGAAAGTTTTATAATATTTTATCTTAATATTGATATTGAAGGCATACCTTGGTCACAGGCAATTTTGTCAAGGATTAAGTGTCTTTTCCTCTGTTTTATTTAAATCAAATTTCTACTCATTGCAGCAATGGAGATGAAAACAAAGCTGGCATATGTACTGCCTGCAAGCATGGTTTGGTTCCTGTAGGAGATAGTGGTCAAATGAAGCAGATCCTGTTTCTTCAGAAGCTGTTTGATCCCACAGTGACCCGATGTGTTGTACAGCTGAGGGTACCTGCACTGAGGTGTGCCTCTGCTGCCTCAAGGAGTTCTGAGTTCAAGGCTTGTAGAAACAACCTCCACATCTCCTCCAGCTCCTGTGAAAGGTGACTATTCACAGGCAGCAGGCAGCCCTTTGGCAGTAAGTAGTTTCACATTTCTTGAACTCAGCTTTCAAAAGTTGGCAAAGGATCCAGAGCACTCTAGAAATTTTGGGCTTTCTGTAATGTTTGTGCTGTGAGTGCTCTCTCTGTTTGCTGGGTAAGTGATTTGTATTGACAATAGTCACTCCAATCAACGAAGATTTGTTTGTTTGTTTGTTTCTGGTGATTGATAGTCTATTACTGTTTTGCTTATACTGATTAGGCTTACCATAATATCCAGCAAATAAACTTTTCTTTTTTTTTTTGAAACAAAAATCTTTTTAAATCTGTGTGGTTTCCTCTTACTCCACTGTACCTCCCACTGGTGAGTATCAGCCTTTCAGAGCAGCCTAAAGGAGAACTAAGGGACTTTCTTTCTTTAATGACCTTCAGCTGACCAATGTTTGATTTAAATTTTATGGGTATAACATGTTGTTAATCGCACAGCTATTTGCATTTATGGCCTTCAGCCATCCTTCCCTGGGCTGTGATCTCTTTTGGCCTCGTGTTAAGCCAAGTTTGGCTTGCCAATATATGGATGTTAGATTTTCCAGCCTTTCAATATATGGATACCACGGGAAATGGTGTTTGTAGCTCTTGGGTGACACACCCACCCCAGACCTACTACAGAACCCCAGAATGAGCCAATACCCACAGCACCAGCTGAGGTGTTATCTCTCGGGTGAGATAAGGGAACTATAGATGTATAGGGTGAGGCACTGAGGAGATAAGCTTTTACCAGAGCTACTGTGAGTGCTCTTGGGAAATATGGAGCTGTGACTGGGAATGGGGTGGGGGAGAAGGAAAAAACCAAATTTCCTCATCATTCTCCCTTGGCATCAATGAATGAAGAAAAAGTAAGAGTAAAGTCAAAGAGGGGTCTTTTCCATCTCAAGAAAGTTAAGTTGCCTTCTTAATAAAAGACAATGAAGGGCAAAGAATAAGAGAAGGTTATAGTTTGGGGCAGGAGGCAGAAAAAGTTTGGAGGGACATGGTGATGCTCTGAAGAGAAGTTGGCAGAGGAGGAAAACAGTTTCCTTGGTTTCAGTTTAAAAAAAGCTTAGTGACCTTGTAGCAAATGTCCTTGTGCAGAGGGATGACCTTCAGGTCACTGGGAGCTGCACAGGGAGAGTGTTCCCACTCATGGGAGGGAATGCTGGACTGTGGGACTAATTACCCCCTCCACATTGTGTGCCATCAGTTTTATTAACATTGTCACACTCAAAAATATTTAATGCTTTCAGAGACTTTTTGTTTCCTTCTGAAAAAACCAAACGAGAGGATATGGAGAAAGTGTTTATTTCTGGAAATGCTGAACTGCTTAATGTATTCTGGGGAAAGCAGGTATTTATTTTTTAGCCCAAGGCCATAGCTGTGTGTAGGACAGTAGTGAAGGGTTTGAATTCCTTCATGCCTAAAAAAAGTGAATTACAGTTGTCAAACAATGCTCTAAACAAGGTATTGAAGTGGCTGGGCCTACTATGAGAAAACCAAAGTATTTAGTGTAAGTGACATGTAGGAAGTGATACTTTCATTTATATGTTTTTTTTCAGCCATACATACTTAAAAGAAAACTTTAATAATTGATGAACATATTTTATTGTTTCTCATTACAAAGTCACGTTTGGTTTGTTGGATGATGGGGCAGACATGGCAGTGTTGGCATGGCAGTTATGTAGGATGCTGTGTGGTGTATGCTGTTCAAAGTTTAATGAACAATTCTAAGACATTCTAAGACAAAGGAAAACATTATGAGCCTATAAAAAATTGTATCTTCTTATTCAGCCTGTGGCACTATACTAAATTTATCTAAGTGACACTGAAAAATAATTGCATCTCTTCTGTCTCTTCCAACATCTACTGCAAAAGATGCACTGCCAATAGATTTGATGGGAGAAAAACGGTTTATAACAGTGCTTGGAAGGGTGTGTTGTCCAATATGTAAAACCTGCATACTTGGATTTTAAAATGCTAAATGTGAGTTTAAATCTATTCACGCTGAGGTCAATGGAAGTTTAATCATTGACTGATTTCACTGGGAACAGAGGCCAAAAGTAAGCACCTTTTAAAATCCCACACAACAATTTCTGGCACACAAAAGTGGCAGCTACCAAGACAGTTCATTTTTCACCCAAACACAAAGCATGTTCCAGGTTTTTTTACTTAATTTTGGACAAATTTCCACTGGGGGCAATGGGAGTTTGACAGAATTAGCTCAGTGGTCCCTGTGAGACAGTAACAACTCAGCTGACGTGTCTAAGATGCATAAGTGAATCTGTGAGTTCCATTTGTTGCAGTGTGTACCAGGAAATGTTCCCATATGCACATGCAAAACCATGAACACTCTTAAGGGGGTTTCAAGGAAAGCACGAAAAATTTTCATTGAGATCTAAAGATTAGAATTTCATCTAATTCCCCAAACAATACAGAATCCAAGCAACATAAATATAGCCTTCAAGGACCCCATTTCACTTAAAATACTTATTAAGAATACAAAAATGGAGATTTGTAATGGAAACACCAGATAACTCCTTGTCAAGGTGCTGTGGCAAAGGCAAGTTTTGGAGACACTTGCCAGAAGCCACATGACCATTGAAACAGCTGCTTTATTCTACACTGAAGTTTGCCACAGACCCATTTATTAAAGAGCTAATTCTGCTCCACGTGAAATTTCTGGTCTTCAGCTCTGAATAGCGTCAGGGGAGACATCAGTTGGCAGCAGATGTGGAAAGCTATTCACGTTGGCAACCTGAACAGCTTGGCTGGGGAAATTCATGCAATACTTAAATAAATAAATAAATAAATAATGAATAAGGAGTCAGAATTGCATTAAGTAAACCAAGATTTTCCTGCACCAGGTTTGTATTTTCTTCTGAAGCTCATGGCATTTTATATTACTTAAAATATTAGGCAGATTGTGATTATTCTCAGGTTTTCTGCCCTCCTCTTTTTGTTTGCAAACTGAATCTACTTATTTTCAAAAAACAGAAAGTACTCGAACTTCAACACAACCCTGAAAACATTCAGTGTCTCAGCTTCAAAATAAAAAAAAGCCCATTTCAGGCTCAAGAATGTAGTCTTTTCTAAAGACTTTGTGATGTCTAACAATCTAGTTCAGATCTGCAGATTTCAGTTATTAAATAATTATCACTAAAGTTAGAGTCAATGACAGTTTTTTGAAAATAGCAATTCAATTACACTGAAGATGATCTCAGAACCAATTGCTGTAAGTTCTGTTGTAATCCCTGCAGCCAGGTGAGCTCTATCACACAATACTCCTGTGACAAAACTGCCCTTGCCCAGTATCTGCTCCCTCCCTGTGATTGTGCTGATAGTGGCAAGTCTGTGGAGTTTCCCCAGTGAAAAATAACAGTTAAAAAGGCATAATTGGAATGATTCAATTTTTTTCTTTTTTTTTTACCAATTAAAAGGATGTAAAGAGCCACATTAAAATCTTCTATCAAGAGAGCTCCAATGCATTTCTTCATGTTCTTGCACTGGTCGGTCTGAGCAGGAGTTTTGCAGCAGGATGCAGCTCACAGCCCCCAGCAGCTGAGTGCTTCTAATAATAGTGTCAGGGAAAACTTCCACTAGTTATGAAATATGGGTCAGCTGCTCTGGCTATGACTATAGCACGTCAGTTAATATTTATCAAAGACAAAAATATCTTGCTGCAAGAGAGTAGCATTTGTTCCACTAGTTTCAGAGGCCAATTGTGCGTGGTTTGGATTTCAGACCACAAAATCGCTTCTGACTGTTTGAGGCTCAGCATCTATTTCAGTGCAGGCTGAGGGCTCCAGAGAGCACCGGGGAAGGGGGTGGGGAGTTAAGTTGCTGAAGAGATTGTGGATAGGTTAAGAATCCCTTTATATCTGGAACAATCATGTGTATTGCACATATGATTTAACTGGCTGATAACTGTCCCCTGAGGGTTAGTGCCCATCTAGCTGAGAGACAGATGTGAACTTCTGCCAGGTTTTGGTGATCTGAAATCATGCCGTGCTGGACAAGACCCTGTGCATCAGCCCTGAAACAGAGGGTTTATTTTTGTTCTTTTGGAGACAGGTATGGGAATGGAACAAAGCAACACAAAGTGACTCCAGTGCTTGTGTTTTGGTGAAGTCTGACCCTGCCCAAAGGTCAGAGAATGAGAAGGAAAACTTCCCAATCCTTCATCAGCCTTTGGGTCAGGCACAGTGACATAATGATCTGATCTGATAACTTATTGTGAGAACTCAATGTGTATGTTCATGTGTATTAGAGACATTTTCAGATCTGACTTAGTTATCAATAATGACTGAGTTACTTTAAATAACTTTACAGGGATGTGAACAATCTGTTATCAAAGACATGGGAAAAACTGCCCAGCAGCCACAAAATTCCAGAAGTTCAGCTGGGGAATACAACTCGGTAGACTCAGCCTTCTGTACCTTTACTGCTCCATACAAGTGATGTGAATCTCATTTCTCCCAGAATTTGGTTGAACTGACCTCTTTGGCTCCAAATATCCCTTTTTTTGTTTTGGGATTTTTTTTGAAAAAGCTTAGAGGGAGGATAGGGAAAAAGAGATCTGTGATGAATATTAGTATGTATTATTTGAAACCTGTAGGCTTTTTGCATCCTATCCCTTTTTGGAACAATCAAAGATTATTTTTAAATGTCAACATTCCTGGCCCAAATCTTCCAAAACCCAAACAACAAAATACCAAACTAAGACATTGTACCATTCTTTCGAAAAGTCTACCTTCTGAGACAAAATATTGCAGTGAACTGGTGATAATTGACTATTTAATGTTAACTACTGTAGCTTGAAGCACCATATAGGTTTTGCATCATTGTTTTTGCTGCTTGATATTATTAGTACCTTTTAATTTGGAAAGAAAAATTGTGTTCCATTGAGAACAGCATTGGCAGATTGCCTGTGCCTGAGACACACTTAATGTGCAAACAAATGTCCATAAGTAGTACAAAACATGAATTCATACAAGCCTGTTCATAGCAGTGTGTAGCTGCATCTCCAGCAGGTCAAACAGAACTGGCTTGTTTGCAGACAGCAGAACCAGCTCTGGCTGTGCTGGGGGAGCTGCAGGGAGAAGGCAGCTGCAGCCACATCTGAGGGTGGGATCAGCCCTAAGGAAGCACTTCCTTCAGCCTCCGTTCAAAGAAATGTCACAGAAAACACATTATTTTATACTAGTTTGTTGAAAAGTATGTACATGTTGGAATTCCTCCAATTATTGTGAGTGATGTTTTCATTCTGTGGCCAAGAGTCATCAAGAAATGCTGACAATCCCACAGAGCCCTTGTTTCTCTGTGTGTTGCTGTGGAACACAGAAGTCATGGCTGTTTGCTCACCATGGTGGTTTCTCTAGTGCGTTGGTTTGGCAGCTGCTATCACCTATATATGAAAATGCATCCAGGAAGAAACCTTCCAGGCCAAACAAATGGCTTTGATAAGCTATCAATACATGACTAAAAGGCTTCCTTGGAAGCACACCCACTTAGTTTGAATTAAAGGAGTAGGATTTAGGACAGGAGATATAATCCAACTTGACAAACTAGTTAAATATTGACAAGAAGCAGAAAGGCAGCAGCGCTTGGGCTGAAGGGAAGAGCACGCTCTTGCT
Organism: Climacteris rufus; assembly: GCA_013398175.1. NCBI lineage: Eukaryota > Metazoa > Chordata > Aves > Passeriformes > Climacteridae > Climacteris > Climacteris rufus. The sequence goes on from VZRZ01002960.1 coordinate 435,324, forward strand.
TTTCTGATTGAGCACAGCCAGGATTTTCATACCCACAATGGATGGCTGCAGGAACTCAAAAGATCCAGCCCAGTCCAATGCCCTGCATGGCTTATCATTTCTCCAGCTCTTAAAGGTAGGTCTGCTCTCCCAGGAAGCTCCCTCCTTGTGAAGAAGCTGGGTGGGGGCCTCAAAGCTGCTTTAACTTCAGGGGGGTGTTTTTATTATGGGTCGCACAGTTGCAGGCAGGCTTGCACTACTGAAAATTTAATGGCTGAAAAATAGACAGTGGAACATAATGCTGTACATTTTCTGCCTTGTAAAATGGAATGGTTATGCACATGTGTGTGTGTTCACTGTAAAATGTTTGTTTAGTTGGTAGAATTATTATAAGACTGTTTTAAACCAGCTATTAGCTAATGGAGAGACCTCATTGCCAGGGGTATTAGGAGATTATGGCTTCATTTACCATAATGCACAGAGATAGCCCAAGTGTTCTGCTTTCTATTTATGTGTTTGTTTAAATTTATATACGTACTTTAACCCATTCCATAGCATTTTGTCTTTTAACAAAATCCTTTTATAATCCAAAAGGTTGAGCAGGGATAGTGCTCTACATGATAACTGAAGAGCTATGTAAATAAAACCTGACATATTAACTGCCTTGGATTCCTGTAACTTCATATTTGGAAATAAGAAAATGTAGTGTAGATATGAGATACAGCCATGTTTGCTTTTCCAAAAAGGTAATTAGTCAGCAGCTGGAACTTCTGAAACAAAATAACTGGAGCCAATCATCTTTTCTGTATAGCCCTAGCAGCAGTGAAATTAGGGCATAGAGGAAAATAAAAAATATGGTTGGGTTATTAGCACAAATGGTTTTATAAACAAATAAAACATAAACCAAATTGCAACAAGCACACAAGAGAGTGAACAATAAAATATTGACTGTTTATTTTAACATGTGGTCTCCGTGGGACATGTTTCATAAACACATGATGATGCACAGGTTAGAAAGTTGTTGTCCCGTGCCCCCATAACTGCAGCATTGTACTGTACAGTTCCAGGGAGCCATATGGCCTGAACATACCATACAATTCATTAGTGAGCACATTACAGCTTTATATAGCCTCAGAGAAATGTGGCAGCACGTGATGTAATGCTCATGGACAGTAGTTTGTTGGCTCATTTACCAGTGCTTTAAATAGAACAATGCTGGGCACATTAAATTTTATGGGTTGGCTTCTAAAGCTGGGAAAGTCCCTGCACTCTTTCTTGTTAGCAGTGCCTCTGTATGAAACATTGCAGGGAAAGAAGGGAGTCATGGAAAGAAGAAAGTCTTACATACATGTGCAAACTGATGTCCAATGGACATCTCCTGGCTCTGCAAACACTGGGAGCAATGCTGAACCCTGGTTGTGTTCTTAGACAGAAATCACAAGCACATTCTTGATAAAGAACTTGGATACTGGCCCATGGTGTTATAGCCAAGGTACCAAACTGAGAAGAAAGCCATATGTGACACTGTTTGTTTAAGGGTTAATATGCTGTGGGCTCCATCTGATCAGGAACATTTAATCAATTTTGCCACCTTTTGCCTTTGGTATCTCAAATGCTTTTGGGTCCCGATGTGCACAGATCACTAACATCAAAATCACTTCTATTTTTTGCTTTGCGTGAGTTTTCTAAGTGTACATTGGCACACTGAATCCACGTTTCACAGAGCAGTGCAGCCAGCATTCAGTAAAAAATGAAAAGCATTCATTGATTACTCTTTGGACACATCCAGAACCCTTCCACATGTAGAGCTGCCTGGGTGTGACTCACTTTTGTGTTACTGGAGTTTTCTGCTGCTGCAGCTTTATTGAGATCAGGAGAGTTACTGTGGCTTAACCCAGAATTGCACAGTGGTGACATCAGCCTCGTTAATCCAGGAGGGAATTCTGCACATGGAGAGGCTTCCAAACTGAATACAGCTTTTCAGCAAGGAAAAATGGAGCTGAGAATCAAATCCAATATACAGAACTGAGATTAAGTATAGCACATAGTGGAACGGTATGTGGTCTACAAACAATTCTGTGATGGAATATTTCTTCCCAAATGGAGCCTGATGGTTTTAGGTTAAAGTTTCAAAATTGCAGGACTGGGATATCAATCCCTGTGCCTAAATAAAGGTGACTAGAGAGACAAGGGAAACAAGACAGTTGTTCTGAGTTTGTTAGAGATGAAGGAAATATCAGGAGAGTCCTGTCAGTTGGAGTGGGAATCTTGCAACAAGCACTGCTAGGGACCTCATTCCATGCATACTTGAACCTTAGCTGTGATTTGGCTTTGAATCTGAATGCAGACTTCGTTCTCATGCTGAATCCAGAGCCCAAATATATTTTCTCTATCCCATTTATTTTCCCAGGCCTCGTTAATTAATAAGATCTGTGTGCATTCCAGCCCAAGTTCCAGATTTTGATATCTTATGGACTTCAGCTATTTAAAGCACAATTCCCATGCATAAGTCATAGTAAACAAGAGTCAGCAGGAAGTTATCTTCCGTTGCTCAAAAAAGTAGTGAGTGCTAAACTAAATAAATAGCACGTCTTTTTAATGTTCTGTCACACAGACTAAAATCAGATAGAGCTTTTCTTGAACCTGGCCCAGAGGTTACAAAATAAAATAAATATAATGAGGTTGATTTGATTCTCCTGCTTGTTTCACTGTAGTTGGAGAAAACGTTTGCTTATGGAGGTGAACAATCTGAACAAATCCACAAATACTTTTAACCTGCATCTCAGAAACTTGTAAGAAAGCATTGTAGTTTGGAGGAAGCTTCACTTTGAATGATCAGACTTAATGTCTTATTTTTCAGTGGGTTGTCACTTAATGTCATACTCCTATTTATGCAGTGAAAACCCTGGAGCTACTCTGTGTGATTGAGCTAAACCAAATGTTTGGCAGGAGAATGGGGATTTTCAAAATTAGAAGTTGCTTCTTTTGGTGTCTGGTTTTGTTTAACTATGGAAACAGAAGCTTAAGGGGAAGAAATTTTAGTTTGTGATTAAATGGCTGAAAAAAATGGCATGTAAATGGCATGTAAAGTCTCCTCTATGAAGCAAGGTAGTTGAGTTTTCATGCTAGTTTGAAAAAGAATACAACATCTGTCTTGGTAATGGTTTTCCTGGTATTTTTTATCACCTTAAATAAAGACAAGGAGAACAGCAAAGATGTAAGAACAGACTTCTAAGCCAAGTTCACAAATTGGCTTTAAAAGTGATTAATAACCACTCAACATAATCAGGCAGTATAATGTAATCACACTTGGATAAGACATGAGGAGGTTCATCAGGCTCTCCCTGCAAATGCTACAGAAAACGGTTGTTTAGTTACATTTTGTGCTTCTGGTAAAGTTCCCTGTAGCATGGAAAAAAAAATTGCCATGAAAAGAAACACAGAATTTTCCATTAATGCAGAACGTTATCCTCATGTAGAACCAGCCACCTTCCCATACATAAACAGGGATGTCCCTGGTTCTGTGGCAGTAATACAACACTGATGCAGTTGCTGCCCTTTCTTGATACTCCAGCACTGTGTAGTTCTCCCTAAGGATAATATCTCTGTGTAGGATATAGTTTCAATTCAGGCTGAATTTTGAAGAAAGATTCTTGCAACTTATATTTTCTTTGGATTGTGTTCTGATCCTTGGCCTTGCCTAGGACAGAATTAAAATTGTATGCAGCTCCTCCCTGAGACTGGGGCTTTAAAATCCAATTTGGAGATTTTAGTTTTGAAATGTGACCTGAATCCTTCTCAAACTTCTTCATCTACTGTGTTCTTTTCTCCTATGTAATCCACTCCTCAGGCTCCAAGATATGACATAAAATGATATTTTTAAAGTATTATATGGAATATGTTGAATATCTTCAAAGGATATTAATAGGAAAATAAACTCTGGAAATAGCTATGTGTTTTTAGAAGTAAGAACAGAAATACAGTGTTTCAGCAGTGTATAGTAAAAGAAATTTACTTCTGAAAATAAAAATGATGGAAGATTTTATTTATTTGTAAATAAATCTTATCTTGTACCGAGGACCCTTTATATTCTTATGAGATTGAAGAATGGCTTTATGAGTTATTTTCTGGTTCATGGAAGACAACCAGACAACACCTTACAGGTACAACTGCTGTCACAGATAATAGGCAGAGCTGTCTGACCTTTCACTGTGCTCACCCTGGACAGTCATGTCCTTCCCATATGCAGTTTGCTGAGATTCCATATGGTCTATCTGCAGACTGCCAGACATGTGGGAAAAGAAAAGCCTGGACTGCACACACAATGACAGGCCAGCTAAAGCCTTCAGATATTCTGCACTAAGATCCAGTTGGCTCAAAGGGTTTGTTTTGGTCCCTGTGGCATTTGAACATGCTGATGATCAGGTGAGCCACTGCAGACACTTACAGCCCTATCAACTCCTTACTGTACTTCTCTTTTTAATTTGTAGGTGTTTAAAAAGCAGAGATAATATTGATAGTATGCAACCACAGGCACAGAAATCAACCTCTTTCCCCAATAATTTTAAACAAACAAACATCTGTTTGGCAAAATATTGACTAGTTGATGCCAGAACTTAATAAGGCACATACAGAAAACACTGGCTGAAGGAATTCAAGGAAAAACAGAGGGAAAAAAGACAGTGAGTACATCTGCTAAAAGGTGGCTATTCCCTGTAACAGCTACTAAAGGCTGGGGATGTGGTTTTAAAGGTGTTTTGGAAGCTGGCAAATTGTTTTAAGGGTTCTGCTGGGTTCCTGCTGGATGGGACTGTGTGACACAGCTGCTGTTTGAAATTCAAGGACAGTGGTTCTCCATGCCCTGTGTGTGCTCAGCTTTACCTGCACTTAAGTATGTTACATCCTTTTTCTCAAAACTGAAATTTTGCTTCACATGCCGTATGTACATGTATTTATGGAAGTTGGCACCAATATTATTAATTTTCTAATTCCTTCTACCAGTAGCAGCGGTTTCCACTTGTGTATGCAGTAAACTGAAGTAGTGGGAGGGAAAAGTCTGTTCTACAGAAGGCTGGAAGTCCAGAGGAAATAGGTCAGGTAGAGAGACCTCATCTGGGCAAAGAAATCCCCTAATTTAAAACATTTTTTAACTAGGAGAAAAAGTTCTTTGCTGGCATGTTTGCTGGAACAACGCTCAAAAGTAGACAAGTGAAATGCAGACAAGGAAATCTCTTCTGAATTATTTTCCGCTCCAACCCTGACATGCATCTAAATCCCGGATTTGTCTGTTTTATACAACGTGTTCTTCAGAACGTTTTTTATTTTTAATTTTCTCCCCTTGCTGTGTAACTTTCCTTGTGTTTCCAATGCCAAGAGCTGTACACAGACCCCGCTGGGTTCCTGGGTGCAGCTGCTGGGACTGCGCTGCACTTCAGCTCCTGCTGCACAGTCTCTGTTCAGGCACCTCCTCTTTGTGCTTGGCATCTGTTATCTTTTATCTGCCATGCTGTCCAGTAATCTTTGCTCTCTTATTCAAGGTCTTGGCTTCATTTCTCTGCGATTGTTTCTAAAATTTGACATCCTGAAATTACATTTCTGGCATCAGCCAACACTCTTTGCCCATTGTCATTGTCCCTGCCATCAGTCACCAACACACAGAGCTGTTTGTATTTCTGTGAGATATTTTGTTATAGTAATCAGAATTTTTGCATCTTTCCAGGGAGGTGTTAGGAAACCCAGCAGATCTGCTAATGTCTGGATGTTGTGTTGTTTGAGAGATAGGTTAATGCAATGGTATTTTAAATGTAATGACCTAAATACTCTTTCAACTGACTATAAAGTAAATGGACAAATGAAGCACATTGTTGCTTATGCTTCATTGTGTAATGTTTTAATACTCTGTCATGCTTCATGACAAGGACTTCATCTTAACCCATACTTTTAATAACTTTGTTCAAAATCTTAATTAGAATTTTATAATTCTAAGGAAAATCTCTCAGGTAGCTGTTTTGTTTTTTTCCACCTAAGTTCTGTGAACCCACCCACCTGTGACAAAGTCAAGATAAGAAGTAGGTTGCTGTGCCATGCAGTGCTGCCCAGTGCTTCTGCTGGGCCAGGATAAATCCAAGGCTGAGCTAGAGCTGTACCTTGCAGCTGGCTCTCAGCACTTAATGTCCCCTTTTTGTCACCAGCCTAGGATGATATATGTGTGCTCTGCTGGTTCCTGGGCTCAAAACCTGACCCTCAGGAAAGGCTCAGTAATGCCTCATGTCTTAGGTAGAGAGATGCCTTGTTCAGTTCCTGTTGCTGCCTGAGCCCAGACTGCAACCACAAAGACGAGATCCCACTGAACTTGGTGAGAGAAGGGGGAAACTCTGTTGGGTGATTCTGCTCCATTCTCCAAGAGGGCATCTGAGGCTGGGGCCCATAAAAGTCTCCATGGCAATGGATCCCAGAGCCTGGCACGAGGGGTGGGGTGTTGCCTTTCTGGTGCATTTGGAGCCTTCCCAGAATAAGGAGGGAGGTGGCTCAGCGGGGCTGCAGGGCAGCAGAGTGCTGAGAACAGAGGTGTCTCCTCGCTTCATGAGCCCAGCTCGGGGGCTGCAGGCAAGCACTGTCCACTTTGGTAGTTTGTGGGTTCACCTGTAAGTTTTAACCTTGTCAAATGCTTCATGGATTGTAGTGAGGGAACAAGTAGTGTAAGAACTGTGGACTTGGGGTCCCGTAATAAAGATTTGTGTGAAGGATTTTGTAAGGATTTTGTAAGGATTGAAATGTTAAAGATATATATAGCTATAGCTAATGCACAGCATTTATTGGAACATGCCTCAATAAATCTTCCTTTTATAGGATAATTAACTGCAAGGAGAAGGGAGAGTGGGAAAATTATAAGTGGAAAGTCTTTTATTTGCCAAAGCTCTGTGTTTTAGACATCTTACACAGTCAGTTATATACTATGCAAAGACAGACCAGGGATAGAAAATCCCACTGGCATCACTAGGGTTTTCTGTTCTCGCCTGACATTAATCTGTGCTTTCTTTACATTCTGATTCACAGTTTTCAGTTACTTTTTGTGGTCCCAACTTGGAATTAAATGAGACAAACCATGTTTAAAAATCAGAATGCATTCTGGCAGACAGATTGTTGGCACTGGTTACTCTTTCTGTGCTGTGTGCGAAGCTGTGATCAGGATCTCCAGTGAGCAGAGCTAAAGCTACAAGTGGATCTGTGCAGTGGAAGATGTGAATTTGAAGGTACTGCCTGTTTAGGACCAGAAAATAACATGGCCATTAATTACATTGTTTCATATGTTAATAGTTTCCTTTGTTCCCTCTTAATTACATAAAACAGTCACACGTCTTCTGGTCCTCCACTCTGCAGAGTAACTTGGAGACTTACACTCTGTTAGACTCTTTCAAACTCTGCTTCAAGAGTAAATAAATGGTGGAAGCTTTATAAAGCCCTTGACACTGTTCCAGGTTTAAAACCTCTGTTTATCCAGGATTCAGCAAGGACAAAAATAACTTTCATAACAGAACGCTAGTAATGCTCCCTGCTGAAGCTCGAGTCCTTGAGATATCATTCATTAGCTCTCAAATTTCTGTCTACTGTATATTGGCTGCAGGCAGAATAGTTCGCCTTTTAATGGAGAACTGGATTTTTCTCCTTGATCCATGTAAGTCAGCATCTGATGTTATCTTGGAGATAACTAACAAACCTTGAGTTTAAAATAGAAGGGCAATGAGCTGCTTTCCCCAGGCCAGAAGTCCTCCAGAGCTTCCCAGTGTGCTGCTCTGCACCCAGGGGCAGGGGGGGAACTACACTTTGGTGTGAATGTAAATATGTCCACGGAATTATAAAGAAGAGGAAGTTTAAATATAAACAAAATCGTAAAAATAGCACAAATAGCACAGTGAGCTACCAGGAAGTGACAGTACATACAAAGAGAATTGAAAGGAAAGGGATGGAGAAGGCACAGATGAGTGCAGTGTGTCAGTGGATGTGAGCTCCCGTGGGGAGAAGGGTGAGGGTGGGAGGACAGCCCTGAGTCTGACCCTTCTTCCCTGCCCATCCCAGTGAGAAGCTCTGCACATGGAGCATCCTTGCATGCTATATAGAAACTTGTTTGGTTTTGTTTTTACCACGAGAACCCTCAAAAACACATGAAATGAAACCCTGAGTGGTATTAAGCTCAAAAAGGACACCAGACTAAGATGAAAACAACAATTTCTGGTTTTGGCATGCTGTTCCTCAGTTTGGAAGTTGTCAGCTTCTTGCAGGTTTGGCAGTGGTTTTACCTTAGCTGAGGTCAAGGGTCTCACTGTAAGGACCGGTGTGTCCTGTCTTTGCAAATACAAAATAAGATGCAAGGTGGCCATCTCCTAAGTCTGAGCTAACAAAATTGTGGTAGTGTGCCATGATGTAAGCAAATCCTCAGAAACAGAAGAGCTTCCACACAGAAGAACAATTGGTACTCTTCATATTTCTCTTCATGGCTTATGTTACACTTCTCAGTACTTTGCAGTACTTGAATATTTTTTTAATCTTGTACTTCTCAGTACTTTGCAGTACTTGAATACTTTTTTAGCCTCCAATAAGTTGCAGTTTTTCAAATATGAAGATCAAGTGATAACTTACAAGTTACCTAATGAGGAAGGGCCTCAACTGCCTTCTGGGATTCAGCCCTTTCCTTCAGTGGCTTCAGATTTGTTAGATCAGAGGGTTTGGATACCCAGGTACCTACTGTCACGTGTTTATATTGTGTCACCAGGAGAAGGTGTTGTTTTGGTTGGGTGGCCATAGATTCACAGTGCATCACTGACATTGACAGTGCTTCAGTCACACAGTGAAAGAATTAAAGTAGTATGTGATCATAATAATGAATAATATCTACCATGGGATTCAGATTAAATGTACAAATCTCATTTGATGGAATATCTAGATGATGATGAAGGAACTCTTTCGTACCACTGAATGTTTTGAAATGTGCATTTACATGACTACTATATTAATTAATTGTAACATTTTTATTATAGCAAGGGAAGTATCAATCAAACTTTAAAATCTGCACCTTTAATTGCTACCAAGAGTTCTAACTCATGGACAGTGTCTTTCTGACCTCTATTGAGCTTGTCTTTACTCAAGAGAGGGCTTAACTGTATATCTGAGGTTTCAGAACAGGCAGGCTTTGCTCTGGCATAGAAAGGCACAGCTGGATGTCCCAGCCACGTTTATCAGTTCACTGATCTGTTCTAACCTGGATAATGAGAGGTTACAGAATCAGACTGTTTTGTATAGAAAATCATCTACTCCACGATGAATGGATTCTCTCTCCTCCTAGTGTAGGTGAGTATCAGCAGAGTATCTGTATCAGTCTCTGTATCAGTACAGACTCTACTGATGACATCCTAGAGAGACACTGAGTCATCTCTTCACCTCTTCAAGCAGTATTTCAAACACATGCAGACAGCTGTAGTCGGTGTTACTGTGTCAAGATTGGTAGATTATTTTCTAGAGTAAATAAATTAGACTGCACTGATCTGCAGATGCATTGTCATAGTGGGGTCTGTCTTAAGCAGAAGCTGCTATGAGAATCTCCCAAACTGTGCTTCAGTCTGTACAAAAGGTGTGATCTCCAGAGGAGCACAATAGCTTTACTGACTTTACATATTTCTTATTTAATCTGAATGAGTGTGACCACATATGCAAGTACACTGAACAGCCATGTAATGCTTTTTTTTAAAACTGTGTACAGGTTTTGTCTAACTCATTTCAGTGTGGGATACAAGAGGTACATAACTTTGTCTGTTCTTTGTATCCTGAAAAGACGGTCTAAGAAAGCAGGCAGACAAATCAGAAGTGTGATGGAGCTTTATTCCAACTACTGTTTGGATTTTTACATGAATAAAAGTTCGATTGGCTTGGGGTTTGAGTTATTTGTGACAAACAAAGCTCAGAGGTTGTATTGTCCTGCACTTGCTTGCTGTCTTTATAGGAATATTTGTGAGCTTGGCACACCTTTTGTTTGAAATGAAGTGGAAAATCTCCAGCACTGAGTCTGGTTTTGAGTTTCATCACATAACTTTCAAGCAACCATAATCTACAGTGAATTTTCACTTAAAGAAGCTATGTGTTCCATCAGATTTAGTGAAGAGAGTAATAAAATGTGGATTATCTGCTACAAACTCTTATGACATTTCATTTTCATTATGCAACAGGGGAAGAAAATTATTACTCTGTCTCCATGATGAAACAGAGAGAAAGAATTTTAAAATCAGCTCAGTCTGTTTCTCACCCTCTAACATCTGTGATGCTCCATGCCCTTTGTACTAGTGTCAGATACAGAAAACTCATGAATGATGCACCTTTGTAGAAACAGCTGCAAAAGCTTCAGCCCTACACATTTTCTTATGAAGGTTAAATAAATAAAACAAGCAGTCAGTAGCTAGTTCTTGAATTCCTGCTGAAAATCAAGATTTAACATCCTTTCGGCAGTGTAAGGTTGAATTTATTGCAAGAAAACTCTGTGACAAAAATTTCTCAAACTTTTCTCTGAACTACAGAAAATGAAGAATTTTCAGTTTCATAGCTTCTTGTAAAGCTCTTGTCTGCCTTCAGGAAGCACTGAGCAAGGTTCTGTGTTTCAGCTCCTTCCAGGTTTTTAAAAGACTCTTGGATTACATATTGAACCTACCAGTTGTGATGGTGGACATATGGCATTAAAATAAAACAACAACTCGAATTTGGGCTATTTCCCCTTCAAATGTCAGATCCCTATCACCCCAAATCAGGTGTCAGCCTACAAACAGCAGAAGTTGAAATGTTCTACTGAAATTCTTTCTCCTTTTCCCATAAGTTTCTTGTGTTTTGTTGGTATTTTTTCCTTTGTTTTCCATCCTAAAACCTCACAAAGCTCTTCCTGGCAATGACAACACAGTTATGGCACACTTGTGTGGCATATAAGAACATCACCAGACTTCTGTGTAACCTATCAAAATTTCCTCAGTACCCCTTTACACTAATTATCTCTGCTCATTCACTCCCAAGCATGGAATAATTGCGAGTTTCCGTATGTCCTGATATTACAGGTCACGACAAATTTCTTCTTCTCTCCAGTGTGTTTATTAGCCCTTCAGCTTTGTTTGTGAGGCAATTTGACCACGGTTGAACTTATATCAAAAGGAGCATTGAGCAAAGCGCCCTTCGTTAGCCCCTCACCTCGTTGTTTGTGAGCCGACTCGCATTCCTGCGCCGCGGCCCGGGCAGACAGAGAGGCACGGAGGGAGCCTTGGCAGGCACGAAGGGACTCTGCTGGAGGACTGCTGAATGCACAATTGATGCTTTCTGCAACAGCACGATGACCCCTGCTTTTAATTGCACTCCATCGCTTTGTGCCCTTGTGGGAAGTGCTCTCTGGCAGCCGATTTTTGAGCTTCATCTCCAAGCAGTTGATGGGCTGCCACCACAGCTACTGGGCAATACAGCTGGCCTACATGGTATGCACATCCATGATTCATAATATTGATTATTTCAGAACATTCCATACAGGAATGAAGCTGGATAGCCTGAAAAATCTACAAGTGGAGTGCCAGTCCACATAGCAGCGATACTCATCATGGGCATCGTCCTGGTTCTCTGTTCCCTGTGCTGACTCTGTTGAATAGACAGATCAGTCCAAGGTCTCAGCCCCTCATCTTTCAAAGCCATTTCAGGAGCCATTCAAAGGCTCCTGCTGCCTTTGAGATCTCATCTCCTTTCATGACAAACGGCTTCCAAACAGCTGCATCCCAGAGGAGAGAAGCTACATTTTACTGTGGGAAATACAATTTTTTTTCCAGAAGTCATGTAAAGGTAATATGAAATAAAGATAATATCAATTATTTCCAGAACTGAAGGTCAGATTTGTTTCCTCAGTTTTAGATTTACATCAGTCATTTCATCCTGCACATAACCTACTCTGCTGGCTCAGTTGAGTCCACAAATGGACACACAGCAAATTAGGCTATTTCTCCTGTAGAATGAGAAGGGAAAGATAAAGTAGACCCTTTATTAGTCTTCCTTTTATATGCCCTGAGTTTCTTGGATAAGCTGATGGAGGGGACCATGTAGATTGCAACTCAGGGTAGAAAAAGCCACAGTTGGATGATTTTCCATGATTTCTAATTCCTACCTGTCAGTGGGCATATGCGCATGCATGGGATGTGAATAGGAGATACTAATGAGCCTCAGCAGTTTGTTCTTTTTTTCTTTGTTCTTTCTACTTGCTGTGATGAAGCAATCTGGGCTGCATCACTGAAGACAAACTTATTATGCCTTGCAAGTGACTAATAGATGCAATCTATTAATTTTTCCTAATTAACCCAAAAGACTGAACTGTGGCAGTACTTTCTCTCCTGGTGATATTGATCTAAGAATACAAATACAGTCCTGACTGGCAAAAAATCTCATGTTTGGTTAAAAAATATTTAACGTGCTATAATCAATGAGATCAGTCCCCTCAGATCCTCATGTCTGGGAAGTGCCAGGCAGGAATCAGCAGGGCTGTGACCCCCAGGGTAACAGTGCTGCCTATCAGCAGGTGCTTGGTGCCACGTTGCAGCTGGCATTTCAACAGGAACCTTGTTTTGGAACTGTCAGTGTTGGCAGGGTGGCCATTCCCAAAGATTCTCCTTTGGTAGAAATACACCTATATGAGTTAGGAACAAAAAAGGATGGTCTCAAAGCCCACATGGTGGATTCAGTGGAGTTCAAGTGTTCATTTTTGGGTTGCTCTGTTAGAGCTTTGCATAATTCAGATACAAACAAAGGTAGTGAGTGCCTGTGTATTTTGAAATTCGGGTGCATGTGTGGTGTAGGGTCCTGGCTAGGCCTCTGTGACGTGCAGTTTTCTTTGCTGTCACTTTCATCTTGCAATTCTGAGGCTTGGAAAGTTGATACTGAAGGAAGATGACGTATCCCAGAATGTTTGTTCTGTCATGAGCAAACTAAAAGTTGCAAGATGTTATTAAAAGCTGTGCTCCTTGCTGAGTAGACTTTTATGCATATACAAAATGATAGCCAAAGCTTCTCCTTATTTTGCTCAAAGCACTGAGCTGTGAAATAATGCTTAGAATTGATCACAGATGCATAGCACAGTCCACCTAATGTGATAAAACTCCTTTAGGTATAAGGCACAATTCAATGGAATCTGAATGCAAGCACATGATGTGTGTACTTTATAAATGGGATAATAAAATAAATGTTTGTTACTTTAGGACTCTTGTGTTATACACAATGTCTATAGATCTTAATTGAATAAACGTAGTATCAGAAGGTGGAGAATACTAGAGCTCATTTTATCATAAATTGCTTGATTATTGGAACTTCTTATTAGAATTTCCTGTAAAGCTCATTTATGGAAATAATTAGAAACAAACTCTTCAGATCCATTTTGCCAGACTAATCTTCTTTACAAATTGCCACTCTAAAGTAATTTGTGTCTCTCTGTTCTGAGAAACATTATCACAAGTAAGAAATGCAATATTAGTTTTGAAAATTAATACATGATAATCTTCTGATAAGTGTTGGACAGCACATAATGAACTTATGCTGTTGCAAGCAACCGAATGGGAAAAATATTGCTGAAATGAAGGAGGAGAGCTGGGATGGGTCTGAATCCTTTTGAATTAAATTTCGTACCTTAGAAGATAAGTAGAGCTCTAGCATCTGGTTTGCAGCTGAGCAAGGTAAACAATGTTGTGACTCTTTGGAAAGGTATATTCAGCTTTTAGGGAACTAGGCTTGAACAGAGATGATCAGGAGGAATTTTCTTAGAGACTTGAAACATTACTTGAGTGCTGTACCATGCTCAGACTGAGGTGAGATAGAGCCAGAAGTGCAACATAAACTGTTGTCACCTGGCAGAAAACCCCCACAAACGTACTTAATTGGAAATGCTGGACACTGGAAATGTAAATGTAGATGTAAGTACACAGCCCTTTCCATAGATGGGATGTTCATCAGCAATTTCTCCTATCTTACATTTTCTTACACACTTTCTCTTAAGAGGTAAATAATTACCACTTGCTGTGCAGCACAATGAAGGGATCTAATATATTACTGAGTGGAAGAATTTCAGAACATAACTGACTACACCTCTTGAGGAGGAGAAAAGACCAGCAACTATATTGTTCTGTGCTTCTAAGAGAATTCACACATCTGTGAGATTTTTCTTATGTGCGAGTCTATTACTGATGTTAGCTGGTAACATTAAAACCGACATCACCGGGGGCTTTAAAATGCCATTTCTGCAGAGTCATATCATGAAGCCCAATTCCTTACAGGAGGCATGTTACCCTCTTCACTCAGCTCTGGCGCTCTTCCAGTGTAGCTGTTGTAAATCTTTGGCACTCCAAATTTAATTTTTTTTTTTTTCCCCCAGACCATAGTTCACTTAAGAAGAGGTAAATAAAAAATCGTGTGCCTTTTGTAAAACATTCCATGGGTAGAAGTGACCCAAATTAATTGATCAAGACAAAAGCAGCCTCCTGCAAATGTACTGCCTGGTGAGACAGCAGTGCCAAGAGGATGGCCCAAAAAACCGGAATCCCCCTGTTCAGAGATGCATGGAAAACTGAGATTATAAATATGCCTTAAAGACCAGAATGATTAAAGGTGATGTGCAGGAACATTCCCCAGACTGCCCCAGTGTGACCCTTAATAAAAAGCCCACTTGCTCCTGTGACTGAAGAGAGACCTCTCACTTCTCACGTTTCTGACAGCCCTGGTGTCAGCTGTAAACAACCAGTTTGAAAGAATTATTTGTAGACAGGGGGTAAACACTTCACAGAGCCACAGAGCAAATGGGATCCTGCAATGTCCCCATGTCACCTACCTGCACATCACCTACCTGCTGATTTCTGTTTTATCCTGGAGATGTCTGCCTTTCTGTCCTCACTGGACCTGGAACAAATTTCAGAGCCTGGATGGCAGCTTCCCTAGGTAAAGCAGGGGGTGAGAATGTCCCTCTCACTACTCCACCAAATGGATTTTATAGGGAAGCTTGTGAACAGCCAAATAAACCTTTTGTGGGAAGTGAGGATGGGGGATGACACTGTGACCTTGCTGAGGCCAGTGTGGCTTTAGGCATCGACCTGTGCCAGGGTCAAGGTTTCATTTCCAGCAGTTCATGGTTGGTGTCTAAAGAAGTCACTTCTGGAACTGAGGCAAAAGTGGATTTGCCACAGCCAGCACCAGAAAATTAAAACAAATATTCTCTGCAAATATGTTGATGCCAATCAACAAATTTTTCTAATTTCTCTTCTGCAGAACTACCCATGACTCAGGTTTCATTATTTCTAATCATGTGTAGATGCATCTCCTTCATGACTCTTATGCTCACAACTTGAACTATCAACTGACCAGGAATTATTTCATAGAAATGCAGAAACAGTATCTGCAACTTAGAAAGAAGTGTAGGAGAATTTTAACTCATAACTTTGCTACTCCATTGCAGATCAAGATGGGTCAGTTTGCCTATTTGAACGTGCTAAGGTGTAAAAATCTCCTGAAGATATGTATATACATGATGGTTTCCCTTTTAATATTTCTTTAACATTTGGCCAAATATGAAGCTTTTCCTCAAGGGTTTTTTATTCCAATAAATTGACATTAATAGGATCTGAATACTGGAAACAATAGATTCTTCTAGAGGGCTTCCAAGGGCTGCATGGACGTGTTTCTTAACTATTACAGATGTAAATGATGGCTCTGTGCTTGTATAGGTTTGTGTATTTAAGTATTTGTGTATTATTTTTGAGTATTCTACAGGAACAAGAGATTTGCAATACAGTTTGAAAATCCTGCAGAAAATACCATTTTCCATTAAATTTCATGCTTTTTTCCAGAAGAACTAATTTCTTAAATGCGAGGCAGGTCGAGGAAATAAATAGTGGAAAGGAGCATTAAGACCTCTTTAGAAAATTAGACTTCACAGAACCAAATATACATTAGTAAAACTTTAAATTGGCTTCATTAACTTCTCTAAATTATGCATGCATTAACGGGATTCTTATTATTAATTCATTTAATTGTTTATCCTACTTTTTTGATAGGGATTTATTTATTTATTTATTTATTTTCTCCTGCTATTCCAGCACTGCATTGATGGAACTCATTAAATGTAATGGCATTTGGCAATTTATCACACAGATTAAAAGCCCTTTCCAGATCACCTCTACTCACCCTTTCTTTTGGAGATCATTTTTGGCATATATCTAGGAGGCAATGAATTGCACAATATTCTTGTATGCAGCATTTCAAAACCTGTATGCCTGAGCAACACAGTTGAGTTTTTAATCACCATTCCTTCCTTTTCTCTCGTTTATTCTTATTTTAAAAGGACTCTTTCAGACTTCTGTGTTAATTCTAACCACAAAAAAGAAAAAGCTTAAAAATGCATAGATTAGTGAAACAGCTTGGTTAAAGTCAATAATTGGCTTTACCTGCCTGTATTTTATCAACTATCTCCAAAAGGTGCTGCAGAAGAGCTTTTCAATACTAAAAAGCTCTATTATTCAACACCATTGTAACATCAGCAATATATAGAATAATGTATTCCCAGTAGTGCATAATGAGGCTGTAAATTCCTTCGAGGGTTCTGGCAACATTATGAACCACCAGAGCAAACTTGATTTTTTTTTTAATGTCACCAAAGTCAGGGCAATCAATTTATGCAGCTTTTGAAGCAGATTACCCCTTCAGAGGATGATGGGGCAGCAATCAAAGTGCTGCAAACCCCAGCCAGGCTGGATGGCAAGTGTGCAGTGTAGGGGATGGGAGATACAAAAGAATCATTCAAAGTCCTGTTGCTTCTGAAGTGTAAACCACTGAGTGAAAGGGTGTCATATGGATTTTTTTTTCAAAGACTTGGGTGTAGAATTTTTTATTGAAAATCAGGTTTAATTAAAGAGTCTCCATTTCAGATGTATGCCTGAGCTCCCAGGCAGCAGTCCTGAGCTGTAGGTTCATACAAGATTGTATGGGGAAGCCAGCAGTTGCTCTGCATAAAGACACATACAGCTCAGGGTGTGTTTGTCCTTCTGTTACAAGCTGCATCTTCATGGTTTTTTTCTGTTACTGGTGATTTGAAAAATACTTCGGCCAGCAAATGTTCATTATTCATTGCATAAAAATAAAATTTACAAGGTGATTAGTAGAAGGGCAGTAAAAATAATGAGAGTCACTTATGAGGAATGAAAGAGTGGCAGAGGATGATGAATGTTTTGAAGTTTTTAAAGATCTACTTATTTTTCTGCTTATGTATTTTACTTTGGAGTTGTCACATGATCAAGCTTTTCTAAAACAGCTCCTTGAATTGCAGTTTCTCTATGAACATCGTCTATGTTTGTTTGCTCCCAGAAACTTGCTGGGTTTGTGCTCTAATTCCTCTGTCTGAAACAGGAGGGATTTTCTTACCAAATCCCTGTGATTTCTTTAGTTGGATCTTCCACACTGGAAAAGTTTGGCATGTTTCAGTTTTCCTGTCCACTTGCTATGTAAATATGTGTGTTTTCTGGGATAGTCCCAGCCTGAGGAAGGAGGGAAGTTGCTCTCTGGGGTGGGGAAGGACTAACCCATGACCTTGGCTGAAAGCTTTGTTAGCCCCTAGTTATTGTTCAGCCCAAGCTGGACGGGCTGAATTCCTTGTGACTGATGTGGAGTAATCAATCACACTGAGAGCTTGCCCAGCTCTGAAAAGGACACAGAGCTAAGGATGGACGAGTTAATGTGTGAAAGCACTAATGTCTACACGATTTTCAAAGTTCTGTCCACACAGTGGTATCTAGTTTGAATTTACAGAATACCAGACCCCATCATGGGCATTGACTAGAGACTGTCATCAAAGAACCTTTGACAGACACTTTAAAACCACCTCAGATGCATTCTTCAAAACATGGACATCAACATAACCTTGCACCAGTTTGTAGCCATCTGCCTAAAAGAGGGAGCACCCTTGTCCTCTGTGCAGTGCACAAACTTTTCTGTTTATAAAACCTGTTTGGTTTGTAGCTGTGAACATCCAGGCAGGTAGTTTCCCCCAGTCCCAGGGTGGTGGAGAAGAAAGATTCAGCAGTCACTAGTGTGCAGAATTACCCCAAACACAATAGATTTTCCTCATGACAAATCACACATAATCTCCATAGCAACCTCACATAATTATGCACAAGATTTCAATGTAACAACAAAAATAAGCATGGCAGGAATTGTAAAGAATAGTTATACAGTGTGAGACAGATGTGGGAGTAGATGATGTATAGAAGACTGAAACACAACTGCTCTCAGATGTAAAAAATTAACAAAAGACAGAAAGATTGCCTACTTTGTATTGTGGAGAGTCGTGATAAGTGATTATATTACTTGGAAATTGGAGATGAGGGGCTCAAATATCTCCTTATAATATAGAGGTTCCTGATAGTGCCACAAGAGTTTGAGGAATTCCAGCAGCAGTTTTATCCACTTTCATAGGATTATTACAGCTATAAAAATGATCTCTGAGTTGTAAATTGTCATGCAAGAGCTAAAGGAAGCAAGGTTTTATTGTTGGGATTTTTCCCCAAATTTTGTTTCAGTCTGTTTAGACAGTTTGATTAAAAGGAGCTTAAAAGTATTATGGGGAGTTTTGTCATCGTCCTTTTTTATTTATCTCTATCTATATCATCTATATCTAATCAATCAAGCAATCTATTATTTATCTGTTCTATTATTATCTATCTGTTCT
The DNA here is from genome assembly GCA_013398175.1 of Climacteris rufus. Lineage (NCBI taxonomy): Eukaryota > Metazoa > Chordata > Aves > Passeriformes > Climacteridae > Climacteris > Climacteris rufus. The sequence continues at coordinate 454,060 of VZRZ01002960.1, forward strand.
TTGGAATTCAAAGATTGCCAATACCTTCCACATGAGCAGATTTCTAGTGCAAAAAGGACTTTTTCATAGCTTTAGTTTTCCAAACCTCACAAGGACATATTGAGAGAAAGGAAGAACAAATTTTAAAATTTCTTTTATGCTTAATGCAGTGTTTTTTCTTTCTTCCTGTGCTCCAAGTACTTTGTACAGCATCCAAAATTAACAGCCAACACACCTGTGATGTAATCATTCTGTACCATCAGTGAGTACATAAGCAGTGTCAATGCAACTCACAGATTATACAATCTGTTTGTGTATTCCCATGCTGATGAAACCAATGATCCCATTGTTGGAGCAATTCCATCTCAGAAGTGAGGGAATCTCAGAGGCCCTGAGTATTTTGAGCTTCAATGGTATTTGATGATTCCCAGCAGTAGATTCAACAATTCAGTTCACGCTTCAAGGGCAGTAGTTCTGTGCCAAGATGTACCTATGATTAAATCATTCTGATGGTGATTTTCTTTTAATTATTGTGGCCTGATCCAGAGTTCCACATCTAAGCTGGCTCTTCGGAACTCAGTCAGGTTGACTTCAGCTGATTTTGACTAAGGCCATATAAAACCTGGTATAACTGCATTAATTAAAAGTTTGGCTAAAAATATGGGAGAAGATATACTAAACCAATTCATAAAATTTCATTCAAGTATTTCCATTCAACTGTTTTGTGCTTTTTTTAAATTCAAACAGATTTAAGCGGTAGGAAAAGATAAAAAATATAACTTCTAACTTTTCATATTTTATGCAACTTCACTCCAAGTTTATCTTCCTCAAATAGCAGATTATATGGAAAGCAGAGGTAGTTTTGGTATTGCTACCACCCAATGGTGGTTTGGGTTTTGCTGATTTGCCTTATTGAAGACTCTCAATTTTGTTCATAGATGAGAAAGTTAAACCAAGAACTGACCATTATTCCTAATCCATGTTTTTCTTTATAATAATTTTCATTCATAATTTTTAATGCTATGTGAAACTCCCAAGTGAGAACCAAACCATGACATCTCTGCCCTTACACCTTCTAGGTGTTCATCCTTTCCTCTTCAGGTCTGGATCTTTCCTTTGTTTAAACTAAAGGCCTTGTCTTCAAAGAGCTGTAAACATCTTCACTGTCCTTTCTGGCTGATGGCAGGCAGTGGGCTGTCATTTGGGGCACCTCAGAAAATAATTAGGGCAAAGTCTGTGTCTTGTGATTCCTTCTTCTGCCGAGTATCCAAACATTTGTGTGAGTGGAGTGTGTAGGCTGGAGTGGAATTGCCTTGGCTTGCTAGTGATGAGCTCTGCTAACTCTAAGCAAGGTTTATCCCAGGATTCTCTGGGTTTTGGGTCCACTGACTTGTACTAATGTGAATTAGTTGTTTTGAGTCCTCTTTAATAGAGCATTCAATATTACATTACCTTCTATTTTTAATTTACTTCTATTAAATTGGTTTACTAATTTTAGGTATTAATGAGTTTTAGATATTTTTCTCACATTCAATATATCTCTTGTTCTTACTATTCAATTAAAATCCTTTTCAAATGAAGCAAAGGTGACTACAAGAAAATAATTGAACGTTTGAGTAAGATTTTCTAGAAACAAGGAAGCAAGAACCACATCCTGTTGAGGTCTATTAACATTTCATACCACAAGATGTTCCATCTGCTAATATAAAACATAATAAGATGATTTGTCAGTAGATATATGCTGAACTTCTTATTCCACTCTCAGTCCATTTTATTTGCATATAAAGTGGCGCATTTACACTCAACAATAACTAGACCTGAAGGAATGATATTTAAGAGGAGAATATAATTAACCTATTCAGGTCATAAACATTTTCTTCAGGGCAATGGGCAACCATCTAAGACAACATTCATAATCATTCATGGACATTACTAAAACACTTTAGAATGACCTGGCAAAGATGAGGATAGAAAAAGTATTGCCATTTTATTCCAAGGACATATTTATATTTGTCTTATGCAGCTTTTTGAGGATTATAGTAATAAAAATTTCTGTTTACTTTTTGTATTTGGCTTTGTGTTGATGCTGCACTGTGTTCCATAGAGTGCTTAAATTGTGTAGCTATTGTGTTTCCCATCACTTTATGTCAGAGCTCAAAAAGCATACAGGAGTCTTGCTATTTTTCAAATATTATGGCCACCTTATATGGAAAATAGGTATAAAGCTCCTTAGCAGCTCTAATTATGATAAAAGGTTTTCAGCAGGTCTGCCAAATAAGAAGGCATTTTTCAAGTACATTTCCATGCTACTTTATCTTGGATGTCTTGACACAGGTTTTTATAAACTTTAACTATTTCAGAATTGGTTGAAATTTCCCTGGGTTGAAGAAGAGAAGAGGAAGGAATTGGACAGGGTGTATAGGAACACCCTGGTTTGCTGCAGTATTGTACCCCCTGTGGTACCATGAAGGATTCTCTTGTCCTCTTCACTGAGTGTATTAACTGAAGGTGCTAAAAGGGTTAATATTGATACCAAATTATGTACAGAGGATGACAAATGGGGAAATATGCAGAGGGTGTGTGAGAAAGCGTGGGGGAGCCAGTCCCAGCTACCTGAGTTTACATCTGCATTCATTTTGACATAGTTTTACATAGTTTACATAGTTGACATAATTTTAAAAAATTGAAAAAAAAAGTAAAACAATGCTAAGCACCCACCAAAGCCCACAGTCAATAAAGCACTTGCTTAAACCACTCTATTGCTGTGGCATAGGCTCAAGCCTCTCTCCTCAGTTCCCTTTAATGCCAATTCATGTTGTTTAGGAAACCCTAGGAAATAAATGTTTTAATTGAAAATATTTTTTGAAATTAATCTTGTTTTTTTAGGAACAAAATGGCCAACAGAGGATGTTTAAGCCCAGAAAGGGAGTAGACCGAGCCACTTTTGAGACATGGTTATTACCCTATGATGAACTGGCTTACCACACAGATAAATCACAGAAAAGTAACAGTCACAAGAGTGAATATGAAAAAAACTTGTAATTACTGATGACAGCACAATGCAAACCTTTCATGTGTTGATTAACTGTAACCAATTTATGTGAGTTTATAATATTTATAATTGTTTTTTCAATATTTTGTGGATGTAGCTAAAGGAAACAACAGCCCACATTTACCAGGCAGGACCCACTAAGTCATTGCAGATGCAGCAAGTGATTCAACACCGTCTTTAAAGTTCAAATTTGCTCTAATCTCATGTTCCCAACAAATTCAAGCTGCTCATGGAGCAGTGTCAAAGGACTGGCCACAGCAGATGATCAATTTGTCATGCTCTTATTATCACTGCACTTCAACTCGGAGGGAAGCAGAGTTTGGTTTGAGCTTGATAGACAGGGGAACCAAGAGCTGCCTGTGTGTGTCATAAGGCAGATGGGTTGGTGTCAGTGTGTGCATTTTGCTCTGTGAGGGAGAGGAAAACTGTACAGAGGCCCTGCATGAACCACAGCACTTTCCTGGAGATTGGATTTTTCATAGTCAGACATCTAATTGGCCAAACAGACGGCTGCTCAGATGAAAACGAGAAGGGACAGAGCTGCCTTTCTGAAGTCCACACATCTATTTGGGATTTAAGCCTTCTCTGGAAATGTGTTTCTAATTTTGGCATATCAGTGGGAAAGAAATTCTGAGCCTAGGCAGGATGGAGTGAAATATTTTACTTTTTATATATATATAGAGTTTGTGCTCTTGAGGTTTAGAGACTTTTAAAAATGTAATCTCATTTATCCTGGGAGCTCTTCATGTTGTCTCCCTCTTAATTTTTCAGAGACCCCTTTCACCTGCATGCTCAGCACCTCTCCCCGAGCAGGTGAGCGGTTCTGATACGGCCGATCACCGTCGGGGGGGACTCACCCTGCCTCATCCCCTCTCTGCCCTCTCCTCTGCCATGGGTTTTCACCTTCCTGATGAGAAATCAAGCCCTTGGAGTGAACACTGGGGAGCAGGGGGAGGGGATTGCAGGAAACCAATGGCAGAGCTGGCAAGGAGAAGGTAACGAGATTTTCCATTGGCTCCATCTCTGCAAATTTCCACTGGGATAAAGAGAGCTGCAGCAGCAGTAAAATCCATTGCATCTGGACTAACCCTGCAGAAGGAGACTTTCTGTCTGTGGTGTGACAGGAGAGGCATGGCCTGGAGAAAATCAATGATGAGGCAATTGAGAGCAGCGAGCTGTTCCTACAAAGTGCAAACTTTTCAATCACTATTGTGAGCAGATAATAAGAATCTTTTCATTTACACTGTAGAAACTTGTTCAAGGCAGCAGCAGAGGTGTAATAATAGACTTTGCTTCTGGAACTGACAGCAGGGGATTGAGGTAATCCTCAAGTCTGGTCTCTGAGATTTTCCCCCTTATTTTATGAAAGGTCCTATTTCTTTCCTTAAGCCTGAGGCCTGTTTGAGCTTCCTGAAATCCTGAGCCTTCAGTGAAAGAGCTGCATGGAACCAGTGCCCAGGAGTGCTGGCACCTCCTGCCTAAAGCCTAAACCTACCCCACACTGTTGCCAGGGACAGAGCTCACAGAAATGGGATTTTATAGGAATAAGCCACCTTCTCTTTGCCAGCCCCAGTTCCCTCGATGGCAGCAGCACAGGCAGATCCAGTGCTATATTCCTGTCCACTCTGTTTTTATACTGGTGGAAGGAGACAGCACTGCACTATACATTGGTGACTTCTATTGAACAGAATTTTGTAATTCTTGGATAAAAGGTAAAATTCAGCTGTATTCAGTGCTAAATTTTAAATATCATAAACACCAAGAGAAATTGAATGGCTGTTTAAGGGAGTCAGTAATTTTACTGAAATCCTGCAGTAAACTTTGCCTGTCTTCTGAAAGACTGGTTCTGCTGAAAACAGAGGACCCTAACTTCTGCTCTGTCCTCTCTTCATCACCATCTTTAATGTTTTTTAATTCAAAGAAATGGGAAGAGATCATCTGGCACAAAATATTTAGGGAATGTAGAAGGGTGGAAGACTGTCACGTTATTCTGCTTGGAAGTCTGGGGACAGCCCAAGATTAAAAGTGTTTCAGGAGAGGTTAGCTGTGAAGGGTGTGCTCACTTGTTATGGGGTTCTCTTGAGGAATTTAAAGTCCCTCCTGAGACCCTGATGATCTGCCTGCAGTGTTTCTTTCTGAATGCCTGCACTTTACTACCTCCTATGAAGCTCCCAGGGCCTCCCAGTGAAATTTGTTCAAGTGTTTGCAATCACACCAACCCACCGGCCCAGCCCCATGAAGTCATGCACAAAAACTGCAGGATGTCAAATGCTGTTGGCATTCCTTCATTGCCTCTGGAGCCCACGATCCTCCTGCTAGACCCAAGGCCAGCCTTATTTATGACTTACAACTAGAGCAACATATTTGTTTTTTATTAAGCAAAAGCCCAGGGGACCAGTTTTAATATGAAACAAAAAAATGCACAGGAGCCTGAATATTTGTCATTTCTGTAACATACCAGGCTCTCCAGCAAATCATCATGCAATGGATACGTTGCATAATTTATGCTACAGACTAATCATGTCAAGATGGCTGAAATGGGCTCTTCGTTCATTTATAGCCTTTCCTGTGTAGTCAAGGATCTAATACACACACTTTAGCTATAATAAGGATGAAATGCATGATTATTTTAAAATAATCCACTCTTATTTAATCAAAACATTTTTGGTAAAGTAGGTATTTTAAAGTGTTTAAGGTCCAGATGAATTGCATGACTATTGCTACTGGTCTTGCTGTTTCAATCATTTTACTGACAATGGAGTCAATGACCAAATTTTCCATCAAGCATCAAACAGAAATAAGACATCTGAGTTATTTCTTGTCATTTAAATAGTTATTATTTACTTTAAACATAGGGGTTTATTGCATGTTAACATTCAACCTAATGCCAGCAACCATCGGGATGAAATCAAACATTCACAGTACTTGGGTTTTGGCTGATGTCCCTCAGAACGTCACCAGAAGGCTTACATCTCTGACTACTGTGGCAATAAAATCTGCTTGAAACAAAGAAGATGAGAAATATATGCAAAACTGAAAGATTGAAAGTTTTAAGAAATCCAGTATTCCTTTAGAAAACTGGATCTTACAAATGGTTGCACATACTTCAGTTTCTGTTTCTGCAGTTTTCTGCCAACATGGGACAAGAATCTGCCTGCAGGGAATAAAAATGGCCCTAAAATTGCAGTCATCTCCAATTTCTATGCTCCCTTAACTCTCTCCTACTTATACAAGCATAGCCATAAAAGAAGCAAGGATTTAATCTAAAGAAAATGACCATTCCATAATTCCAAAGTTTAGTTTTATGACTGGAGATGCCTTTACAACCCCTGACTTCTGTAACAAATAGAGGAAACAGAAAATTAGAGTAATTTAAAATATTCCTAATTGTTATTCCCAGACTGAAATTTTCAGTATCAGTTGCACAAAATGCAGGTGAGGGTTCTATAAAATTAGAAGTTTGTATGAACAAATTCTCCTACAGATGTACACAAATTCATGTATTTGCACATGATGCTCAATTGCACCATAAAACAACAAGATTACTTATTGTAATGTAAGGATTTCTGAAAGCAGTTGGATACACTGGCAAATTTGTTGCCCAAGTGAAAAAAAAAAAACCCCTAGTCTTTGGTTTGTTTTACATATTTGTATAATATAAATGATCTGACAGTTTTTCCTCAGGGACATATTCCTGTTGTTGGGGGGCTGGTTGCTATAGCAGTTTCCAACAGGTTTCTTATCAAGTTGCTCCTAAACAAAGAAAAAATATATATGGAAGAAGGTTAGGTAAGGATGTGCCTTTATATTTGCTGCTCCAGCTTGCTTTTAACCCTTGTTGATAACACACTATGCCATGTGAAGGTGGGGGTATGATGGCTTTGTGGCAACTGCATTCAATTAAAATTCTAGTTAGATTCACTGGGTGGAAAGACTGTATGAAATAATGCAGCTGCAGCCTCCTAGGCTGGTTACTCTTTGAGGTAGGAGGCTGGTTTTCCTTACATCACTGGAGTCATCTTGACTTCTGGACAGTTAACAACCCAAATTTTACTGCAATGACATTGTCATTTGTAAACTAGCAGAAATGCTCTAAGTAGTACCCAACATCATGTGAAGGTTTGAGGTTAAGCGTCCACTTATTTTAATAGGTTTATTTATTTCATTCAGCCTCTAGAAGACATCATTGACACTGGACCATTGCTTTTAATTGCTTCACTTAAACAGCACATTTCAAAGTCTGCAATTGTTTATTGGGTTTATGATCGTTAAAACATTGGTTGTACAACTAATATGGAGAAATTATTTCTTGCTTTACACTTCTTGAATTTTCAGCCTGGCAGGTACTTGAACAATAAGTAACATTCGAGTGAGCTGTCCCATGGAAGACAAATTTTCATAGTCAGTTTTCTTATGCAGGGCAGAGGCAGAGAATAGCTGCAGAGTCACTGGTATTTAATGTGAGCTGGCAGGAGTACAGCTGGCCCTGACATGTGTCACAACACATAGACCCAGCACAGACATGGAAGCTGCCCTAGTGATTGTGGAGGCCCAGCACTGAAACAGGCATTGGCCTCTTTATGTTCTGTCTATGCATCTGTTCCTGGCATGAAGGTGTGTTTAGTTCCCTAGAGAAAGGGCTAGGATTCTGCCATGAACATGTTTCCACTCACTGCCCTGGAACATAGTGACCACTTTCAGGAAAAGCCTGGTTTTTTCAGCAAAATCTATTCTCATACAGACCTATATGTAAACTGCCTTCATTTAGATACACAATTTCTATTTATTTTGCTCTGCCTAAAGGAGAATAGGTTCCTTCAAATAGAAAGTTGAGTCTGCAATATCTTGGATAAACTCCATGCTTAAAGCTTCCTACAAAATACCCTGGGGGGATATAAACTTTTTCCTTTACTTGAAATAATGCAAATTTTTTGATACTCAGTGTCAGGCATAAAATGTACCCAAACTGCCCATGGCACACCTGCATCCATGGGGAATGCCTCTGTTGGGTTGCACCTCTGTTGAATTCTGCTGAACTTTTTTCCCCTTTTTGTTACATGGAAATTTTTTTGACATCTGTAACTTTGTGAGTGTGCTCATTTGAGTCCCTGGTCTCATTCCTTATGGCCATTTAGTTGGGTAATCTAGCAGTGTATACAAATAAAACTTGTGCAATCAGTTCTATAAGTTGGGTACATGGAGGCATTGACTTTGGTGACACTTAACCTGAACTGGTTAACAAAATCCTGCCAAGTACCAGCAGCAGGTTCTTAGCAAGCAGTGTGGAGCATGGAGAAACACAGGGATGCAATTTATCTAAACCTAGACTTCACCCTCAAAAGGGGGGGAAGTTAGCCCTCAATAGAACCAACACACAGGTGAGGTTTGTTCTGATATTTGACCTGTACTGGGCAGTCAGGCAACAGGAGGTGTGGTATGAAATCCTTCAATAAGTTAATCTTCACTGGCATAATGTTTCCCTACTGTTTAATTTCTCATCCCCTTTGCAGCATGCTTGTGTCCATGTATGCAGAAGAGAAGACTTTATGACATGAGAGTGAAAAGCAAAACCTCATCAAAGCTCATGCACTCAGTTGCTTTATCACTAAATCACTAAATATTCACTAGTCACTAAATATTTAACAAATAACACTGTGACACTGGCTCTTTTTCTTTTGGTTAGACATTATTACTAGAAGGTGAGTTCTAGTAAGAAGTCTCAGACTTTTTGATGAGTTAAGTTTAATAAAGTAATTTAGAGATATAAAGAACAGTTTAAATTCTAAGTGATATTATTCACGAATAATCAACTGAACAATTAACATAAAGAATGGCAGTCCTCTTACTTACACTTTTGATGTTAAATGAAGAGAGACCAATAATACATAATGAATGAAGATAAAGCCAAATGCATTTCTGAACGTTGTTTGTAGATGAGTACATACATCAAACGGCCATCTGTCCACAGAGAAAGGATTAGAGGTCTGCCACCACTTTCATTCACAGCTGACAAAAGAATGGAAATACAGAAATTTCTCTTCTGTAGTCTCAGTACAAATCTGTTGTAGATCTGACCATGATACTCGTCGTGACTCAACATGAGAGGGCCATACAAAGTTAGAAACTGAGGATAAAAATGCTGTTTCAAGAGCCATAGTGAACCTCGTGAACTTTCATGGGCCATGCTGAAATGTCTGTGATTCACTGGTCAAAGTGGGTGTAATAATTAGTCTGGAATTAAAAGCCAATTTTTCTAAGGTGTTTTAGGAAAAGAGAAACAGAAGAGAAGCAGAAGATTGAAATGAAATGAAATGAAATGAAATGAAATGAAATGAAATGAAATGAAATGAAAAGAAAATACATCCATATGCTATAGATTTTGACAACTCATATCCAAAATGATTTGGAAAGGAAGAAGCCTTGTGTTTACATTATCACTGAATCTTTTGGTACATCTCAGCAAAGACCATATGTTGTATCATGGCTTAGGAAAGATTTTATAGGTCATTCTCTTAAATACCAATTTAGCACATAGGCACCAATTTCGACAGTTAACTGGTGCATATGCAGAGTGTTTGAATTTGGTCAAAAAATAAAAGCTCTTGTTTCTAGCAAATCACATGAAGGGAAACAATCTAATATGCAATGTTCCTTCTTCACCTCAGACAAATTCTCAGCCAGCAAGAACTGGTGAATTGGGGAAAGCATCTGCTGAATGCACATGCAACACCCTGTACACTTGTGGGAAACAAAACAGAGAAAAGGCTGTCCATGATACAAAACACTGCAAACAGAATTGGGGAATTTTTTTTTTAACAAGCAGCACATATGTAGTGTTCTTCATATAGTTTTCCTTGCATATTTTTATGTTGTATATGTAAATTTAAATGCTAAATTGCAGCACTCTATGGATGTTGTAAATGTGTAATGGGTAATATATGTCACCTGCAACCTTCAGAACCAATGGAGAAGGATTCAGTAAACACATGCTAGACCTTTGTGGTCAATCCAACATGGTTAACATAAGACAGATATTTAGAAAAAGTCTATAGAGAGTTCTCTGTTAGTATGGTCACTGCCTTTAGTGCTATATGTGAAAAAAAATGGCTTTGCTGCTTGCACTGGCATGCTTTTTTGGAAATAAGAATATGTCTAAAGATGTATTTTCTTCTAAAATCCCACAGTTACATAGTGCCTTCTAAATGTGTAGAGGATCCCTCTTTAAAATGTTAAGTAACTGTTTAATTTATGTTAGGGAAAATAATTCTTCATGACTGTTGTTATTATTATTGGCTGGGATCATATGGCAGTAAAAATGGAGAACACTTTTCTTTTATTACCCGAAGTAATGCCCAATACTGAGGCTGCTGATCCTTTCCCTAAAATTGATTCTAGAAACTCTTCCCTAATTCTTAGGATATTGATCAGTAGTAGAAACTTTGTTTCATAATTAGTGGAATACTAAATTTTTTTTCTTAAATTTAGTTATACTTCTGCTCTTTTCCTTTCAAGTGTTTATAAATGTTTTCTTCACTTCTATGGGAAAAATAATATCTAAGTAGCAATAGACTCATGAGATACAAACTTTGTATAACAAAAACTACTGTCTCTCAGTATGCACCTCTACACCCTTCCAGGTGTGTATATACATATACACACACAGTTTGTGATTTTGGTTCTTTCCTTGCTTTTAGACCATTGCAAATGTAAATGTCCAGTTATTTTATTTCCAATTTTTATTTTGAGACTTTTTCTGTTTGATAACAGGAGATTGCACAGAGAAATAGCATCTGACAGTGTGCAAATAAAATACTTGTCCCTTTGTCAGACAGGTTTACAGCCACATAAAAACACACAAAAGGAGTGAAAACAACTGCACAAATGCAGGGCAGACATAAATCTTGTTTCAGTAAAGCTGAAAAGTATTAACTGACTCCTGGAGTAAGGGGGGAAAGGGACAACATAATGTTTTGAGGTGTTCTGTGCTGGAGCTGGGAGCACATCGTTCACTTTTACTTTCCAGTGATTATACACAATTATGGGAAAGGCACTCGGGTTTGGCATCTTTCCCTGTGCTTAACAGGCACTGAAGGTGACATCCAGGGGGATCCCAGCTGGGATTCTGAAGTCCCTAACCACTTAGACTGGCACAGAGCAGGATGTTTATATTTTTAAGCTCTAAAGCTTTACACAAATAGGCCCAAGATTTAGCGAGGACACAATAATTGCTTTTCTTTCAACAGCAGGTGACATATTTCCCACCGAGAAAAATATAAGCCTGCTGCTTTTAGTCATAACATGAGCAACAGGAGAAAAATAGATGAGAAGGTGGGAAATGTCACCAGTTGTGTCTTGGAAAAGATGTTTGCAGGCATGAGTGAGCCTCTAAGTGCACAAAATTAAAACATTGATTTATAGGTCTATGTTTATTGTCCATGAGCTGCAAGTCTCCAAACCATATAATTTAATAATAATAATTACCTGAAATTTTTCAAGCTCAGAGAAAGATGGTAATTCTTTATTTTTCCTTTCTCTTGCTGTGTGTAGCACACCTTGAGTGAGTGGGAAGAATTTCTGTGTGCCTCAGGCAGCGTGAGGACAGACATCAGCTCCATGGACTGGTCCAGGGAGAGAGTAGGAACAGAAAGGGCTTTGACATGGCTCTTCCCATTCAGCAATGCAGACACATGCTGCTCTATCATCTCAATTGATAGCAATAACATTATACCTCTCTTATCTGATATTGATATCACACTGCATCCCTTTCCCTGTTGTTGTTTGCATGGACCCTAAACCTGGAGTTTGTTTTCAAACTCAGCCTTCCCTGCAGCCTCAGTTAGACTGAGGTTTTCCTCTGACCTTGGGATGGCCAAGGCATGAAAAGCAGCATAGCTGGGTTCCACATCTGGCAGCCTCTCTGGGAACTAATACATGGTGATGAAGAGAATGATGTAAGCTGGTGGTAGAAATAGGGGAATCCAGCCTAGAATTGCACTTGGGCATCACTGGAATCACAGTGATATCCACTGGAAAGAAACCTGTTTTGCAAACTTTCCAAAGCTTTGAGAGCACACAATCATTGTGAAACTAATTACTGCTCCCATATAGATTATAGGTCAGTAAATACTCCTGGAGTTTGCAGTCATCAAGAATTTCCTCTTGATGGATATTAATACATGTCTCATATCTTCAGTGTGTGTAACCATTTTCAGATAAAGCAGTTAGAGCATATCAGTGCTATAAATTAAAAATTAGCTGGGGAGGAAATTCTCAGATCTCCCAGCAGAATAGCAGAATGTTTCAAATCCAAACTACATTTGTGATGTACTATAGCTGTTAAAATTGAATGCTGTATTTTTTAAAACAAAGGTTTTTTCCCCATGTAGCGCTAATCATGGCTAAATGAATAATTATTGACTTGTGGAAAGGAGAAAACTCTGCCATGATTAATAACTTAGTATTGGATTTGAAAACAGAAGCTCTAATGGGGAGCATTTTAGGAGACATATAATCTAAAGGGTTTTTTCATTAAAATTTGAAAGATAAAACCATTCAATATGGCTTGAGATCTATCAGCTCATACATATTAGCACAGGCTGTCCAATCTGCTAAAGCAGCAGAAAGTCATTTGTGCCTGAGACATCACTGGAGTTGATTGTGTGACTGCCTTATGGAAAGGGCCTCTCCAGTTTTCAATGCTGTAAGACCAAGTCAGTGGATCTGAACTAAATAAACAGTTTTTGAATTAGCTAATTTTTTTTGTACATTTGTGTGTATGTATAATGTACATCCACACTTGGCATGTTTAGGATGTCACATTGGGGAGATGGATTCAACCAGGTTAAAGGACTGGAAAGACTAAGGATGTGTTGCCTTTGCCCATGGCCTTGCCAGGTTGCCTCAGAGAATGGGACTTGTTCAGTGACTCAGTTTCCCCCAGTGTGCCGATCAGTCCAGTAATCTCTGAGAACTTAACTTTTTTGGCATTGCAGGGCAGACTTAAAAGTTTTTCAGTCTGAAACTGCAGACTCGTTTGCCTTGTCTTAATCCTCCCATGCACCATATTTACTTTGTGGCTAGACAGATACTCTCATATTCAGCATGTCCTTCTGGCCCCAGGCATCCGATGCGTGAATGAAAAGTAATATAAGGGGGGATTCTGCTATCCACATAAGTGATTATGTCTTTCAAATATGTACAGAGGAAATTTTTCTTCACCTTATTCAGTATGAATGCAAGGAAAGGAATTTATATGCTGGGCTTCCTTGCCCTCCCCCTCTCAGAGGAAAGCAAACCAGTTGGATACACAGGAAGGAATGGGGAGACAGTTTTGAAAATTTACGAAAAGTCTAGAGGCATTTCAGAAAGCTCCAAGGAAGCAGACTGAGCACAATCTCATTAAAATCTCCTTAGGTGCCTGTCTACATCCTTAGCTGTTTAAATGCCCCATCGAACACTGTTTTGTTTTGATTCCTTTGTGATTTGTGCTTCTCCTTTCAACAACTGGAGTGACATAGGCAAAGGTGGCTGGACTGAAAGATCCACACCATAACCAGCCTTGAGATTTGTTTGTTTAAGTAAACACTGCAGGGTTAGGCATTGTCTGAAATCCCACCCCGAGCATCCTCATCAGGAGCGGCTACAGCTGGAGAACTCATCAGGATGCCAGGTCTGGGACCTGAGTCACATCCCAGGTACATGGAGGAGACCATCTCATTTGAGGCCCTATCCCTTCACTGCTACCGCAAAAACCTTTTGCTGGAGCAATTTTCCTTTACAAGACTCAGAATTATAAAGGGTACTTGGAAGGAATGGAGGTGACAAAAGAGAAATGGCTCTGCTCACCAGCAAAACTTTAGAGTGCTTCCCTACAGGTCTTCAAGCACGAAGTGTTGAGGCACCTTCCTGCTGTGGGAGCATTTGCTGTGCAGTCATGGTGTGTCACTGTCCCCACATCCCAGCAGGGACTGTGTGACACTTGTTTGTAACAGAATTTCCACCGAGTCCCACAAAACCAGGGGATAGTACTGGTGTGTAGTGAGGTGTTCGATATCCAAAGAGCTGGAAAGGAGAAGAGGAGGGAGGTTATTATTCAGAGTAAGAGCTTTTTCTTCAAGAGGGAAAGTGCAGAAGTGCCCATGATATGCATTTATATAGAAGTAATCCATAAGCTTTATACAGACTAGCTTGCTTTTCTTCTTAAAGCTTTTCCAGATGATTTATGAAAAGTGTTATTTCTATTACTCAAGCATATGAAAAGAAGCAAATTAACTCATTACATTATGTGGACAGACAAAGGAAGAGTTAAATGGACCATACGACTTTCCCTTAAAACATTAATTTTCTTGTGTTGTCTTTAATTTCCTTCATAATAAAATGTTCGCAATAGCCACTGGGTATTATTGTATGAAAGATAAATTAGATCATTCCTGTTAGATGTAAATCCTCTCCTAGACTTGTCATCAGGACATGATTATTGTAAATTTCTCTATACACGTGAAATGTCAATCCCTGAACACATTTCCTGTTGGAAAACAAGAGATTTTCAGAGTCTTTTCATTTAAATACTGTCACGTTGATGGCTATGGAAATGCTTTTTAAATGAATGATTAAAGACTGCATCTAAAGTTTGGAAATTGGTTTTTCTCCCCTGAATAAGTTTAATTCTGCAGCATCAATGAGACCTGCAGATGCTCAGCACTTTCCACAGCAAAGCCATGCAACATTACACAGGCATGGCTCAGTGGGTGTACTGGTTTGGTTTTATGACTGTCTTGATGTCTGTAACACCTGAAAACCACACTTACCTGCTAGGCCTCTCTTTATGTGAGGAGTGAGACCTGAGAATTCCTACCATTTCTGCAGACTTCTCTGGGTGGGAGATGGGTATTTGGGAGAACAGCCCTGTCTGAGCTGTGGGTCAGGGCAAAGATTTCAACACAAATCAACCCTTTCAAAACTAATACCTATGAAGGGCATGTTAGTGTGGAGGATGAAGATTTGAAAGGAAAAGAAGCACTTTCTGGGCTGGAAACTCTCTTAACTTTTAAAGTTTCTTGAAGTTTTTGTTTTGGTTTTTTTCTCCACTGATTTAATATAAGCTCAGAATTTCTGAACTAGACTATGCACGCAAACATCCTAAGGCTTATGGAAATGAATCTAAATCATCAGCTCTTGTGAAGATCATACAATAAACTGTCTGTGAGTCATGCACAAAGCACCTACACAGCTCAGATGCAGTATTTCAGTCCGTCTGTTGTATATCAATTATTGCCACTAGTTTTGAATACTCAGAAGCATGAAATGCTTAACAAATGCTAGATAATAGGAAGAGGTCAGTACATTCCAGAGTGTTTATGTAAAATAATTACTATCCCCAAATGACAGTTTTTTTAAACAAGTGTTTGAAAATCTTTTGGTCCAATTACTCTAAAAATCACCCATTAACAGCAGAGAGGAAAACCTGATTACTTTCTGCATCTCGTCTGTCTTCATTCTGCACTGACATGCTCCCAGTTAATTCCATCATGGTCAGCACGATTCCAGCTGAAGCTGACACACAGCACCCACACACACTGGAAATGGGGTGTCACCTTCCTGTGAAAAAAAAATGCTTTTAGGTACAGGATTGATACGTGGTGGTTTTTTTAATTTGCCCTCTCTGTCTCAGAACAACGAGAGCCAAGGCTTCTGCAGGAAATTGTGTCTCTGTCTCTGGTTCTTCATAGAGAGATACTGTCTAAACATCACAAAGTTGGAGTAGAGCAGCGGGTACACTAACAGGACTCATCACTTGTTGCCATAGATTTTCCAGTTGATGATGATAAAGGTCTTTAAAATGTAATTCAGTTAAATATTGCAAAGAACTTTTCCAGTAAGCTGCAGTTAATGACAAAATTATATTACCAGCAATATAAAGATTTATGCTTATATTCCCACCGTTAATTCATATTAAGCTCCCTGTGGATTGAAAGATTCATGTGTAAGAAACATGGACAGCCAAGTATATCACTTGCTATTTCACACATAAAATTACAGGCATTTTTAAAGTTACATTTTTGAATGCTAACTGGCAAGATGGTGTATAAAACAAAAAGCTATCATGTAATCTGAATTGTCTCCATATATCCTGCATAGCAGCCGACAATGAATATTTATCTAAACAAATATTTTCCAGCCTTTCATGCCACAGTTTGTATTTGTTTCAGTCTGATTTGAATAAACAGAATGCTTTGCAATAATGGTAACTAACATCTTTAGGCACATAACATTTCAGACAGCTCTGCAATTCAGTGCAGCAATATTCAACTGCAGAAAAATTATTAGTGTTAACCAGGAGCTAAATTACAGCTTTGATTTCACTGGTACTGCATTGTACCTGTGAATTCTATAACGATGAATGGAATTAAAGGTTCACTTTAATTTTTATGAAAAGGAAATAGATTCTAGTTAAATTGAGCAGCATCATTATGTTTGTTTAGCAGCTGCTGTACATGGCATACCGGAGTCACAAGGGTTCAGGAGACAAAGCATTAATAGTGCATCAGATCACTTCTAAAGGCACAAGATAATAGCAATTATTAATACAACTGTTATATGCAGGAATTGAAGGGGGAGTTTTTCTTTGCAACATAACCAAAGAGGAAAAACTACCAATTTATAATTTCTGAAAGCTTTTGTGTTAGGCTCAGCTACCCCTCCACATGACACTCAAAAATTGGCATCCGTATTCACCCTGGGAAATGCACCACCGCAGAGCTCCTGGAGCCATTGGGCATCTCCAGTTTAGCCTGTGGGATTTCTGATTTTGCCAATGCAAATTGCCACTCTTCCAGACTGGTATCTGTGGCTGTAAGTGTTTATAGCATTGGTGGGGATAATAAGGTGGGAGCTGCAGCCCAACGAGAAATTGTCCTTGCAGAGTTTTTTCTGCTTTCTGTTCCACCCAGAATTTTCTGGGAGTTAGTGTCTGTAACTAAAGGCACTGCTTGGCTTAAGTATTTAACAGGCCTACACAACATAAATGCATGCTGGTATGCTGTTTGCTGACACAAATGTTCCAGTTCTTATTTCCTTTCTGGGACTTTACTGAACCCTCTGCTTATAGCTTACCATTATGCTGAAACATTTTCCTTTCACTAAATCCACTTTCACTAAATCCCTGATACACTAAAAGTTTATCTCCAACCAGCATCACATGATGCTGTCTAGCCTACACACCACTTAGGAAATGCCAAACTTCTTATGATTAATCCCCTGACCCAGAAAGTCAGGTTCCATCCTGCGCCTGCCTGTCCTGAGCAGGGACTGTGAGCTCCTCATGAGAAACCTGCTCTGCAGAACAGTCCAGCTTCCTCCCATATTGAATTGAACAGTTACCTACAAGATAATACATTGAATGTTACAGAGTTTTTTGTTGTTGTTGTTGTTTTTTGTTTGTTTGTTTTTTTAATTTGCCTACCTTCAAATGCCTATGAGCAGTAGGCCAATCCTGTTGCATTAATGAACTGTTTTATTTTCTTGGATATCTCATGAAAATGAGTGGTTTGAAGAAAGAGTGTGATTTGTGCAACAGTTTCTAACTGATTCATGCCTTAGAGTTGGTTGTGTCCTACTGTCAGTCAATAACCAAAGCTGAACCCACTGCAAGCTCTGGTAATGACAGCAACAATAATTGTGCTTCAGGCAGACCATGAGCTGACAGAGCTCCCTGTGAGCCCAGCTCCTGCTTTGTCTGTAATAAACTAGGAAAATGCAGAGGTATATTTTTGTGTTAGCTTCTGATTAATTTCTTTTTTCTCTGTACACAGAGTGAAAAACGAACAGGGAATGTTTAGGAGCATATTTATTTGCATGTTCCATCATTTTTCTGTGTGTTTGTGTTTATATATCATGCAAATGAGATGGATGAATGTAAGTAGTTCCACTAAATTCAGCGTACCAGGAAGAGCTGGAAGCAGCTTCAGTGATTTTCTGAGCAATGCTGTATTATTAACTGGGAGATAACTTTTTTCTTGACTATAGAGATGCACAGGTGAGACATTGCAAACAGAGCTGTGGATATGCAGATTAATTTTCAAAATGTGCTATAACCAGTCCCCTTCTCTGTGTGAAAATGTTTGTGGCTAGAGCAGAGCATGGTGGCAGATGGACAAAAGAGGGATGGTAGGAGAAAGCAAGCGAAACCTGTCTGGAAAAGGGGTCCCACTCTCCCATGCCACATATCACCTTCTCTCTGCTCATCTCCAGATTCTCTGTTTTCCCCTAAAGGGCTGGTAATTTGGGTTTTGCTAAATCCTGAGTTACCCTTGTCCTTATAGTGGGGGTCAGAAGCTGGAAATCCTCAGAACTTTTTCTCACCTTGTTTTTCTCACCAATGCCTGGGCGTATTTTGGGATCATCAAATTGATATGCCTGTAAGATGTGTTGGATTTTAATCTTAGCTTTAGATATTTTATATATGTGAAGGGAGCCTACAAGAAAGATGGAGATGGACTTGTTACAAGAGCATGGAGTGACAGGACAAGGGAGAATGGATTCAAACTGAAAGAGGCAGGTTGAAATTACATTTTAGGAGGCACTGACACAGATTGCCCAAAGAAGCTGTGGATGCCCCATCCCTGGAAGTGCTCAGGGTCAGTTTGGATGGAGCTCTGAGAAAACTGGAATAATGAAAGTTGTCCCTGACCACAGCAGGGGCATTAGAACTAGATGGTCTTCAAGGTCCCTTCCAAACAAGGTCATCCTACAATTTTATATAGTATATATTTTATAATTTTTGCTATGGACTTTTAATGATTGAATGAATGAACATCTGCTGCTTTTTCATTTAGGTTCCTTTTAAGTAGAAATAAAACCACATAAAGATAGGCTTGACTTGTGTGTATTTACATTGTTACTTGTCAGAAGTTGCCAGAATAAATGTGAGGACAAATGATAACAAAGCAATTAAAGAAAATGGTAGAGAAAACTTCAGGTCCTGAGGTATTTGTTGTTGGATGAATGACAGTAGTTATTCCAAGTGAGTTAAAAAGTCTGATATATTCTGAGAATGAAGTGTCTTTATCTGTGAATCCCAAATACCTGTAATAACCTTAGAATTCAATTTCCCTAACTCTACATTAGATCCTATGAATGTTTTTCTCTCCTTGTTGTAACTCCTTGTCTTCTTTAGACAGTGGGAGTCACATGCGAGTGCCATATGTCTACCTAAGTCAAATGCCTCCCACCAGCAGTTCTTCCATGTGTTGTGGTTGATTTATATTCATAAAAAACATTCAAGAAATGATTCAGAAATTGTAATTACTTGGTAATGTCAGAAATTGATTAATTAAATGCTCCAGTGTTTACTCTGCATTTTTAAGGCTGCTAACATTTCTGGGTATTTTCTTACAGCATCAGAGTCTTTGCTGGGTGAAGTTTATTAATGTAAATTTGATTTGACATAAACAAGGCTACAGCTAATTATTTCATGTAAATATACACACTGTGTAGCAGCAAACTCATAAAATCTGCACATCTTCTTGCACTTTTTTCTTTTTTCTTTTTTTAAATCTGGATGTCTGTTTTAGCTATACTGCAAATTCCTGTTGCCTGAAATAACACTGTCGCCTTTTCATTTGTGGAATGGCTGGGCTATAAACATTTGTGTCTCTCTGACACCTCCTTAACTTACACATGGTCATCAATAACTTCCAACAACGAGGAGCTGTCACATGTACCACTATGCTAAGCTTCACTTTCTCCATGTGTTTTGGATTTCACTGTACAGAGAGGTTTTATATTCACTGAGGACAAGAACTTTCCATAAGCTGTGGTAAATGAGAGAGCAGCCCCAAACCTGCTCAGGAGACATGGCCAGCGTGCTCTGGTACAACCTGCTCATCCACATTCATTCCTCTTCCTGGCCAAAAGGCATTTTTTGCACATTTCCTGCTGAAATCTTTGGCCGCTCCAATGGCCATGTTGAGTTTTTTGGTAGTTTGGAAGCTCAGAGAGTTCTGGGTGTTTTCCTTCCTCTGGGACCCGCAGGGGTGAGTGCAGCCCATCCTCTGCAGTGTCTCTGCATCTGCTGTAGTCCCTGCTCCCCGCCTGCTGCCCAGGATCAGGCCCTAACCTCAGGATGGGTGGGTATCCATGGACTCTCGGCCTCTATGGGGACTGTTTTGGCCACACATCCAAACTAAGGACATCCCCCTGTCAATGCTGTAGGGGACACTACCCCTGATGTACTGCTCAATGAAGCTGTTAATGGGTGTTAAAAAGCTTCATGACTTAGAGGATGACTAACAAAGGCAAACTTTCCTACTGTGATATCATCCTTTTCTATTTCTAAATGATTCTAGTAAATTGCAGGTAATGTTTGTATTTGCTTTTATTGATTTATATTTCTCTCAGGGAAAGAAAATCAGCTAAAAGCAGTATGGATTTGCCTGTTGGACGAAATGTCAGGTTTCCTTGTCTTATGCAGCCAAACAGAATAATTTGCTCAATATTTAGGAGAAGTGACAAAAGTTCCATAGCCTGCTATTTGCATAGACAAAAAAAATTGGTTTGTTTGCAACTATCCAAACCAGCGTAGCACCTGGAAATCTGAATGGTGGTGGTGCTGGTGGTTCTCGCCAACACTGTTCTTCCCCTTCCAGCATATGGTCTACCAAGCCAGGGAAGAGCCTTTGCAGAATCCTGGTCCATACACCTCTTCTGCACATGCTGCCTGAGCCAGGAGATTTGCTCCCAGAAAATGTCTTATCAGAAAGGTTTTATAAGCTGATGGAGGACAGTGTAAAACTACAGCATTCTCTCTCACCATTCTCTTTTCCCTGTGGGGAAAAAACATGAACATCAGTGTCACTGAGTAGCAGGGTACCCACGCTGTTATCCCAGAGCCTGAACTGCTTTAGAGACAGACTGACAAAAACTCCAGTGCAGTGGGGCTGTGTATGCCAGCTGCAGGTCTGGATAGCATTCCTGTGAGAGCTATCCCTGCTTCCCTGTGCTCAGAGAGCACAGGGTGCAGAATCTGTCTATCAGTTAACGAGCTTGTGCTATTTCAGGCTTTATTAAACTCTGCTGCCGTCTGTGGATGGTGCCGGTTAATAGGGTGCAAAGCAGAAGCCAAGCAGCAGCAGGAGGAAAACCCAGCTGATTTTTTATGAAAACAACTGGCTTCAGATGAATTGGTAAATCAGTTTTAATCACTGCAGCTGAGATGTAACATGAACTGTTCACTGAGGCTTAAGTGATTTTGAACAATTAAGAAATTTGCTCAACATATTTATTAAAATAATCATTACTGCTTTTTTCATAATGGTGTAATGTGCACAAGGGCTCTTGCCAGCCTTCTGCTCCATTGCAGAGGCTCTCAATGTACACTTTCATGCCAGTTGTTAATAAAACTGACAATTAAAATAACATGTTGAAATCAGGTAGGAAAATAATAAATCAGCAATAATGCCAGTTTTAAAAGATGTTATTTTCTTAAGCCACATGGTTTAGCTTTCATTGCTGTTTAGGACCAAAGGTGAACAGTCTAGCCAGGTGTTGTATTGAAGAGAATGACAAAAATACTAATCCAAAAAGGTTTTATATTTTTTTTTAGACCTGATTACTTTTTAGTGTGCAAAAGATAGCTCACTCCATTCTCATTTATATTGCTTTCATATATGAAAAACATAGTCTAGACAAGAATACATATATATATATAAAAATACATATATATATGTGTGTGTCATCTTAGGCTGCTGGAAAAAAAGGTCTATTTTCTATCAAAGGTTTATGCACCAGGATGAAAACAAAAAGAAATATTTTACAAAAGTTATAATATTCTCTGAAGTCACTCTCCCTAGATCTAAAGCTTTACCCCAGGGCACTCTTCCAAGATCCTTCAAAAATGACTTGTGTCTCCACACTTAGTGTAACAGCTTAGATGTCCCCCTTGTTGCTTTGCTAACATCATTTCCTAATTGCAACAGTCTGCTGTTCGGCTGCAGACAGCTTTGTTGTTGTTTGATTTCTAATAACCTTTCCCTGTGAAAATGTGACTTCCCGAAGTGTAACAGATGATTGTGGGCTCTCCGTGGAGCTCCCTGTCTCCGGGGCTGGACGGCTCCAGACACTCGGAGGAACTCGTCTGGGCGCTTATCGGGCTGTTCATTCGGCTTTGCTCTGCTCCCCAGTGACCAAGGCCTTCCTCTGTGGGGCACAGGAGCCTGGATCCATGCTGGTGCTTTCCTGTCTGGTTCCAAGTACAAATATTAGGGGAATTGAGGGGTAGTGTTGTGGAGGAGCGGGCTAGGGTTGCCTGCACAGTGTCCCAACTGATCCGGCAGTGGAATTAGATGTACCAGGGGGAGCGGGAAGCTTTGTCTGGGCTCTGCAGGGCTGAATCTGATGTCCACCTCCCAGCCCTGCTTCAAAACTGGCCTGCAGGAACACGAGTGCCAGTCTAGTCTCTGTCCCAATGTCCCTGTTTTCTGCACAGCTCAGGATTCTCAGCTGTGCATGAGGTCCTTTGCTGGGAGCTGGCTCAGGACAGGGCAGCAGTGGCTGTGGCCAGTGGCAGTGGCAGGGGACAGTGGTGGTGGCAGGGGATAGTGGCGGTGGCAGGGGACAGTGGTGGTGGCAGGGGACAGTGGCAGTGGCTGGAGACAGTGGCAGTGGCAGGGGACAGTGGCAGTGGCTGGGGACAATGGCGGTGGCAGGGGACAGTGGCAGTGGCTGGGGACAATGGCGGTGGCTGGGGACAGTGGCAGTGGCAGGGGACAGTGGCGGTGGCAGGGGACAGTGGCAGTGGCTGGGGACAGTGGTGATGGCAGGGGACAGTGGCGGTGGCTGGGGACAGTGGTGGTGGCAGGGGACAGTGG
>VZRZ01002960.1:477083-489331 GCA_013398175.1 Climacteris rufus
TGGGGACAATGGTGGTGGCAGGGGACAGTGGCGGTGGCAGGGGACAGCAGCCATGTCCCCACGTGCCCGGCCGAGCTGTGGGCCCGGGGCAGCGGGGCTGTGGGTGCCGCAGGAGGGGCAGTCCCACCCCGGGCCTGCTCCCAGGCAGTGCCGAGGCACGGGCGAGCTTGCAGCACGTGAGTGGCCCTATTGAATTAAGTACGTAATCAAGTGATTTGCTGGTATCCTTAATCCTTTTCACATCTCGCTAAGCTCATTAAACTCTCTTTGATACCAAGCTGTGCAAGTTCCTTAGGAGAGGCAGAGAATATGTGCTATTTCTTTGGCTTGAATTTATCACCTCCAGCCTCCAGCCAGGGACTCCTGTGCTGTGAGCCCAAGGTTGCTCCAAGGGTTTGCTCTGTAACAATGGATGGGAAAATGTTCTGTGTGCTGGATAATTTTTGATACTCTGCCCAGCACAACAACATGGATATGCCAGAACAAATACCCACATAACGAACCAAAATACCGAGCAGTGGATCCCGGGCCTCAGTGGAGGCACTTCATTTCCTTTCTCTTCCCTGTTTTTTCCTGACAGCCATCCAGCTAACAAAGAAAAGAAAAAGAAAATAAATCCCTAAAAAACTAGCAACACAATTAAGCATTGCAAAGTGAGATATTTAGTTCTGTCAAAATAGCATATTTAGGTATATTGTAGGCTTGTGCTTCAACTCAGCAACAATTTGGGTAAAGCAATTCTTTCACTCTCTCTAAATTAGATGAGCTTGTATGTGACATTTGCATACCATCTCCTCCTGCATGCCAGAATACATGCAGCTGTTAGAAAAATTTTCTACTGCATTTAAACATATTACAGAAGGTTTTATCCTTAAAACAGTGCAGTTATATGCCATCACAGGAGGATAGATGGAGCAGTGAACTTCTCATGGCTGGAAGCTGATTAAGAAGAAAAGGGACAGGTTTCACTCATTATTCTGGAAAGGACTTTTCCTTTTTTTTTTTTTAATTATGAACTCCTCAGTAATCCTGCAACTTGGGAGGAGTGGCTAGAGGTTGGAGTGGGACTCAAAAGCAGAGCCAGCACAGTGCAGGCCGCTGAGGTCCAGTCCAGTTGTGGATAACAGCATGGATGGCAATTCTACAACCAGCACAATTGCTGTATACATCATCTAATGTAGACAAATACACTAATTTGGAATCTCCAACTTCAAATAAAAATGCTGCATCATTTCAGAAATGTTGACTTGGCTTTTACAGCCTTACCCCTTCCTGCTTTGCAGGTGCTCAGTGTCGATCATCCTAGTGGGAACAGGCAGAATTGTGACCCCATTTTGAAACCCTGGGGCCACTGTGCTTTCACAGCCTTTCTCTCCCATTTGATTGTTCTGTCTTATTAGTATATCTAACTATCAGTGCCATCTTATCTACCTAAATGATTTTTATCCCTACATCTGAAAGCAGTGCTCCACTTAATCTTTCAGACTCCACTTGTAGCCATGCTACTCAAAGCCTGCATGGTACAAGCATTCATACAACAGAGCTCCAAGGAAGCTACAAAATACTGGTATTACCCCTCTCAGTGTGATCTATGGACACTGTGAAGTGTCTGTGCTTTAATGAATTGTATACCTCATCTTGTTCAACATAAAGTCATAGAATCATTTAGGTTGGAAAAGACCTTTAAGATCACTGAGTCCAACCATAAACCAGAGTGATTACTTTGGGGTTTTACTCACATTTTCTGCTTTCACTGAATGTGCCAAGTTACTCTAAATCACCAAGTTGTTCTAAATCTCAAGTGACTGTTTGCTATTTGCTTCACACTGACAAAATGATAACACCGGGTCCTGATCCAGGGATTGCAGAATTTGTCTTTTTGGGAGAGTTGATAAGAGAAAAGAGCAGAAACCTGGGCTGGGGAACAGAGACCTTCTCTGGAGCAGATGGCTTGATGTGGACACAGCTGGCACATGAATGTGCCAGAAGAAAGGAGGTGACTGCTAACCACAATCAAATCATGGTTGATTTTTTTACATCACTTTTGCACACTGACAGATCACATACTCCCAAGCTTCAGGTTTTTAAAGAGAAACAGAATATTTCTGATTTATCACAGGAAAACCTTAACATTAAGACTGTAGTAATACAGGATAAACACAGTGCTTTCTTTTTCCCCATTGTCCTTATTTCCAGACAATATTTTTAAGAAAATTGATTCAGAATGAGGTTTCTATATTATCATGGTAGAATTATGCAGAATAAAACTGCTGATCCTATCCTTGCCTGTAGGGCAAAGTGCACTGATGAATAAATCAGGAATATTGGTTAATATTACATTAAAAAGATGTAAAGGTATTAATACTAATTTATGCCAGAGTCATTGCAGTAAAAAATATAAAGTAAAATAGGCAACTTGTTTTAAAGAACTTAGTACTGCAACTAATCATCATTACAGATTTGTACAATATAGTTTTGTGAACTCTAATATGTGTGTACTGCAGAATGACTTTACTTGAATTTGCTTAGAAGAAACTTCCTGCTTAATTGCCACTGCAGTTCATGGTGTTTCTCAGGATTGACATTATTTAATGTGTTCTGAAAAAAACAGCTACAATATACTTTTATTTGCAGGAGTTAGAGTGAAATTTAAGCTTGGGACAACCACAGAGTTTAATGGAAAGTTTCACAACACCCAAAGCTTTTCAAGCCATGCAGTTTGAACAGGATATGGCTGAGATGCATTTGCACAGGCTCTTCAGGAGCAGCATTGTACTATTCCTTCACCTCTGTGCCAGGGACCATTTCTTTGTGGCACAAGAGCCTTTGCAGGACCACTCTCTCTCTGAACAAGGAAATAATTACTGTGGGCAGAAAAACAGAATCACTTGGAACAATTCCAGTCCTGAAAAAGAAAAAAAGTACATTTCTATATAAATTATGATAATTAAAATCAGCTAACATTTATCTTCACATGAGAAGACACAATGATGTACTGTCCCTGTAGTGGCTGTCTCATGTTTCTGGTCATGAAGATAAATGGCTCAGAAGAACCAACTACTTTGCAGCAAAAATCCATATTTGTAAACAAAATAAATAATAATAGTAAAGAAACAACTTCTTATAGAAACAAGAACCCCATAAAGTGGTTCTGTGATGAGTCCAAAGGTAAAGCAGTGGAGCTATAAAAATGGAGCTTTTGTCTCCAGAAAGTGAAGATGGATTCTTTCCCATGTAGTACTCCAATACTTGTTATTTCCTGAAGTGTGAGGTTTGAGACATATTTTTGCTTTGGTGAGATATTTCAGGAGAGTTCTATTATTACTGATAGGCTTTCAGAATAATAGTAATGTGACTGTGTTGGTACTGCTGTCATACAAATATATCATATTATATCACGTTATTCTGTGGGTTCATTCTGAAATATTTGACATAAATAACACTGATGTTGCCTTCCTCCTGGAAATGAGGTGGTGTATTTCTATTACTGACAGATTTCTCTGCTCAAAATAAACATCATCTCTTTGCATTGAGTTTAAAGAATAGGCTTCAGTAGAAAAAAATCAAAATTGTTCATCTGGTCAAGAGTATTTATCAGAAATTCTGTCTAGACACAAGTACAGGAGCTTTCATATAGTTGATATTGCAAGTTATTGCATCTGCAGAGGTTGGACTGGAAAATAATATAGGAGCTGAGTTATAGCTTCATTTTCAAATAGGGTACAAGCTATAATATTTTTCATACTGTCCATGAAATAAATATTTGAGTCAAATATTCAGTTCATTTTGATTTATATCTAAAGTAAACAAAATGTGCACCAAAACAGTGACTGCACTGCTGGGAAGTTATTTTTCAGTCTGGATACAGGGAAGATTATTCTGGGCTTGGAATATGGATATGAATTTATATGTACGCTAATTTATTTGTGCTGCTTGTGTATCCTCAGTGCCTCTTGTCTTCCCCTCAAATAATCTCTGAAGAGTGCACTGGGCTACTGCCCTGCTCACATGATGTGAATCCAAATGTGGCTTTGTTCTAGATTTTTACGTCACTGTGACTTCTGTGTACATGGCATAAGTTTGGGAGCAAAATCAAGGTGGATTCCACAAACTGACTCTGAACGCTTTTTACTCAAAATTTTACAAATACTTTGAACATTGAAAAACTGACCTTTTAATAATTTTTCTTTTAGGAATATATGGACTCCAACAAGTACATAGAACATTTAGTGACTCAGCTGGAAGAACAACGCTGGAATTTATGGAGGCAAGGACTATGCACACATATATTTATTGATGCTGTTATTTTGGAAAAAGTACTGCAATCCATAATTTTAATTCTTGAGTTCAAACAAATTATTGGCTATTCAGTTTCTCCATTTTTTTAATTCTTTGCAGACTACCAAATCTTACCTAATGAAATAAGTAGGGCAGTACACACGAGTTGAATCTTGCCTTTATTAATCAGGGGAATTACACACATGCACAGGTTTCTTCATGTTAAAGTTTCTATGTAGTGCATGCTAACTCTACTTTGGATTCTTTTAATTGGGCTGAATTAAAGAAATTTTCTTAGATCCTTGAATATAAATGTTTCCACTGAATGGCACATAAACTGTAGCCAAGAAACCCCTATGGCAGCATGACCATTTGAGCGTTTTGAAATTAAAATAAGCACAGGCTTCCAGTTTTGCAGTGTTCCTGATAGTCCAGATTATCTATTTCTTCTCTGTTCATGTTGCCCAGGCTTCACCCTGGTTTGAGCAAAGCAGGGATTGCCATGAGCTGGTGGGTGTTTCTATGCTGCCTGCAGCAAATTTGGTAATTTCTTGAGCACTTGTGAAGATCTCCCCCTCTGTGTCCCTCTGTGAGGTGGCTGTAGGGCCTTGTAAACCTCTGTGTGTTTGTCTGGGCTGGGACTTGACATCTCCTCACAGGTGGAAGTGCTCAGCTCTTACAAAAAGGTGCTCCCTTCATTCCAGACATAGTTTCCTCTTTACAACAGCAATTTTATGAATAGAGCTAACAAAGAAATTACCCAGTCTTCAGGAGCCTCGGAAGTTCCACAACCTTAATGAGTTAATGATATCTTGATCATTTTTAAATTAATTCTTTCAGACTTTCCAGTTGTATGGAATCACTATGGTCTAAAAAGCTCTGCACAACAGCATTTTGCAGTATTGGCTTGTACTTTATATTTTTTAAGAATTCAGTATGTATTTATTAACTACTCACTATCTCATGCTTTTATAGTTACCAACTTAAATCCTATCTAACCTAA
Organism: Climacteris rufus; assembly: GCA_013398175.1. NCBI lineage: Eukaryota > Metazoa > Chordata > Aves > Passeriformes > Climacteridae > Climacteris > Climacteris rufus. The sequence continues at coordinate 482,365 of VZRZ01002960.1, forward strand.
CATTTAATACAGAGGAAATGGAATAATACCAGTGATAAAACTATTTCAACATTCACAGCAATTTTTTTAAATGCAATATTTAACTTTTTTTTTTCTGAGGACATATGAATGGTGACAGTCTTTTTAAATACATAGCCAAATATAAGAGAATCTTCAGGGAATAATTTAATCTTCATAGACTGAAACCTATTTCACCTTAGTTCTGATCAAGGGAGAAATAATGATCTGTCTGATTTTTCAGTCGAATGCCTCTCACGTACAAAAGAAAAGTACCTTTGCATATGCCAGTACTAGTTGTTCTGCACCTTCACAGACTTCTTGACCTATACAATATAAGGAGTATTACAGCATTTACAGCATACAGCATTATTTTATGGACTGAGGCTTATTTACAGGCAAAAACTCAGAAAGTTAGTGCTTAATTCCTGCTTGTCTTAAAAAGTAGCCAAAATAATTGGCACAAAAAATTAAAGTTTCCATTTAACCCTAAAGAATTTGGGAGACTAACTTTGTAAGAATGAAGGTGATAACATTATATGCAGATGACACTACTCTGGTTAAATATAGATGAATAATAAAAAATTAAAATATTGAAAAGTCTTTGAAAAGTAGCAGGGATAGTGACTTTATTTTATTATAAACAGATATTCAGATGTGTTCTGAAAATTCAGTGGTTTTGGAGAACTGAAGGCATTAATTTATTTTAAATATTATTTATTTTTATTATTATTTTTATGGGGTGTTGGCATAAAAAGTTAAGACTTGTAATAAGCACTACAAGAAAAACCATTCTGGTTTGGCCGCTCTTCTTTGAACACTTTATTTCTCTCTTTGAAATGCCTAAGAAGTTTCATGGTGAGGATTATGCTAATAGCTGGCACTACACAGGGGCAGTGCTGGGCTGTCTGCAGGCAGACAGATGTCCCAATAAATCAGCATGGCCCTCTGCTCAGACTGCATTATGCTGCTGATTTGTGAGAGCCGTGATGTGAAGCCAGTGGGTCACTGGGCGCTGAACCTGACATTGACCGATAACCCCGCCGCGCTCGGGCCAGCCCGTAAACCCACACCCACAAATCCTGCCCATTTAGCTCCTCCAGCCTCACTCACAGTCAGGACAGATTTATAGTGCCCAGGCTGAGGCAGAGGAGACCAAACCCAATGTCATGGTGTGCATATCAATTTTACATTTCCTATACATTTCCCCACCTACAATGGGACCCTAAAAGACATGTGGGGGCCAACATTTCTTTTCAGTTTAGAGGACGACTGTTTATACATGGCATTAGCATCTGCTGGGGGACATTTATTGCTGTAATTGCTGTCCCAGGAGAACTGGCTGTGGTTAGGTCATGTTTTATAGCTTTCCACTAAAACAGACCTCTAGCCCAGCTTCAGATGCCTTGTTCTTAAAACCTTGACAATAATGAGTGAAGGTACCTCGCCAGCTTGTGAAGATGCAGACTTTGTTAACATAGATCTTCTTATATTGAACATTTTCCAGTAGTTATTTTCACATGAAGAATGATGAAAACAGCATATTTGACTTGTCAGTGGTTTCCCCTATCACATTTATCCAACATGAGATAAATTTGGCCCCTGTCAAAGTAAGTCACCAACACTTAGCACCAAAGGTGATGCACAATATTGGTTGTGTGGTCTGTGCACCATTTTGAAAAAAAGATCACTTTATTCTCTGCCCTATCCTGTCTGGGAATAACTTAAAACAGGACAGAAGTGGGTCAGGGGTGGGAATCCTCCTGCAATGTTGTTTCTTACCTAGTCATTTAATGCTTTAATTCAGCTAATGGGCATTACTATGTATAATTTTTATGGCAGAATCACATGGACAACCAACAGGAGAAGCAAAAATTTGCTCCTGCAGTCTTTGCTATTTGAGTTGATGATAGATCATAATTCTTAAGTCTTGACACATAGATCAGTGGCAGCAATTACTAATTCTCTTAACAGGAGAAAGAAGTCATATTTCAGCATAGGGTGCTTGTCTTAATATGCAAAGGTCAGACCCTGGTATTGAGACCTTTCCAGGGAATTTTATTAGCAGTGCTACTGGAACCAGGACCAACATTAGTCTGCCTTAGTGAAAGAGTGAGGATGTGCTGCAGTTCAGACATGACCATCATATAACAAATGAATGAAGGCTCAGCAGCACTTTCTTACCTTATTACAGTAATGTAAATCACAGAGAGGAGGGACCAGAAATACACGAGGATTGCATGGCATTTCTCCAATGCTGTATTTTCCAAACATTTGTTTGTCAAATAGATCTGCTCTACTTTCTCCAGCAGCATGCTTCTATGCTCCTGGTTTTAATGCCTGTGTACTAAAGAGGTGCCAAGTATTAAACAGGTTGCTTCTGCTGTAATCATGAACTTCCATTGGGAAACCTTAATTGCTAACAAGCAAAATAGCTCTGCGAGAATTCTTAATGGTGAGCACAGATTAAAATAACAACTGTGATTAGCTTTAAACTGCTTGACTAGAAAAAGACTAATCTTAGGGGAATAAGGTGAATGGCAATCAAATGAAAAACCCTGTGTATGATATTACAGTAATGAAGGCTGAGAAAAAAACAAATGCTACCCCAGCTAAATAAGGTCATGCTCTGCCACAAGCATCTTTTTCTTGCCAGAGGCTTAGTAACTTGGCCCAAGGGAAATGAAGGTGTAAGCAGCCAGGTCTTGGGGCCAAACCCTCATTTTAACCCTCTCTGAAGTTTCTCATAACAAACATTGCCCCTGGTCTATGATGGTAATGTGAATTATAGACTGTATTTGGAATTAATTATCTTCTAAAATTGTTGTTTTACTCTATGATTAGAGGTTGGTGTGGTGAGGTGAGGTAAGGTGAGGTGAGGTGAGGTGTGGTAAGCACATGAGGCTTCCTTCTACTTTGCTTCTTGATCCACCTGTCTGGTCACACCATCTTGGAGAAATGGAGAAAGCCAGGAAAAAGGTATTTTGTGCTATTAGCCACAAAAAACCTGCCTCTCGTCTCTTCATCAGTGTTTGGTTTTTGCTGGGGTGGTGTTTTGTTGTTTTTTTGTCCTACATCTCTTCAGCACTGCTGAATATATATGATAAATTTGTAAAATCTGTGAAAACACTGATGTATTGCTTTTAGTTTCCTTAGTATTTGAAGCTGAGGCTGAATGAGGTAGAGTAGAACTAAGTTTTGGAAATTAGGAGTTATTCTGTCACCACAGGTACTCAGATGCTTCCAACTAACAGTGTAACATCATACATATTTCTTTAAAGCTGAAGTTTCTGATTTGTGACTTTATGTGTGAAAAAAACACACTAAAATGTAGATAAAAACCACATAAGGCCACCAAGTTGTATAACAGAGCTCACTGTGCTGCTTCAAATGAGCATTTCGATGGAGGATTGGTGTTTAAATATGCGCATGAGGACACCAATTAAAAATGTATCTTATTTTTGGCCAAATGTGCTTTTCTGTAGCTGAGTGTAAATGTGGATGGTTCAGTGAGCAGTGCAGATGTAGTTACAGGCCACAAAAAGCACTGCCATTGTATTATCTGTGAATGAGAACCACTTGCTTCCTTTGGTTCCCCGGTACAATGCCCATGTCACACCACAGTTATAAAAGACACTTCTTCAGGACTGGCCTGGGTGAGAGCAATTTGAGTAATGAATATAGAGAAAATCAAGGTTTTTACTGTTTGCCTTTTAAATTGTATTTTTGATAGGGTCATAGAAAAGTAAGAGAGAGTAGTTTAAAGATTACAAATGAACCCGATGGACTGTGTAAGTCCAGTACAAATACTGAACGAGTAACCACAGGAAAAGGCTGAATAGCTGCTAGAACACTTGTTGCACTTGCAATAGAAGCAGTGCTTGTTTGAGGATTTATCTCAATGTTCAAATCAAGATTGATCACTGTCTTTCAAACAAATATAAATGCCTCACAGAAGTTTATACCTAGTCAGATTTTTTTTATTAGTTCCACTAATTAGTCATATAAAATAATTGTCCTCATCTGATTAAAGTTGATAGTACTTTTATGTGCAGCTCTTTACCTGATCAATAAATAAATCTATTTCAGCACTGAGTAATTTTAATGCTCTAACAGGGCATATTTCTGTTGAGCATTTACTAAGCTGACTTAAAATTAAGCTCAGCTTGATGTGCTCTGGTAAATGAGAAATATGATCTGGGATGATTTTGGCATTATGCATTCATAAAATTATTAATTTTAAAGAACATGACTCTCAGCCTGTTTCCTTTAATTGGAAAAAACTCCCATTAACACTGCTCATCAGTGCTGCATGAGTCAGGAGAGAAGTGTCAATCCTCAGTTATTGAAGTCATTACATAAAGGGCTGGGAACCATCTGAACAGAACATAATCTTCACACAAGGAAATATCTCTGTATCTATGCTAAACTACCCAGATTTCAAAACTGGAGGCAAAAGATGAAAAAATGATCCTTAAAAAGTAACTTCATATGGCTGTGTTTATAAAATTAAATAAATTAACCAATGTTAAATTTTAAAATGTTAATAACTCTCTGTAATTAATTAGGGATTGGGGTATTTTTGCACAGATGTACGCTTGTCATAATAGCGAGACTGCCAGAGCCATGAATTGATTTGTTTCTCTTAAATTATAAAATAGAAAGCCTTGAGCAAAATATATTCTTTAGATATATTTGGTAGAATAAGGATCACAAATGTTCCCTACCAAGTTGAAAGGAAAAAAAACTCCAGCAGGGAAGTATGTGGAAGGTCTATTTGGCATATGGATGTTTGTTAAAAGGAAAATGCACAAATGAGTGAATTAGTTCCTCATTTGTATGCTGGGAAAAGAAATGTATAATCCTGGCATGGTTCTGCATTTGTTTTAGATTTTTTGTAAGAACAAACTCTTTTTGTGTATGCAGATATACATATTACTGTAGTGGCTATTTAGGCTTAGGGAAAAAAAAAAAACCAAACCATGCTTTGAAGTGGTTTTGCCTGATGCTGAGTGTAAGTGGCAGCATTTTGTCTGTCCCCTGCAGGGCAGGCTGGCCCAGGTAGCAGCACTGGGCGCTGCCCAACTGCTGTGTTACTGCATGGGGGAGCAGGGCTGAGCCCACTGTGCCCCCCTGGGGAAGCTCAGGGCACCTGCTCATCTGACAGCACCCGGCTCTCACACTGGAAACCAAGGAACAGATCAATGGAACCATCTACAGGAAATGAAAACGCAATTATCTGATGTTGGTGCTCTGAGATTGCCTCGTTCGTCTTTAGAAATCAAACATTTCTGAATAGAAACTGTCCATAGTCTCTCTTTATTATTTGGTGTTGAATTTACTCTTCCACTAATGTCTACAGACAGCCATCCCTATTCAAATTGAATCATATTTCACTCATCAGATAACCCCAGTTATGTTATTGGCTTTATTCACAGAGCAAAGAATAATTCCTGTGAGTAACAGTGGCACTTCCCTGAAGTCTTCTCTAAGACTGAACAACTGATCTTTACACAGAGCCCGGGTTCCTATCTGGCAAAGGAAAACCTATGGATTTACATCAAGGCAACAACTAAAAATTTGTGCTCTTATAAAAACTGGATGTCAACATGTATTATAGAAATGTTTTAGATGGGGTGGTGGATTTCAGGAAGAAGAAATGGAGAACTTAGGAATTTGCTGTTTTTAAAGGAATGGTACCTTACTGATCTGTTTCACTAATGAAGTCTACAAACAGGGTAGTGCTGAGTAGGAGGGGCCAGAGAGAAACTGCATATGAAGTCATGCAATTGGGTTAGCACCTTTCCCTGTAAATGAGTTTCACTTGTGAAAGAGAAGTTAAATAATCAAGTTTAGCATTTCTATTTCATTCTGTAATGCTCAACCTTTTTTTTTTTTCTTTTTAGTAAATTACATTAAACTCAAGAGTTTAAGATCCCAAGTAAGAACAGGGCCTCATTGTTCCACACAAAGTGAGAAATCGTTTTCATCTCCTCAGCCCCAAGAATGCAACAAGAAAAAATGTCATTCCCTTTTAACAAAGAAAAAGAAGTAATGGAACTTATACAAGAGATCTCTGTGTAAGGCAGAGTTTTGCTGTGTTCTTATGTCACAGCACTGTGTATTGTCAGCCAGGGATGGGGGATGAAGTTCCCACATCACTGCTTGAATCTTTGGCTTTAAACAAGCTCGGTGGCAATCTTACCCCATGCTGTGTGATGGGGGAGTGTTTTCTGTGTCTACAGTTCACACCATGAGGAGGTGTGGAAGAGGAGACCTATCTTTGGAAGTGTCCTCTCCAGCTCCTTGGCTCTTGTCACTCCACAGTACAAAGCAGATGATCTCCTCTGTCAGGGGAGGGGCAGTGGTCAGGGGAGCAGCAGAGAAGGGCTCTGCCCTGTTCTCTTCAGGCAGTTTATTTAAAAGTACACTGATGTTGCTGTGCTGATGTAATGGTTTTGCACAGAGAGAAAACCATGGATGCAGATCCTGTGTCCTCTGGCTGGGCCCCTTACAGGACAAATATCGCTTGAGTTGAAAGCAGGACACCTGTGCAACCAAAATATTGCTGTGACATCGCTTCTTCCTGCTATTTAATTGTGTGCTGATCCATCTCTGTCATCTTGCCGCTTTTTCCTGCGACAGTCAGCACCTCTGTCCAGGCTTTGTGTGCCACTGGCACCTCAAGATCCAGTTTCCCTTAATTCTGTAGAACTTGGCTGCCTTCCTGCTCACACATCGGGTGGGAGATTCAGGGTGCACTTCCTATCAGTACTGTCTGCTGTATTAAATCCTTTTTATGTTAACAAATTATATTTTCCATTGCTTCATTTGTTAATAAAAGGGCATAATAATGCCTATAGCAATCCCGATTCTGGGATATCACCCATTTCCACTTTTCTTTTCTTTTCTTTCCTTTTTTTTTTTTTTTTTTTATTAAATAAGGAGTAATTGCCAACATTTTCTGCTG
>VZRZ01002960.1:496906-717347 GCA_013398175.1 Climacteris rufus
TGTGCTGTCCCTGCCCGAGCCCGGCTGTGCTGGCCTTGCCCGGAGCCCGGCTGTGCTGTCCCTGCCCGGAGCCCGGCCGTGCTGGCCCTGCCCGAGCCCGGCTGTGCTGTCCCTGCCCGAGCCCGGTTGTGCTGTCCCTCCCCGAGCCCGGCTGTGCTGGCCCTGCCCGAGCCCGGTTGTGCTGTCCCTGCCCGAGCCCGGCTGTGCTGGCCTTGCCCGGAGCCCGGCTGTGCTGTCCCTGCCCGAGCCCGGCTGTGCTGGCCCTGCCGTGCTGGCCCTGCCCGAGCCCGGTTGTGCTGTCCCTGCCCGAGCCCGGCCGTGCTGGCCCTGCCCGGAGCCCGGCTGTGCTGTCCCTGCCCGAGCCCGGCTGTGCTGGCCCTGCCGGAGCCCGGTGCATTCCCCGGGCGGTGCAGCGTGTGCTGAAATCCCCGGCCCGCCCAGCCCCGGGACTGGCGCCTGGCTGTGCCGCTGGAGCAGCCCCGTTCGTGTCACAGCGCGCAATTTATGCAGTTAAAGTGAGCCATATGGTGTCCCCCAGCACGGTGGTGCGCTGGCCAGGGAGGAGGAACTGGATGGTCAGTGCAGAGCTCCGATGGAAAAACAAAACATGTAAAATCTTCCAGGTGGTTTCAGCATCCCTCACATACTTTCCTCTTTCTCTGAATGTCATGGACAGCAAGATGATATACTTTAGCTTGGAAATATTTGTACTTTTTGGCTTTTTCAATCTGGTCTCTTTTCTAAATAATTTTCTAGTTAAGTTATTCCCACTTCAACTTTTTCCATCTGCATTTTTGCAGTTAATTGCATGTAACATGCAGTTATTGACAAGTTTTTCTTGCTGAAGTATAAGTGTATGCTTTATAGTACATGGTGTCTCCTTCTTTCTTAAGCAAAGAACCTTTCTCTAATAATTATTAATGGTTAACTTTTCCTCTTCTGTGCCATGTAGGGTTGGTTACAACTGTTGTAGGGCATTACTACTATACCACTCCTTGTCTCCACCAGATAAATCCCCACATAGATAAGCTCAGTAGAAGCAGCCAGGTGTTGTGCATAAATCCACTTCTTACACTGATTAATTTTCCACTTAAGACCCTGATTTTGCAACCAGTTAGACACCTGCTTAACCTTAGAGTTACAGCCCTGAAATGGATAAGGCTGCTCTGCGTGTAAAGGTAAGCATGTGTGCAGTTGTTCACTTGTAGGTTGCAAAGAGGGCTGTACAAAAACCCCCAAAACAACCCAATTCACTTTTACTTTGCTCCAATTCTCAGGAACTATAATTCAATACCTGCTGTTAGTTTTAGTTAAAATGTAATCACATTGTTTGATGGAATGGACCTTGAAGTGGTATTTCAGACACAGGCATGGTGTTTCTACTTTTGGCTGATATTTCCATGGAGGTTTGAGGCCTCTTTTTCTGCTTGAAACTGCACCGTGGTGAAGTTGAGGCTGTCAGAGCAGTAGTGCAGAGCTGCCAGTGCTCAGAAATGAGAGAATGAAAAGGTGATTTTAATAATATTTGTGTAAAATCATCAAGCAGAAACCTGGTAGGTTTTGTGTTTATGCTTCCATTCTGAAGAAGGTCTGGAGGGGTTGTTACTGCAGCAAAGTTCTGTTTATTGGTTGTATTTGATATTTAGATCTCATATACATTGTGTAATGGGAACTCCTAGGAATGACCAAAGAATTGATAGTATTAGGATATTAGGTAATGGATATGGTCTCAAGCTGATGTGAATGGAATTTAAAAATACATACATATAGTTTTGATATATTCAGATGATTTAAACATTAAGAGAAAGACTGGGTGTTATGCAGCAGAACTTAGGTATGCAAAGTTCTAAAAGTAAGAGACCCTTGAGTTGTCTATTTCTTTGAGAATTACTTTTCTTCTATACTTATCACTTGAAATGAAAATAGGAAGGTTTGGGGTTTTTTTCAGAAGGCAAGAATCTTTAAAGTACAGAAATTAATGGTTCATATAAAGGACAGTTGAGCACTTCTATGTTTTTTGCTGTGGTGTGTGCACTGGTGGTTCTCATCTGAAACATAAATTATTCTTCAGAGTAATCAGAATGCAAGTTAGATCATGAAGGAAAAACCAAGATGTGAAAAAAAAGTTTGATATATTACAGAAACAAAGTTCTCAACACTGCTGTATGCTGTGAAATAACAAAAAGAACTGTTCTTCTTTGCCCTGTCTCCCTTTACAGGATTTCTCTTAAATCCATGTGGTTCCAAGTATCTGAGCCAAACATACACCAGTTGCTAGCCATGTACATCTTGTTCCACCTTCTAATAACTTTCCTTGCATTGTGTGTAAACCCCTCTAAAAAGGCTCTTGGCTCCTGGTGGCCTGTGTTGTTCTAAATAGACAATGCAGCTGCTCTCTCATTATGTCCACTTGAATCCTTTCAGTTCTTCCCTCTGCCAAGGCTTTACCCATACTCTTGGTCTAAGCCACTACAGGAAGCTAAAATCCTTATTCCAGTGTATAACTGATGGTGATAAAGTTACTTGTGACTGAGTATACCACATCCTTATTCTGAGTGGGGTTTTTTTGTTGTTTTTCTGAAGATGAGCTATATGCTTTAAGCATTTCACATTCTGATTTCAGGTTTCATTGCCATAAATAGTCATTTCTGTGGCAACAGATGTTGATCTTTACGGAACTTTACTTCTGTTTCTTTCCCTTTCTCCTTCTTTGAATTAATTGCCTGTGCACCTCTTCCCCATGCCCACTGTGTGTGTCTGTGTTCTGGTGGATGTTCCTGCTCTCAGCTGGCACTTTGTAAAATGATGACCTCAGTGACTTACTGCACCCTCAAGGGCAGCAGTGTCCGAAGAGCCCAGTTGTGTGAAATGTGGTCAGAGGGGAATGTGGGCCAAACCCAGGGCAATAAATGCATCTTTCTGTTGAATTTGGAAGAAGACCAGAGCTACCAGTGGAGCCACAGTAACCATGTGTTATGTCTTGGCCTTCTTGACATCTGCAGTAAAGTGATTCCTGGTGGCTGCTGAAAATGAGATGGAATTGCAGTCATTCCTGGTGGTGTTAATGGGAATCTGACATGCCAACTTTCAAGCATATAAAAATATTTTTTCATGTAAATAGCACATGTGGTAGTAGAGGGGACTGCTGGGAATGCCTCTGGTATCTGAGCTCTAGAGGGCTGTTTGTAGTTCCTAACATAGGAACAATTTGCCCTAAGTTTTGCTGCAGGGCTATCTCTCTCAAGTAACATTGGCTTTACTACTACTGCTAGAGGTTGTATCCTGTAGATGAGTAACTTAGTATGCAGTCACCATTTTCAGTGCCACCTAATGTAAATGAATAATTGCAGTGTTGTAGCATGTGGCTATGGTTTGATTTGTTGTGGGTTTTTTGTTTTTTTTAATGCTCACTCTTGTTAAATATCTTTATTTACATTTGCTTTAGCACTGTAGTAGAGCCCAGCCAGGGATTCCATAGGGGCATTGGTATTATCAACTGACATGGCACAAATGAGAAAGGAACTTTATTATTTGCTGTGATCCCTGGTGGGTTCAGGACCACACCTCCACTTCATCTCCCAGCTGGCCCAAGAGGTTGCACCAGCTGCTTGTCCTGGCGTGCACCACGGAGCCTGGGGACCTTGTATCTGTGTTATATCTGGGGTGCTGAGGCAAGGAACTGGAACCAGGGGCAGCAGAACTCTAAGGAAGAGTAAGGTGACCAGGTGAGAGGAGGGACTGGCAGATCAACACGATCTTGACAGGTGAGGAGGAAGAAAATTACCTTCTTGAATTTAGGTTTGCTTCCTCCTGGAAGCAAACGGTGAAGTTGTGTTCAGGAAGGGAACTGCAGGTTTGCAGGAATTAATCAAAGGCAGAAAATACTTAACTGCAAAGGGATATTCTATGAAGTTTGAAAAGCTGAGTTAGGAAAGTGTCAGAAATAAAGGAATAAGAAAAGAAAAATGCAGTGGAACAGCCTGTCTGGTCTTGAGATTCATGATACAGGTGTTACAAAGTGTGAAAGAAGGAGTGGAGAAAGATACTGAGATCTGCAACAGCATGTATTTCAGTGAGGGGTGAAACCAAGTTGTAAAACTCTAGGAGAGCAAATGTGGTGTTAACAGGTGTTAGAAATCTTTTATTTTGCTGGTAGTTGTTTTCTGGGGTAGAATACTTCCATCAAAGAAAGGATCAAATTTTTCATTGCTAGTTAAAAATATTTTTGTTAAAAGCTAATGTTCTAACTTATTGGAGTAGTATGCACCATTAAAGCAAGTGGTGGCAGTGGTCCCTGATGGATTTACACCACAGAGTAATGAAAATATGCTTTATTATTTATTGTGCATTTTGTTGTCTGATTTTGGGGTTTGTGCAAGGGTGGAGGTTGGAGAGACTGGGATGTCTCCATATGCCAGTTTATCTCTCACTTGTCATGTAAAGGCTTTTCTATGAAAGATATTTTTAGCAATATTTAGATAAATATTATTAGAGTCTGGATTAATCTCCTTAACATCTCCACTCAGCAGCATGTAGCTGTGATAGTCTTAAGGGTGGGAGGCAACGTTTTCAGTCATGGGTGTCTCTTATGAGATTAACACAGGAAAAGAAGTCAGGCTTTTGGCACATAAACCCTATTGTTCATCCTTTCAGTTCTGTTAATCTCCTCTTTTATGGTGGCAGCATGGACCACATATTTTTGAGTCAGATCCAAGTTAGCTGAAACATAACCTGGTTTGTTGAGTAGTAGCTGGATCAACCCTCAGTGTGAGGCATCTAATAAATAGTTCTGGTGTGTTTTGCTGCAATTTTCTGCTGATATAACTATGTAAAGCTAACAGGTGAGTTAGTGAGAGCTGTTGTTAGATCTAAAATATAACCCATGGTTTCAGCCAGGCATGGATTTATTGATGGCACTGGGAGGATCTAAGCATGGCATGGTCCTCTTCCCTCCAGTCACCCCAATCAATATTTCAGATGCAGAGCTGCTACATGACAGGATGAAATCACAGCCCTACAGCTGGGTTTCTCTTCCCATTTGAAGCAGTAGTGAATTTGTCTCTGCCTGCAGAAAGCTTGCCCCTTTTTGTTGATGGGTTGTTTTTTTAAGTGCTATTACAAATTATCCCATCAGTGAGGTCTGGATAGGATATGTGAAAGCTCCTTTTCCATGTGGTGGGACACTCAGTCAACCAGTGAAATAATTTGGATTAAGACTGCATTGAAGGTCTTAATTTATTTCTTTGACTGCCTAATACACAGTGTAAGTAAATACATATTTCTGAGAGACTGCATGCACTGCTTTATAGAGAAAGCTGCTCAACGCTTGCTAATTTATTAAAAGCAAGGAAGAGGCATGTATTGCTAGATCTTCAATAAATACAACTTAAACATCTTCTTTCCTCTGTAAGAGAAAGAAATTTTCATCTGTGGAAACTCATGTAGCACTTGAAGGGTTTTTGAAGGTTGTGGCTAAGGTTACAAGGAGACAGAGCAGGGTGACTGGAAAATACTGTCTGGGCTTTCCCCAGGCAAGCCCCTGGGAGCTCTGCTCTCCCTGTCCACCCCAAGGGACAGCTGTACCACCCTGGTGAGAGACCTGCAGGGGTCAGAGTTGGATCATGAGTTGTGAGCAAGAGGAAATGCAGCAGAAAACATGGTCTTGACCTACTTGTTATTTATAATAATTCTTACTGGTTTCAGAGCCTGAAGTCACCTGCTTCACTTCAGTTTGGAATGAGGTGGCCAGTGCAGTAGTTGGGTTAGAGGACCTTCAGCAGGCAGAATGGGGCTACACCAGCACAGCCTGCTGTGGATCCAGCCTGCCTGCTTGGGTCTCAGCTCTTACAGGCAGATCCTCTTGAGCAAAGCAGCAGATGGAGCACAGCTTCTCAGTGGAAACAGTGGGATGGACACACAGACATCCATGAATAACAGTGACTGCAATCTGTGAGCTAAACTGAATTTTAAAGTTGTCCAGATATCCTGTATTTTAGGTATGTGCCTTATTTTTTAATCGTCTCCTGGCAATGGGCATAGCCTTTTTTGAATTGACTTGTGGATGCTCAGAGGTTACCAGGATAACAGGCTAGCAGGCAGCCACGTGCCTCACACACACACTCATGTTTGCTTTTGTAGTGCATGCCAAGGTACCAATGTTTCAACTCAAATCCTTCCAGAAGCTGCATTTCCATGCTCCCAGCAGCCCACATCCAGCCTTGGCATAACATGGCACTGGGGAGAATTTGGCTCTTGACTGAACATAAACCTGGTCTGTATAATTCTGTCCTTCCTGGGTAGTTCCCATAAGCCATTTAAGTAAGAATGGTTGGTGTGACAGAAGGAGTTTTCCAGAAAAACTGGAGAAAGGTGTCAGAATACTACATAGTCACAAAATGGTATGGTTGAGTGAAATACCAAGCTCTGCAATTCTGGAAATGTGTGTACACTTGAGGTATATGTATATTCCAGCTTCCTTCCTTCCAGGTAGGTTTCTTACTGACTGAAATCTTCCACTGCTTTTTGAATACTATTCTGGATGGAAGACATATTTCCTCAAAAGTTTGAGTCTCATCAGTGACCTGTGACTGCAGTTCCCCAGGAGCTCTTCTGTGGCTGGCAGGGAAAGTTGCCACATGCATTTGCAATAATGAACCTCTGGCTCCTTTGTGTCTTACCTTTTCAGGGAAAAATCCTTCATAATCTCTAGGCATTCATAAAAAATGATGATTTTGTCAGACTGTATTAGAAATCACAGCTTTTGTTCAGGCTGGCTATATGGGATAAAACCCTTCAGAAAGGATAAGTTTCCATTAGTGAAATGTGACAGTTAAATAAGATTAGAGATTTCCTCTTCGTCTGCAAGAATTTACCTGAGTATTTCTATCGTAATAAGTAATACAATATTTTCTGTTAAGAAATTGGATGATTTGCACATTGATATTTCAGACAGCTGTCTATTTTTACATATTTTGTATGCTCTTTTTGACAGGTTATCATAATGATGATCTATATGAGGACAGTTCATAAGGCTCTGTATTATCCAGGTCTGTAATAGTGCTATAATGTCACATCAGCTTTGCTGCCAACAAAATCAACAAATATTTTGCTGTGGCTAATGTACAGCAACGTCACAGAGGTTGATAATTATGGCTGGTGCCACTGACTAACCCACTAAAAGTAGCATTTTGATTTTTTTTGTGCTGCACTGGGATGGCGGCCAGTTGGCCTCTGAAGATAGTTTCCATAGCTACTGTCCTACAGAGAAAGAAAATGCTGCCACAGCATTTTTCCTTTGCACCTTTATAGTTTTTATGCAAGCTGTCAAGACAATTAATTTTCATCAGAGGTATTGGTTATTAGCTGTTGGAAGCAGGGGGGCATGGGTTGGTACATATGATGAAAAAGAGCATTGAACTAAGTAAAACATCAAGAGATTCCTTTATGTACACAATATGAATGCATTTCAGATTTACAAAATCCCATTACTGCAGCATCTGATATGCCAAAATGCAATCTATGCTCAAATGACAAGGTCCTGAGACTGCTCAACTTTATTTCTGAGAATAAGCAAGCCTGGCACTGGCTTCCACTATTGTTTGTTGTTGGATGTTGTGATCTAGATTTTTAATTCCTTTTAGAAATGAAATGGAAAAAAAATCCTCACCTGTCAGAAAAGCTCTCAAACTTCCACTAATTCGAAATAAAGAAAATGCTTTGTGCCTTTGTGTATAGAAGGGCATAAAATAGGCAGTAAATACTACAGCAGTGTGTTCTATAACAACAAGCACTGAGTATGAGATTATTTCTTGTTGTTGGCATGGGTAATATCTTCATTTCACTCTGCAGCGAGGATCAAGGAACATTGTTTCGAAGTTGGGGCTGGTTCTAGGAGTCATTAACATGTGGTTCTATTACCCGCTCAAACTGCACATTTCCTGTAGGTTGCTGAAGTAGAAATAAGTATTTGAGTGCTTAGATCATAATATTTGAGGAATTTGTGAAATTTATGGCACCTTTTCTCATTTTGTGTAAAATAATGACAGGGGCTCTGTCAGCTCTGTGTAGTTCCTGATCCAGTCACTGTTTCTGCTCTCTAACCTCTTCAGAGATTGCAATGTTGGCTCTCCCCAGGTTTGTCCTCTTCTCTGATGTCCAGGGACAGGGCACAAATGCTCCTCAGTGGCTCTAGCCATAGTCATTGACTTCAGGATCAAACCAAATTTGCTTAGAACCATCAGCAAAACACAGGTATTAGAACTGGTGAGAACTTGCCTTCAGCAGTGTAAAAATCCTGGTGAAAAGCAGAGTGCTTTGGGAAAAGACGGGATGTGGAGGGAATTGATAGAGGGATGGAGAGGGTGGATGTTGAGGGGTGCACTTAAACAGGTGTAAGCATGGCTCTGCCCTTCAGTGTGACTGTTTCGTGGTTGGCCTGGAATTCCTGGGAAAATCCTCTGACCATTGAGAAAGGAGCAGATTTATAACCTAAATAAAAAAGTCCAATGAGAGTGCGACAATGACTGGAGGTCTCTACTGAAGAAGAGATAAAGAGACTAAAATTCTGAAGAGTCAGGGGGAGATTTTGCTTTGTGGAAGGGACAGCATTTTATCCCCTTCCTTTGCAGCAAAGCTCTCCGTGGCTGGGTTTTGGGCGGCCAGCTGGGCCCAGGCAGGGCCGTGTGTGCGGGGCTGTGCTGCTCGGGCCCGGGGAGCGCGGGCTGGCAGCAGGCGGGGCAGCGGCGGGCCTGGAATGAAAAGCCCATCTGGGGGATTGTGGCCGGCCCTGGAGGAATGTCCTGCGGCTCCTGCCGAGCTGCCGGGGCTTCCAGCAGGTGCCCGAGTCCTCCTGCTGGCCCAGGGAGCGGGGCTGAGCCTCTGGCCTGCCAAGGGCTGGCGAGCCCCAGCCTGAAGTCATTTCTAAACCCTGCTGAGCTCCAGCTCCGGCTATCCCGCTCCCTCATTGTCCTGCTCTTAAAAATCCAGGCTGGTTGTTTGTCTGGGGGAACTCGGCTGATTAAATACATGTCAGTGGAAATGGGCTGTCTGAAACCAGCCATCTGGCTGCCTGTTTAATGTGTTAAATTACTGCTTGGTATGATGACTATCATTTTCTAGTGGTTTTAAATACTTTTCTTCATTAGTACTTTCAACACTACCAGGTACTTGTGTGCACTTACTTAGAAACATTTTTCTCATAAAAGGAAAGTTGATTGGTATTGTTGAAGGGAATGCTCCAAAAGTTATTGCTGTTTTCAAAGAATATATGTCTCTGGGAAACCTTGTAGACCATGATCTCTATATAGGGGAAAATGAAAATTATTCCTTACCTATCTAAAAAATAAATTGTTTTCTCTATCTGCCACTTGCAATTCTGAGAAATGGGGAGCTCAGGATTTTTAAGGAAAGCTGTTTTTTTTATAGGTGCATACAGAAGCACTGTCTATAAGTAGGTATAGTTTTTCATAATGTTTTCACAAGACAGTTCCAGGGGAAAGTACCTGTTGATAGACCTCATGTACCTTGAGAGTTTATCTTTTTCTGCATCTGAGACTGGGAAAAAAGCAGGACTATTCTAACCAAAATAATTTTGAATTTAACGTGTAACTATTATAATCTAACACTGGGACATTGTGTTGATGCCAAGAGCTTTGCAGACAGAAGCCAGGGAAGTGCTGCTGGTGCAAGGCTTTACCTTTATGGCCAGAGCCAGCAGCAGGACAAAGCAAGACCTCTGTGTCTTGGTCATGCCTTCCAACCAAAAATGTTTAAGGAAGGGATGAATATGTAGGTATTTTGTGCAGAAAAATATCCTAGTACTTCATTTCCACATGAAATTAGATGATAACAGCTTTCAGTGTCAACTGTGAAAACTGTTTTTGTGGGATGTGCAGTAATGAGCAGGTACTGGTTTTATAACAAGGAATAACATGCAGACTAAAAACATGTGTCTTTTTTCTGCTTCAGTAAAAAAATCCTTAACTTGTCTTCTAGACAGCCTCCAAATGGCAGATGAAACTAATTAAGACAGTATCTTGTTAAGGAAAATATGTCAACATGGAAGTATCTTAGCATATCAAAATCTGCTGGTTCTTGCTGCCTGGTGGAAAAGGAGAAGCAATTCTGTTCTGCTTTGAGGACTTTGGGGAAGGAAAGTGAACACAAATATCTCTTAAGTATCGATCCCCTGAGTTCAGAGCAGCTCTGACCACCTGTGTAGCAACTTAACACCATTAGTAACATATATTCTCTATAGACAAGTACTTTCAGATCTTTATGCACTCCTGTAAAACACTGTGAACAGCCACAGTTACAATTTTGCTAATGAACCCTGGGTATGGAGGAGTTTGCTTCTGTTGTCTTTCTCTAAGAAAATTGCTGATTGCTGCTGGTGGATGTTAAGTAGGTGCTTGTTGAAGCCTCCTTCTGACCCTTTGAAATTAAAGTAAACCTTAGGTTTAAGCAGAAAAAAATCAAGATGCCCATGTATGAATTTTCTGTCAGATGTTTTGTTCTTATATATACTAAAGGCATGGCCCTGTAATGATGCAGGAGATGTACCTACAAAATTAATCACTAATTTTATATATGGCTGTTTTAATTCCTACTCTAATAATCTGGATACTTAAAGTGTGGTTCTACTTTATGATCTCTAATATCAAAGTAACTTAAAATCAAGACTGGGCTTACTTACTTAATTGGAAAATGCCCTTTATTTGATTTATTTTCTTGTTATAGCTTTTGACCGGCGAATTAAATTTTGAAATAATCAATACCTTGATTTGAAATGGAGCTTTTCCTGATTCTATAAATGAAGTAATACTTGTGGTGATGATATGTGATTTTTATTTTGCTTTCTGCCAAAGGAGATGTAGCTGGCCGTGATGGTGACTATAAGAAGTTACTTCATAGCACAGTTCATTACCCGGATACAATACATCTGCTGTGGAAAATGGCAAGGAGCTTTATTCAAACATCAAATAGTTTCAAAACATGCTATTTGTTGCTGAAACTGGAGAAATGTAGAATTGCCTAAGTGTCTGGTTGACATCTGAACTGCTGAAAATATTTCCATTTTAATACTTCAGGCAGTTAATATTTTGAGTATTTCTGCATATACATTTAGTATGTTTGGAAATGCTTGAACACTAACACATCTTTATCCTTATTCACCCATATCTTTTAAATTACTTGTTTTGTTTGCTGAAGTTGAACTTCCATTGAAGTTGATGCTGTTTCAGCTTTGAGAAGCTGGCCTCATTCTCAGAGCAGATCTGGCTGATGTCTTTGGGGAAAATAGTTTAAAATTCCCCAAGAGCTTTAGGTTTGTCTGGGGTTTCTTGAAGGTGCTTGTTTCCCTGATTCAGATTCTAAATAGAATGCTGGATTTTTAGATTGTGTTTACTTGTAAAATGATGACAGTACACTTTTTTTGCAATGGCATTTTCAGTCACACCACAAGTAATTGGAAAAGTTCTAAGTAACAGTTCTGGCCCAGCTTTGTTGAGCTGTACTAGCTGGAAGGATAGATAGCACCCAAGTTTCACCTGATAGTTTTTTTTTCATATAATATTCAGAGAGCAAGGCTTAAAGATGTTGTATTGCAGCAAGCTCAGGGCACCAAGTGTTGATTTTTTTTAACCCAACTCAGTAAAACAACTTGAGCAACACAAGCAGATCTTGTGCCTGTTGCCATTCAGTCTTGCCTGTTTCATTCCTAGGCAGCCACTGCAGTTGTGATTTGACTGTATGTGAATTTAAACAGCTTCATAAATACAAAAATACTGTCACTGCCCCACTGATAATGTCTGGATTTCATTTTCAGTGCTGTTAAGTGTTACATTGGTATATTATGTGGTAGAACTGTCATTGATAACTTAGTTTCTCCAGCTCTACTTGAACATGTTGGGAAGCGTTTTGCATACGTTACCATGTACTGGTTCCATTATTTAAAGTGTAATTTCTCTGTTGGAATTAGGTTGTGTGCATGGCTGTGTGCTCAGTACAAACTCTGCCCTTTGAGCAGTGCTCTCAGTCTGGCTGAGGTCCCTGTAGAGCCATGTCCTTTCAAAAGCAAAGCTTTGCTTCTCCTCTTCTAGGTCTACTGAGACAGGAAAGCTTGGGTTTGAGGTTTCAGTTAATCATCTAATTTGTCAAAACATATAATCAGCCAGAGGCCACTGCCTTTGACTTTATCTAGTCTTCTTTTATAGACAGAGTGATAGAAGAAACAATTATATCATTAGCATGGAACTGATTTTATTGCTGTAAGGCTGCATGAATATGAATTTGTGTGTTGGGTTACTGAAGGATACTTCAAAGTGATTCTCAACATATTGCTTGTTTTCTTTCTGGCATGGTGAGATGTGGCGCAGTGAACATTATTTTGTTTAAGGCATACTGAAACATGTTACTTAGCCTGGGGGAAGACTGGGGGAAGTCCAGCAGTTTATAACTTTTTTCAAGGAAATTCGTTACGGCATCACTTTAAATTAAAAAAAAAATCCCCCCAAACAAACAAACAAACAAACAAAACACCAAAAAACAAACAAAAGAAACGCCCCAAAAAACCACCAAAAAACCTCTTATTAGCTGTCATCTGTTTTTGTCTTCACAAAACTGGTAGATTACCCAAGTCAACACAGATTTATAGGGAAGTCTGAATTACATTCTCTCTTGAAATCTTTGAATTCAATAAACAGGATCACATTGCTGAAACTGACAACTAAGTGGCAATTATTGCCTGTTGGCAAATCTTAAATATGTTTGTTGTACACATGTAAGAAATGCTCTCAGAAAATAATTATTTCATTTATTTTATCTCTCCCTTGCTGAGAGTCCTATTGGAAGGCACCTCCAGGGGCTGTATCAAAAGTACTGTATCAAGTAATCTCACTGTTCATCTTATTTGATTTTCTGTAAAATTATGTGAGAAGAAATTATCTTGTATCTCAGGTGAGTTTGTAGAGGACATCTGTGATGGGTTACAAGACAAAACACTAATCCAGGGGCCTGATCCAAGTTTCAGCTGCTCTGGCCTTAAATGGAGACAGTACCCAGCAGAAATGGACCTGACTGAGCAGTATTTCTGGGGCTTACCAGCACAGGATTCTTGAGAGTGCAAAATGAAATCACAAGAGAAAACAAAAAGTTAACAATTTAAGCAGTGAAGAAAAGGACTCTCTGACCAGCTTTGATCCTCTTCTGTGTTTTTTTCAGTGAGTGGAAGTTCATTGCAGATTTTTTAGTGATTTGTACCAGAATACCTTAGCATTGAACAATTGTGTAATGAAAAGAAAGTCAAGAGAGAGAGTTGTGAGCAATGTGAGCAAAGCAGGATAAAATCACTTTGATCTTGTTTCTTATCCATATGACTTTTTTGAGGTATTTTAGTGTTCAATTAGAACAGGACACAAGTGACATCCAGGAGGTTACAGAGTTTGCAATAAATAGAGCTCAGAGAGAAAAAAGACATAGCAAGAGCAGCCTTTTAAGAAAACCAGACGTCCTCATGCTATGGGCTTTCTGCATGGATAGAAACACGTTACACTGTGGAACGCCTCCCTCCAAAAAGAGCTTACAAAGAATACCAGGAATTGTTGTGATGATCTGGGAACAAAGGAGTGGAACACAGAGGTAAGAGGTCAACCAGTAATGAAGGAAAATCAGGTATCTTCTTTGAACTGTAAGAGCAAAAGTGAAAGGCTTTGTAGAGAGCAGGGAGGAAAATCTTTCTAAACATTCTCACAAACAAATGAGAACTGGATGTATCCCTTGGGCAGAGCAGAAGCAAAGGTGCTGATAAAGAAAGCAGTGGGATCTAGGACTTTGGTTGAGTGGGGTGTCCAAAACAACGTATTTGGGGTTTGTGCCTCACATCCCATTTTCCTTCAGTGGTGGGTTTCTTTTTTTTTTTTTTTTTTTTTTTTTTTTTTTTTTTTGGTGAAGAAATGCATTTCTGCATTTTTATTTCCTTAAAAATACAAGAGATGGCTTAATGGTGTGTTTCTGGGATCTCTGGGTTACAGACCCAATTGTCTATAGCCTTCATCACTCTTTTGAAAATTCACTGAGTTTCTAAAGATGTTAATTTACTACCAGGATGTGGAATCAGCACTTTGCATTAATGTTACCCACAGAATATAAAAGTAATTAGGATTAGGACTAAGCAAAGACCTTCTGGTGCTGGTAGAATGTTTGTGTGGTGGGAATAGGTGCTGTGAGAAGTAGTAGCAGTGTACTGCCATTCCTTGCTGTTAGGTTATGTCTGAGTGATTTTGATTATTAAAAAGATCTTTCCTTGATTTTCAGCTTTACATGAAACAAGAGTTCTGGCTTCATTTTCATAGAGGACACCCATATAAGTTTCAGCTAACACCCTCTCAGACAGCCTCAGGGGGTAAGACGGAAGGAGTGAGAATTCTTTCATGCTTTGATGCATTGGTTGGGAAAGTTACACTCCTGTTAAGTGTGATGCATTTTATGTTAATAAACAAAAGATCATTAACTGAAGACTGAAGTGCTGCCAATCCTGAATCTTTCATGAGCAATAAATTCTCATTAAAAACCCCTTAGGGAAATGCAGGTCCTTTCAAAAGAATTTCCACAGCACATCATCTCCATGTGACAAATCTCCAGGGAAAAAATATATATGAGCAAAAGTGATTGGGGGAATTTGTTAGCTCAGCTTCCAAGTCCTTTGCAAAAAGAAAACCTTGTTTACTTTTTTCTCCCATTGTTTTTCATTTTCCAAGGTCATCTTATATCCAGGCTCAGTGAAAAAAATAATTCACTTTTGCTAGAAATGGCTGAAGGGGTTTGGGTCACAAACAAAAGAATTCATCACATATCAGGAGATAACCATCTTCTGGATTCCAAATATTTGCTTAAGAAAAAAACCCCAAAACTAACAAAAGTAAACAGCAAAAATGGTATAAATCTGTATGCTCTAAGGATCTGATACTGCAAACCATCCAGAACACCTCAGCCAGAAACACAAGAACTGAGACTCCATCTAGTCTAGAGAATGGCTTGACACAGATTAAAACTGAACAGCAAACAGAGAGATGAGAATTTACACACTCACAAGCTGGGAGCCACTGCTAAGAGCAGTTGCACTGAGGAGAAGCAGCTATGCTTGCCCTTACAGTGATGCCATGCTTGACCTACAGCTGTAGGCTTGAAATCTGGAGTAGAGCAGAAGTGCTGAACCATGTGCTCAGGGCAGGCAAGATGGGAGAAGTGCCCTTACATAGAGTGGTTCCTATCTACTCCTTGCTCTGTCTCTTCTTTCTTGAATGAGCATTAAAAAAATAATCTTTTGATAGCTCTGTAGGCAGAGCCTGTGTATGCACATCTCTGCTCTTGCTTTCAGCATCACCAAGTCACAGAAATAAAAACCTTCAGCAGCATCTTCCTTGTGTTGGTGACTGATGTGTTGGCAGGTCCATGTCAGCTCTGCTGAACAGCCAAAGGTCACCAGCTTTGGTGCTTTCAGCAATGAGAGCAGGTGTATTTGGGGATTAGGACCAAAAAAGCATCTTGTGGGCATGTGAAATGAAGAGTGGCACTGTGTGTGTGTTGGAAATAAGAGGGATTAAAAGGGGGTGACTTACACTGGTGTCTTTCTCCATGGGCCACTCTTTTGTGTAGCAATGACTCTGTGCCTCTTTCTGAACCCACTCTGAACTCAGCTGCACTATCAAGCTGAATGGGGAAGTTTCTAGCAACATGTTGTGTGATCTTGTCATCCCACTTAAGGCAGTGGAGCTCCTGGACCCTTTCCTGCTACGGGAGGATCAGGTGAATTAACAGTACCAGAGGAAAAGGTGCTACTGTGAAATTTGCTTTTCACACTGAGCTGGTACTGGAGAAGGCCATAAGAATATTATGGTGGCTCTGAGGATGCCATCAAAAAGCAGATAAACACTACAATATGTTTTAATTAGACAGGTGCAAACTGTAGGCCTTGTACTGTGAAAGGATTCTCAGGAAGAAATTTGGTACCATTTTAGGGCTTTGATTAAATGGCCTTTCATTAGTGTAAGATATTTTTTTAAAGTAGCACCTGAAAAAAAGAGCAAGCAGTAATTCTTGTAGTAAGGGTTGGGAATCTCTGTGCTATAGCTGCCTATATTGTGATGTAAAGTTTCTTTTGTTAAATTAATATTCTAAACTGAATTTTATTAGTCCTTTCTCTCTTTTTTTTTCCTGTTTGAACACTGAGGTTTTGCATGATGATAAGTCTTTGAGAACTTGGCAGCTTGCCTAATTATACAAGTGCCCACTGTGTGCTTCTTGGATTGCAACTTATTGGCAGAAATAATACAGCATTAAATATAAATATTACTGTTAATAGAACATTAAAAATGATAAATCAGTCACTTATGTCAAGAAATTCCAAACAACAACAGTGTGAATTTGTCAAATTGCTTTTGCTCTATACTTTATGGTGTGGATTTCAGAACACAGACAATAAGGTTTATGGTTAATGTAGCAGTTTTAATAATAACAAACTTTGTGGGATGAATCCAGTGCTCATTTGTTTTTACTAGTGGCTTTTAGTAGTTTAGCTGGGATATGTTGAATCAAAAGGTTTTAACAGGGAGCAAGTCTGTGCAAGATTTGGCCCTTCTAAAACCTTAACTTTGCTTTCTGATAAATTCAAGGTTTACATAATGCATGGACTATTTAATTTATAATGTGAAAACTTTTACTTTACATGTATTTCAGAGTTCAGTATTCTAGTGCTGTTTACTCGGTGTTTCTTAGCGCTTGGGTTGTGATGTCTCGTACTTGAGGTTGCATTCAGGTTGATAGCCAGGTGTCACTCCCCTGCCTGCTGTATTTTACTGGTTTGTGTTTGAGATGTTATTTAAAATAAGTCTGTGAGTATCTCTCACTACTGTCTGCAGTCTCTAGAGATGGTTAGGAAAACATGGGGGTTTTTCCACTCCATTTTGTCTTTCATAAAAGAATTCAGCCTTTTTTCCTCACACCCATTTTCTTCTTCCACTTGGAATCTCAGCCCAAAAGAAAGGCTTCAGGGGAATAGATCTGAAAAAAAATTGCAGCATTATCTCATGAATAATGGTCATAAGTGACATGTTCCAGGAGATTTGTAAAATGATTGCTTTGTATAATTCATAATTATCTCGATGATTTGGCATTGTATCACACAGACATTAATCTTTTATCCTACAACTGAATATGGGGATTGAATCACTTATTTTTGCCTATTTTTTTCTTAGTCAAGAAACTACATGGGTTGTGATGGTTGATACTGTCTCCATGTCTTGCTTGGTGGCTCTATTTCTTGTCATTCTGATTATTTATTTCACAGTTACTAATGAAAATTATTTAAGGGTCTCTATATATAAAACTTTTGCTCTTCACTTGCTGGTTTTTCTACATCACTAAGGTTAAAAACCATCTTGAAGCTCAAGAGGAAAAAAACCCCATAATTTTAAGCTTTGGGTCTAGACCAACCAACTATGTTTGTTTGCCTAAATATGTACAAAATCTGAGAGGTGGGCAGTGTTGTGGAGTCAGTGCTAATAATGGAAGAAGACACTCCAATATTGATAAATAGGTATATTTCTAGATAAATAGATATATTTGAAATGTTGTCTGAAATACCAGGGAATCATTGAAGTGTACAGCCTTGCACTCATAATTTCAGTGCTGAAAACAATAAATGTCAGTGCAATAATAAAGATTGCCAGTGTGAGAGAGGGTGCTTCTGTCAGAAGTGCTTTGCTCTCTATCCCTGTGCTCGTGCTCGGGAGAGCGGAATTACCCTGTCCAGGTGCCCAGCTGACCTTGGCTGCTGTGTCCATGCTGGGAGAGTCATTTGTCATGAAAACAATTCAGGGATAATCTGCCATGGACTCCTGATAACCTTTCCTTTCTAATTTCTTTTCTATGACTCAGTCCCTCTTTTTAGCCAAAGACATTTTTGCTTTTATAACAAAGTCTCTGCGCTCATGATGTTCCTGTCCTTGCCTCCTCCTTTCTGACTTGTTTTCCCATGATTTCTTCCATGGCATTTCTTCTGTATTTGGTGTCTTGTTTGGATGCTTCTGGAAAGTAATGAGATGGTTGTCTTTGAATTTCTTCAGATTAATATACATGAAAATCTGCTGGAAATTGGTGAGGAGCCCATGGGGATTGCTGATACCTATTTTAGATTATAGTTATATTTTTTTTCCCTTGCTGCTAGTGTCACCCAAAGAAAATACAGTTTAAATAAGTTATTACCTATTTTGCTTGTCGGGATTTGGCAGAATCATGTCTTATAGAAGAGAAGTTTAATGTAAATTTTATTTTCTGTATGCTTATCTTTTATTACCAATAAATTAGCAGCGAATAGGAGCCTGTTCCTTGCTGGTGGCTCATCCTATCTGTTCTGCTTCTGCCTGACAGCATTGGTACTTCTGTTATTGTAACTCCAGTCCTTGCAATTATTGTAAAAGTAGTTAAATAAAAGCTTGTACTTTCCTCAGCTCTAAATTTGCAATGAATATTTTTTTGTGCAGGATGACTCTTTTATTGGTAGATGTGGCTGAACCCTTGTGGCTCTGAGGGCCCAGTTTCACAGCGCATTTTCACTGGAGTTTTCAGCACCGAGCGCTGCTGCCGTGCGTGAGCGTCGGGGGAAGGAGCCTCGCTGAGCCCCGCGCCCGCACTCGGAGCTGGAAGAGGCGCAGGAGTTCACTGCAGCCATTCCACCCTCGGCTCTTCCCCTGTCAGCTCTCATAGACTCGATGGGGTCAAGCCTGGTCAGCCTTCCCATGGGAAACCTCCCTGGAAAAGCGAGAGTTGGAGGAAACCGGGCTTGTGTCTCTGTGCACAAAGCAGCGCCCTGCCCCGGGTCAGTTGTCAGCGCCATGCTACGCTGAATCCATGTTTCATGGGCTTCAGTTGTGTTTTTTTCTGGTTCATTGGAAAAACAACACTGTGGCTGCAAGTGATCATATAGGGGGACAAAAGGAGAAGTAATTTTGGTAGGTGGTAAACAAGGGATGGTTCCAAAGCACAAGGAGGTTTGGGAGGCCTTCAAGTTTGAGTTCTGAGTTTCTGTCACTTTTCTGTTTGCCTTTTCCCCTTGGGAACAAAGTATTTTTTAACCTTCTGAGTCTCACAGCAATAGTGTAGAATGGAAGCTTGGTTGGGATTTCTCTGCTCCAAAATAGCCTCCAGAAGGTGTGGCAGGACTCGCTGTCATATAACTTGGCCACTCTGTTTGGCCAGTCACCACCAATAAAACAAATGTTCAATGTATTTTCAAAGCTTGACTTTGTCAGTAGTGATTGTCTGGCTTTACAAATAGTGAAAGTTATAAAATAACAAAAAAAGCTGGGCTTCACTTTGTGGTGCAGGACTGACCTCTTCTAAATGAAATTGCTTCAGAGTGAAAGTTTCCAAGACAGGATGAAACATGAAGAAAACCTGTTCCTGTTCATGAAAAATGAAAAGGCTGGTAGAGAAATGGAGGAGTAACTTAGGAGCTGTCATATCTATTAAATTTTGTCCACATTCATTCCTTGTGTAGAGGAGTGATAATTTACCTGGAAAATAGAAAAAGTCTGAAATCTCTGAGTGTCAATGAAAATGCAGGACCTGTCAATGCATGCTGGCAGGTTGTGGGGCTGATCAGGATGGAAAAGGACAGTGTCAGGGGGGACAGAGCGCTTTGCTTCCCAGGGGATCATGGGGCTTAAGGTTTGTTTTAGCATTAACTTCAATTTCAGGTGATGTTTCTAAGATACTTTCCATTCTTTTGGGTCTTGACTATGTTCTTCATTAAAGATAATTTTATTTTTCTTTTTTAAAATAGTAAAATTATTATTTACCACTAAAAGTATATCCTGATTCTGTATAGCTGGGGTCTTGGCAAATGGATAGATTTCAGTACATTTTAACTTCATTGAGAAGCTATTCTAAGTAATACCTTTCTGTGTTAGATGGAGTTGCAAAGCCCTGTTAGAACCTGAATGTGAGGTTTCCAAATCAAAATGAAGATCAAAGTTTGGGAAGCTGAAGTTCACTACTAGAGTTTTTGGGTTTGTTGTACTATGTAAAGTAGCAATACAAAAAGAACAACTAAGAAAAGGGGAGCCTTTCATGTATCCAGTGTAGCTTTTGTTGTGATGCTTGATCTGAGGAGATGTGTTACCATATCAAGAACAGCATCAACATTTGTTCAGATTTAGGGGATAGGTAGGGGCTTGTGACTGAATTGACTTCCCTGCCATTGTCCCCATGGATGGGGAGAAGCTCGAGCAGCACAGTTTTGTAGTGGAGCCCTGAGCTGTTATTGTCATATCAAACAGAGTTTCTGTTGTCTGGTTGAATAAGTCGAACCTGATGGGAAAGGAGAGTAAAGGAGAAGTTATAGTTTAAGGAGTGTTCCAAATTTGCAGAAATATTTAGCACATTAATGTTTTTCTTGGACTAAATAGGCTTTCCTCAAACTGTTGTTTTTTAGAACAAGCTACTGCAATATCTACCAGTGATATTGAGACTTGAAATGTATCTTTCTTCCATCCACACACTGACTACTTGTGTGCTTAGTTCCATCTGGAAAGGATATAATTGAATCCTTGTTTAGCTTCTTTAATTATTTCTTTGCATAGTCCTTGACTGGGAATTTTGCCACTTGCAATACAAATATTCAAACCTAAGAGCATAAACTATGCTTTCAAAGAGCATTTTTGTAAACCTTTTATCATTTGGAGGTTTTTCAAAAGAGAACATGAGACCTCCTCAATGAACATGTTTCGGTTTTTTAAATCCTCAGAGAAGACTTTGTTTCCTTACAGGTTGGCTGTAGTTGCTAATTAACTTTGTTAATTAATCATGCTATAGGGATGAAACATGCTTGATTAAAAATAAACCATATAGCAACAAAGTGATGCTACTGTTTTTTCCTATTTAAAAGCAAAGATTAAAAAAACAAGATTAACTTTGAAGCTGCATGTCAAATGTTCTTTGCATTTGAAACATCTGAAAGGCTAAAGCAGCTAAAAGCTTATTCTTTTTGTGGCTCAGTCATAGTAAAATGTTTTTTATTCAGTTGTAGCACTGTGTTAAAATGGGGGCTGAGTGTAGGCTGAAGGTGCTGCCTTAATCAGAACTGACTGAGATGGTGGATAATAACCAAAGGGTTTATTTGGTCATCCTTAGGCATGAAGGTCCTTGTTCTCTCTTGTTATTTTTCTCAT
Organism: Climacteris rufus; assembly: GCA_013398175.1. Classification (NCBI taxonomy): domain Eukaryota; kingdom Metazoa; phylum Chordata; class Aves; order Passeriformes; family Climacteridae; genus Climacteris; species Climacteris rufus. The sequence continues at coordinate 518,131 of VZRZ01002960.1, forward strand.
ATGAAAACTTCCAACACTGCAAATTAGTTTTAAATGCTGTTGGCTTGTGAGAGGATTCTGACCACGTTTCTTGCCCATGACACCGGCGTGTGTTTGTGTAGAGGTGGTGGGAAATGGCTCGCTGTGGGCGATGGGCCAAGTGCATCACTAATGAAGCTCCCTGGAAGATCTCAGGGATGACTGTGGTCCACAGGCACGCTGAGCCTCTGCTGTGTGTCCTGCCCAGAGGAATGGAACCATCTGCATGGTCTGGCTGTGAGTGCACAGCTCCTTCACCTGGCAATGCAGGTGGGAGGGAGGAAGCAGGGGCACAGAGCTTGCTTGCCTCAAAGTTGACTATTTGTAGACACTGTTGGAACAGATGGCTCTTCTCTATCCACTATGGCACATTTTTTTCCCCTCTCCTACATGGTAGTCAGGTTTTTTTTCTGTTTTATGCTATTGAAAAGTGGTTCTGTTCCTAACAGTAGCAATGTTATAAACACAAGTTTGAAAATGACAGTCTTTGCTCTCCTTCACTGGGAAAATTGAACCTCACCACGATCCTCACTCAGAGAGGGAAGACCTGGTGTCATTGGAGGAGCCCTTTTTGTGAATGAACCTTCAGAGGGATTTATTCTAAAAAAATTCCAGAAATGTGGAACTGATTCCACATTGGAATTAACATGGAGAAAGGGAAGTAGGAGTATTCCTGATGTAGGAGGCATAACTAAATAAGTCTCTCCAGGCCACTGACAGGAAGTGTATGGAGGAGTGGTTTGTGGGGGGTTTTGTTTGTTTATTCTCCCCCCACCCCTGCATATTTTCTCATAAAATATCTTTAGGCATTTGTTTTGCAATTAAAAGGTCAAAACATCCTCAAAGGGAATACTTGCTTTTTCCACTACAACCTATTAGGGCACTGAAGCAGTGCAAAAATGCGAGAGGCTATTTCCAGCAGATGAACTAAATCCTTAAAATAGGATTAACCAATTTTGTAATTTGCCTGTGATAGTATCCAGGCAAGGAAGAGGGGCAATGGTACATGTCTTTTAGAAGCTGTTTTTAGGACACCTGTGTTAAGGCTGTCAATGCTGGACTAACGCTTCTTCTCAATTTTCTGTAATTTTTCACATGTGCAAAAAAAGATCTTGATATCATGCTGGAGCACACAAACACAGTTTCTACAGGGCTGTGGCTGTATTGCCTTAAACTTTTGCTGATACTCAGTGGTCTCAGCATCATCCCTTTTACAAATCACAAATATTGGCAATGCCTGGTGTGAATCTGATAACCACGACTGTCGGCTGCGCGGGGAATGCTGTGGGGTGCAGCAAGCACGTGGGGGCAGGTGACCATTAGGGAGACTTAAGTCCAATATCACATCTTCTCCTGAAATGGAGAGGGGGGACTGGTTCAGTGACCCAGGCATACATTGAGCTGTGGCTGAGTGACAGGAGCACTGTCATTCCACAGGAATTAGGCAGGCATGCGCAGATTTTCCTCATCAGCAGTGCTTCCTCAGAAATGGTTTAAAGGTTGTTGGGTTTTTGGGGGGTTTTTTGACAAGTTTAGGAATAAAATATCATAGAGCAGTTAGATTTTCATGCTGAGATGAAGTGATGAGAGTGACCCGATCAGTGACAGGGGCAGTTGCAGAGCCTGGGTCCTGCCTCTGCCCTGGCTCAGCGCCTTTGCAGGTTTTTGGGGATGGAGTTTCCCCAGCCCATATACTGTGAAAATATCTTTCCTTCTTTATATATGCTAAACCCTACTTTTCATTCCTTTCTTATAACTTCTCAGTGTACTTGAAAATGTGTTGTGATTGCCAAATCCTTAATGATGCAAATTAATTGTTAGATGAGTCCAGCCAAACATTTAGGTAAGGATCTTACATGAAAAAATGCTAATTTGAAAAAGAACCGAATCATTCAGTAGTTGCAAAATGTATCACAGTGTGTTTAGGTATAGAATAGATGGGTTTAATTTCAGCTTTATGCATATATTTATTGATGATGCAACAGCCTTCTGGCTTGTGTTAATATGGTGCAGAACAAAGCTGATGTGCAGGGCTATAGGAAAATAAATAACACCATCTGATTTGCACAGTCTGTTTCCATATCACTGGCATGATGAGCTGCTTTGTTGTTTGAATGAAGCAAATGATGTTTGGATTCAGTTGATTTATTGACAGCTCTGTCAAACGGCCACAAAATGAAACAATAACACAGCCACTAAATATTGTGGGGGGACACGGGGAGGAGAGTGGGGCCTGCCGGGGTTACCCCAGCCCTGTGCAGAAATGCCACCCCCATGGGGAAGCGCTGCATCCTCTCCCATGGTAGAAACTGAACTGCTATTCACAGGTTTTTCTTTCCACAGGGAGAAGCTGTCTGTGGCTCGGCTGCAGCGGGAAGTTGCCCAGAGTAAGAGCGAAGGAGCCATGGTAAGCTGTGCCTGCTCGCTGCTTTGCAGTTCTTGTCTCACTGCCTCGGGCCTCAGGCACGCTTTGACTTGCTGAAGGTGGCCACCAGAGCATCAAGGCTGTCCTGGACACAGCAAAGGGTTGCCATCAATGTATTCATAATCGTGAGGAAACTCAAGGCTTGGTTTTCTTGGAAAACCCATGGTAGAGAAAAGCTGCTTAATTTTTCTGCTGATGGTCCTTAATGGAATGGAAGCCAAGCAAGCACTGAAAGGCAAATTTAGATCAAAAAGCACTAGATTTATTTGCCTGTTAAATCTTAGCCAATCACAGAAAAATGGAAGAACACAAGCACGGAAGCTTAAAAACACCCCTCAATCTGATAATTTTGTAAATCATGTAATGCTCCTTGTATCTTCATTTTTCATGTAGCAATTCATGAGATTAGCCTTGTGAGCGAAAGATGAAATGGCAGATTTTTGGTTAACCGCAAACCTCAATTTATAGAATGCCTTATCTCTTCAAAACAATTTTCTTTAGGAGCTAACATGTGCTGAGTGTGCTTAATTACTTAATATCTGAGGAACTGCTTCCATCTGTTAAGGAGTTTGTTTGTCCCTATCTTCAGATAAAATGTCTTAAGCTTCCATGGGATAAAGCAGACCTTAAAACCCAAACTAGTCTCCTGGAACATACATGGAAGTGCCACTGATCTGAGTCAGTTTCACAGTTGGCTGTGAAAGAATTTAGTCCCAAGTTTGTTTAACCTAATGGGGAGCAGCTGTAGAAGGTCTCTGGGGAGTGGATGCCCCCTGAGCTGTGTGATTCACAGTCCTGAAAAATCCCACCTGCCTCCAACGAGTGCATTTTATAAATCATTAGTGATTAATACAATGAGGTGAGGTTTGGAGGGACCTAAGTGACAGGTGGGGAAACAGCTCTGATTTCATTGCTGTCACGATGGCCCCAGGTGTGCCCAGCTTGGCAGTGGAAGCCACTTCCCCCTCCCATCCCAACTCCACCCTGATGTTCCTCCCCTTCAGTCTCGTGGCTGGGTTGGCCACAAGGAGGCTTTGAGATGGGGCGTAAGCAGTTGGGAAGCCTGGCCAGTGGATAAGGTGTGTGCATGGGCACAGAAGTCCTGCAGGAACTGAGAAGCAGACTTTAATCAGGTAAAGTTGCAATCCAGGAGTCTGTGACAGAGATAAAGCTCCTGCTGCCTCCAGGAGGAATTTTGCCTGAGGAAGAATGGCAAAGATCAGGCATTGGATTTGCAATTGCATTTTAGTTTTCAGTGAAAATAAATGTCAAAATCTGAGGAGAGCTGTTTACTCTATTTGAAATATTTCCTTTAATTTTTAGCATTCCCTTGGAGGCACAGCAGTAATATAATATATTGAGTGTAAAATATACTTAGGGGGATAATCCAAAACTTTATGAAATGAGCAATACTGATTAACCTTCTTGAGCTGGTAAGGTTTTTGGTATGTGCACCCACCTTGTGGTCTCACTTCTCGAGTGTCAGACGCTTCTTGTGCCTTTCACTATGGGCTTGTGGGAGAGATGACATTGCCCTGCTAACCAGGGTGTAATTTTGTATAATTTGTTGAGAGGCCAAGTGTTGTAACCCATTAGGAGCTGACAGGTAGCTCTCTGGGGGTGCAGTCTTCCCCCAAGGTAAATACCGGGTGTTTTTTTCCCCCTTCCCTGAGGGGTAATATCCACAATTAGCCTGCCACTAGAGCCAGTGCGCCTGTAGAGACGATTGCTTTGAAGCAGTTGACGTATGGAAAGTTCTTTGTGTCTCAGAGCTCAGAGCTGGTGATTTTAATATGAAACACAGCAGTCATTAATTAACATTAATGAACTTGCAGGGCTGTGAGCAGTGTGAGAGCAGCGAGGATCCAGGGGCTGGAGCATTTGAACCCAGGGGAGGCCGGGGATTAAGGAAGTCGTGTAGCTGCATTCCCAGGGCGCGCAGCGAGGAGCCGGCTGCACAGACTGGGTTTGGAGCAAACACTTTAAAAACGCTCGTAGCCAAATTTCGGCGAGGGATTCTGAGCCAGCGAGCCTTTGGCACACGGAGGGGCTCCCTCCGGAGCCGTGCTGGCTGCCAGCAGCCTGCCCGCAGGGTGCCGAAGGCCGTGGGCTGCTCTTTTTGGTGTGATGGACATCCCCCGGGGACAGCGGCGAGCGGGCTGGGCAGGGCCACCAGCCAGCCCCGGGGCTTGGCTGGGCTGTCACCGCCTGCGAGTCGGGATCAAAGCAATGGCACCCCCGCAGCCTCCCTGCCAGTGACGGGCCACAGCTTTATTTAATCACTAATTAGCTAATCGCCTTTGCTCGCTCCCCTTTTCTTTTTTGTTTGTTGTGCCAGTCAGATTGGCATGAAGGTTTTCAGGGAACTGGCTCCTTCCTTTGGGAGGAGCGCAGGTGCCACCTCCAGTGCCACCTCCAGTGCCACCTCCAGTGCCTCGCTGGGTCTCCTGGAGAGCATTTCCTGCAGCGGGTGTGAAGCAGGGCAGGGAGCACGGGGAGCTGCTCTGCCTCCCAGGAGAGGTTTTTGTGAGGCTGAAGATCAGGCAGTGTGTGGGACCCACAGTGCTCCCTGAAAGGGATGGGCTTTTGGTATGTCCCATAGTTACATTTTTCCTGACTGATTTGTTACTGGAAGGTACTACAGAAGATTAAATGAAGACACTTCATTTCAAGATAAATGTTTATCATCAAAAAGATTACAAATAATCTTGTAATATGTTTTTTCCATATTGCTGTATGGAAAATCTGATACCTCATATATTGGATTGAGTAGGTATTTAAGACTTACTTTAATTGAGAGAACTGAATAATTCAGACTGAATACCTGACAATTGCTCAGATTTCTTTATTTTATGAACCACCATCAGTAAATATCGATTATTCATTATCAAAATGCAGAATTACTTACTACCAATCCATCCCTTGAAAGTTTCAGCAGCACTGAGCCAGGATTGCTGTTTGGTTCTTCCTGTCACTCATGGTCTTTAATTTCATAGTGTGCATGTTCACAATTTTCTTAGTCATGTCTCTTCTGACTCATCAAGGATGGCTCTTTGTAAGGGAAAAGGAGATGATCAGTTCGTTTGTGTACACTTCTCACTGCATTTGATGGGTACTGTGCAGGTGTCTGTGGTGACAGAGATTCCATTATTAAAATAAGCAGCTTTCAAAGCAAATCACGAAGTTTATTTCAAACCATACTAAAGACTGAAAACTGCCTTAGCTATCATAGTATTTTTCTTATTTTTGAAGTCCATGACTTGTCACCTTTGGGCACAAAACATGACCAGGAAAAGTGTTCATTTTTGTGAAATTTTCTTAACGGTGAACAGTGCTAGGTTAGGAAAAAAAATGAGAAAAATTCTGCCACAGTTACGTGGCAGAGTAAGTGTTGCTTTAGCAGAAACTACTTTAAAAGCCGAAAATGAACTAAAAGTATACACAATTATATCATGTTTTGATAACTTGAATTAGTTTAATAATTACCCAGAACAAAGTTACATTTCTTTTTTGATACCTTTATTTGCATCTGTGTTACACAATTTTGTTAGTTTGTTCTTCCCACCCAAGTCCTTCAATTCGACTCTATTTTCCATTAGTTCAGTGGCCTGTAACCTACATAAAAGAAATTGTACCACTCTGGCAATTTAGCTGTGAAGGTTAAAGTGGGATGATATTGCCTTTTATATCTACACGAGTTTCACTTAGGGTGGGCCCTAGGCTCTGATTTACCGTGTGTCCTGCTGCGTCTTTAAGTGATGCAAAGTGATTATCATGGGCTCTTCCCGGTATCCATCTCTTCCACACCTGCACCCTTTTGTTAAAAACACACCAGTTAAGTGAATGTGAGGTCCCCACTGAATAGGTTTCCACCCTCCGGTAATCCTTCTGCATTAGATTGATTTATGAATGTATCAGATTCTTTGTTAGCATGTAAACCACTAATTAATTTAAAGCTCTCTGTGGAAAAATTAAAGCCCTGGTTAAGGCTTTCAACAGGCTCAGATGGTGCTAATAATGGAAAAACAAGTTATATTAATGAGTTTTGATGTGATCAGCACAATTCTTGCTTTACAAACGGTTTTTGCAGTAAAACAGTGGAGGCTGCAAGTTTTTAAGTAAAGAGTGGAAGAAATAAAGAAGAAAAGGCATAAAAAAACCTTTCAGTGTCAGTGAGATGTTCCATTATTATAAGGAACTGAGTCACTTCTGCTTGCTACAACTTTCTTAAATGTAATGGGTGTAGATATACGTAACAGCCTCTTCAAAAACCACAGGAAGTGCAAAGCAGTCTTTTTTCCCAGATTGAAACAGGAGTTGTAATCAGCTTTGAAAAGATCTGCCTCTTCTCATCACGCGCTGCCAAACCAGAGTGTTCACATGGAGATGGATGTGTTGAAGTGCAGAAAAGGTCTTGACTGAAATTGCATTAAAATCAGTAGAAAGTTTGACTGTATTCTCAGCTTTTCCAGACTCCCAGGGGGTTTGTATGTAGTTTCAGTCATTTGGTCTTTCACTCAAATTCAGGCTTTTAATGTGGGTGCTAGTTTTTGGTGAGAAGAAAGAGGAGATCAGACCCCAGTGTGATGGGGCTTTGTTGAGCTGAGTGAAATGAACATAGAAAGCCAAATCTTTTTTTTTTTTTTTTTTTTTCTTGTAGGAAGCTGAGAATGCCCAGTTACGGGGGTAGCCTATGATTGTAGGAAATTGTGCCTCCCTGGGAGCTGCTTTTACCTCTCGTGGCTCTGAGCACTGCCGGGGCACTGTGGCTCAGGCCACCATCCTGGCTCTGTGGTCGGTGCCTCAGCTGACATCAGTGCTGCCCCTTTCACCAGCTAGCAGGGAGCTCCTCTGGACAGCAGCAGGGTCAGTGGGTTCAGAGCCCCAGCTCCCAACATCTGCACCGTGTACCAGGTTTTGGGGAGGAGGGGGTTTCTCTCGAGCCCGGGTGTTACAGATGGCAGCACCATGTCCTGCCACGAGGCGCTCGCTGTCACCGCTGTGATGAATCCCTGTGATCCCCTCCAGCCACGGGGAAGGAGGCTGTTGCAGAAGCACCCGGGTCATTTTAAAATAGAGGATCTTTAGTAATAAGTGAAGTGTTAAAGATGAGATATGAAAGGCTAAATTGTCTTTTTCAAGTTCTGGGTCCTTATGCCTACAAAAGCATCTATCTGTGCTTTAATTAGAAAGTAGCAGAGAGAGAGAGAGAGGGGGGCAAAGTAGCTGTTTTGAAATGTCTCTTTGAATATTAAATATCCTAAGCCAGAAAGAAGCAATCTGACCCTTGTGCTGCCCTTTCTGTGAAGCTGTGTATTTATACACAGCTAGCCCTGCTGTCTGGCTCCTTTTTCTGAGAAACTTCATCATACAGCCCTCATGGAAACTCAGTGACATCAGTAGCAGTTTTAGCATCAATAATGATTATTGAAATTCTTTACGAGCCTGGTTTAATGCTCCTGGACCTCATTAGTTGTTCATACTTCATTAGGCCAAATGTCCTCATTCACAACTTTGCAATTTTATCTTCAGTGGTTTTAAAATAAGACCTTGCGTCCTGGGTACTTTCTGTTGTTTGCTTCAAATTTGCAAATATGTAGATATTTTGAGATTTTAGATTTTAAAGCTTTTCTGAATCCAAGGATGACTTCCAGTTACTGATACCTTTCAGCAGTCATTTTCCTCTGCGAGCCCGCTTGCTCGGCTCAGAGCCGGCCGCCCTTCAAAGCACCGCGGGTCACGGTGCCGCGGGTAATGAGCTTCGAGCGCGGCTTCTCCGCCCCGTTCCGCGGCCAATGCTCCCGCTGGATTCCGTGGGGGCGCGGCCGGGCGCTCCCGGCTCCGCTCTGCGCCAGGAGAGGGCGCTGCAGCCCCGGGAAAGGCGCCCCGGCATTCCCGGGATGCGGAGGGAGCTCGCCGCTCCAAAGGCAGCCGTGCTCCACCGTAGTCACCGGCACTCCCGGCCCAGCACTGCACGCAGACCAGCAGAAATAAGTTTTTTTCCCCTCAGCTGGAACTCACCGAGGTGGTCGCTCTCTTCAGCAAGCGTTTAGTCAACGTAAAAAAAAAGTCAAACAGAATTATGTAAAAATCACTGGACACGGAAAAAACCCTCCCATCATAATGCATTTATATAAGGTCTGAAAGTAAAACAGAGGCAATCTGTAGAAAGCGCGTCATATCTGCTGAACTGCCCTCCAGTAGAAATTGCCATTTGTAGATAACAAAGGCAGGGGATGTGCAAGTGCAGAAAGGGCACAGGCAGTCTCATGGCATCTATGGGTGTGTGCAATATCGGAGTGGCAGCTGGCTCCAGCGTGAAGCAAATCCTGCTTTATGACTGGGAGCAGATGTATCCTGCTCCAGGCAATACCTCCGTGCCTAATGGGAGCGATGCTCCCATGCACTAATAACAGCGAATTGCAGACATTTTCATATCAAAGGTTAAGCTCTGCAATCCTCAACTCCTCCAGGCAATGGCAGGAGTTGACTCGAGTAAGCCATGCACTCACTGGATTAATATTTTTGCAAGGATGACCTGAATAGAGCCACCAGTCTGCAGGCTGAAAAGGCAGAACATTTATGGCCTGGTTTTATCTTGTGCAAGAAAAAAGAGATCTCAGGTAGGACAGAATTAGGCACAGCATCTGAAGCTCTGAAGAGGAAACGTGTATGTGTGTACTGGGCCAACAATTTGAATTTTATACAAAGTAGGAAGGTATTTTGTACAGATTAATAGTAGTGAAACTGCTGTGATATACTTGGTGTTGCAGCTTTTTCTTGAAGCAGCTGGGGAAGTTAGCATATTACAAGAAATATAAGAAGTCACTAGATTTTTGTTTGTCTTGGTTTATTTGGTTAATTTTTTGGTGACCAGTTGTTAAATTATTCCTATAGAATTTAGAATACTTACCAGCGAATGTTTCTGTGAATTATCTGTTTCCAGTGTTAGTTTGGAGAACAGAGAAAAATCCGTTAATTTATCTTCTTAAGACTTTCTTCAGATTTGTTTGGTTTTTTTTTTTAATTTTTCAAAATGTTGTTTAAAAACCTCTTCTCTAGTATTTTCAGATTTTAGTCTAACATCTTGTAGGCTAAGATCAAATTAGAGGTTTTTTACTAATTTGGGCGAGCTGATCCAGAAGTGGTCACAATATCCATTGCAACATTTCTACCCTTTTCCTTGTTGTTTCCATGTTGGTATGAGCTCTTCCAGGGGTGCTGAGGAGTGCATTACAGCAGCCCTTCTTTGTGCCTGTTACTGATTTCCATTGTAAAGTATAGCTGAAGCAAGAGAGAATGAAGTGGTGCTGAAACACTGATTCCCTAAATTCACCTCAGCCTAATCAAGCCCATCAGGGAGGTGACCATTTCCATTGCTGGACAGGCAGTATTTAATTTCTTCTTTGTTGTCATCCAAAAGTGAACTTCAATACCACTCTGATTATGATTTTTTGTGATATATGGCACTACCCCTGTGCACAAACCAAGGGGTTTTTTTTGTCTGGGTCCAGAAGAATGACCTTTTTTCCCCAAATGGGACAGAAAAGTTTACCAGGAGGGAAAGTTTCTGTATAAGGAAGGACAAAATTTATGGACCAAGAGTATTGCTCAGTTGTACTGCTTCCATTAAATTCCCATTTGTTTAAATGCATGCAGTGTTCTTGGAGCTTGTTCTGTGAAGCTGGTGCTGACCCTTGGAATGAGTCAGCTCAAGCAGTGCTTTCGATTGCAGGTTACAAAGTCCTTGCTGCAACAAGTCTTGGTTGAGCATCCTGCCCATGGAGCCCTGATCTGTAACTATTCCACAGCACCAAGAGGTGCTGGTAAAATACTCTTGGCTTGTCCAGTTCCCTCTGGACAGGGTCAAAACATGTATGTAGGTACAGAAAACAGTCTGTTAAGGGTGAAAAAAGAGAAACAGCAGAAACCGGGAAAAACTGTTGGCCCATTTCTGACCACTGAACACTAGTCACAGCTCGTCTGAGCAAGATTTGGACTTGTCAGTATTCTTTGTGACACTGAATCCCATGAGCTTTTTCTATTTTTTTTTGGCTTGGCAGAGCATAATCACATCTCTCTGCAACTTCCCTCCAAGATTTAAAAGAAATATTAAAACATAGTAAGGAAATAATGTCTTCCTGTACTAGACATATTTAGCTTTGTACAGATTCAAATAACTTGACCAACTGTGGTTCTTCCTGTCTTTTCCATTCTTACTCCAGTCTCATAAACTTTAATTCAGTTTTTGTTTTGTCAGGAATTTGCTTTTACATACTTTGTGTTTGTTTTGGCTCCATGTCCATTGCATTGTGATAAGGCATCTTTTGATATTGTATGGGATCTTTCATAATGAAGATCTCATGACACAGTTTTCCAAGTCTGGAACTGGTGATCAGACTTGCATGTCCTGCAGGAGGAGACTGTCTAGACTGTGGGAATGACTGTGATGTTTGGATTGTGTTATTTCCATACCGCTTGGCATGATGCACTCTGTAGTTAGTCTGGAAACTAATGAAAGTACCAGGCTTGATACAGGGCCTTACCTGGCTGTGAAGTGGCTTTTCTTCATTCTCCAAACTGTATGGAAAAGTTGTGCATTCCCTGCAGTACCTTGCTGTGTGACTTTAAATAACCAGGTGCTTAAAACCCCTCTTCACTATGTTCAGTAAGTGTTGTGTTCTTTAACTTTGGTGCCCTACAAGGCCTGTAATTACCTTTGCCACCTAAATCCTTTATAAACCTGGAAAAGATTTAATTTCTGATCTAAATTGCTAATTTGTAAAACAAGCTTTGTCCTGACTTTTCTGCTGTTTGTCTGTGTGCCTGTGCAGGTAGTGAACTCTTTGGAGAAGAGGCAGGGTCTTACTGGACTTCTAAATAGTGCTGATTGATGCTTGGATCCTGGAGTGCTGGTGTGCCATGAATAGTCACAGCCCAGCAGCTTGGAATGAGTACTGAGAGGGGATTTGGCTCAGTGTGTGCAGTTGACATGATTGTCATTTTGTAATTACATCTTTACAATGCACATTTGTGATTGGCATCCATGGTGACATTGCTTATTTAAAAAGTTTTTCTGAGTGTTGGAGAAAAATTATTATCCCTTGGGAACATCCTATTCCTGGTGGTAAGTATTAAAAAGCACCCTGTGGCAGTGGCTGGCACAGTTTTCCATTAGAGAAACTTTTCCCATGGATGTCTCTGGAGGAGCAGGTCAGAATTTCCAGGTGCTTGTTGGAAATCTTGTGTTATGTACTATTTCCATGTCATTCATGATAAACCACCTCAAAAGGGAAAACTTGTGATGTAGGAGATATTTTCAGAAAATGAGAAGTTGAAAGTTAATTTTGTACTAAAACTAGACTTTGAGGGTTGTCAGCTCTGACAGTGTAAAGGGAGGGTTCCAGTGGTAGTATCTTCCATCAGTGGATAAGGGAAACCTGTTCACAAACAAATACGTGGGATGAATTAAGTGGAAGTTCAGGTGTGAAGGCTGCATGTGATCTAACATATAACAGAAGGAGAGCTTGAGAAGGAACATAAGCAGGTCAGCAGAAATTGCCTTGTGAACCCCAAGAAACAAGAATATCAGCTCTGGAAATGTGGTTAATGTGTAAAAGGAGACAGGAAGGAGAAACATTTCTTAGTTCTGCTTTTGCCATATAGCTACTGACTTACAGCTTGGTGCCTGGGCAGGAGCAGCACCATCAGTACATGATGGCAGTGGTCCCCCATAAATCCACAAACTCTTGTGCACTTTGTTACCAAGAACCCAAGAACACTGTTTGCATGGTCGTTTGCAGCGAGGCTGGTTCTTCTCAGCCCCATTTAGACAAGTTTGTTCATATTTCTCCTGTATTGAATTTGGTGTCAAACTTGACGGCTTGAGGGAGTGACAGGAGTTGTTTGTCTAAGTAATATATTGCAGGAGTCCCCAGAAGCACTGGTGAAGAGCAGATTTCCTGTAGTGCAAATGTGCAGCAGGATTTATTTCTTGCCAAAGCTTAAAGGCTTTATAATTACAAAGAGTTTGCTAACCCACCCTTCATGCTCCTTATATCCAGTGGACTGTACCCAGACTGGTATGGCTGGGACTCAGGAAATCTCTGAAGCCTTGCTGAGCTGTCCTGACTCAGGGCAGGGGGGTCACTCTCCTGCTTTTACAGAGCATCTGCCCCAGTGAAAGATGAGGGAGCTATGTGAGGAAATGATCTGAGACCTTGGTGTTCTGGCCAAAATGTACCAAGAAATTCAGAACAACTCTCTTGACTCCTGTTTCAGTACTCTGTGTGGTAGAAAATGCACATGGAAAGTCCTGAGTTTTGATTATGTGATTATGTGTTTTGTTATCCAGGAGCAGAGCTTCTGCTCAGGTTAATAACTGCTGATTTTTTTCAAGTAGTGCTGAAGGTGGAAGAGGGGAGAGGTGCACTCCTTGGTTCTAGTAGTTAGTATTTTCTGTAGAAAAAAAAAAATTTACTTTTTTCTCTTCGAGAATATCAGGCTAACACTACAATTATCAAGTCAATAACTCGTTATGAAGTTGAAAAAAAAAGATTTTTTAATGTCTTAAATGAGATATATATGTCACTACGTGCAGTTAATAGGTTAGGATAAACTAGGGTTACATCCAATGAAACAGTTACATCCTATGTAAAAAGATTAATGTGGAAATGAAGACCAGAGAAGTGTCAGAGGTTTTGTATCTTCAGCTGTAGAAGTGTATCCAGGCTATCTGTTCTAGTAAGGAAGGGGACTGAAGGAGGGGAGTGGCTGGCACTTAGAGTTGAGCTTAATTTGGTCTCTGGGAGCATGAACAGAAATTCAAGTGAACCTATTACTGCAAAGTGATACTGCAAAATTATATCAGGTGGAGACAAAGTCTTTTAATTACTCTATTTTGGCAAGTGAATGAATTTAAAATAGCATGCAAAATTGTTATTTTGTTTTTTCATGTTCTGCCAGGTACCAAACTTTCAAACTCAGGCTGGCCCCTGAAAGTGGAGTCACTTCTTCTGAGTGTGTGTTGTCAGCACTAATAAAGATTTTGCAGTGGCAACTCTGTTAAAAATACCATAGATGATGTGCCAGCTAACAGAAAAACCACAGCATTTCCCTACTACCTGTTGCAGTGCCTGCAGTGCTAAAGGGGTGCATATGGAAAAGAGATACATTTGTCAGAAAACTAAAGCAGTAGGACTCTGGAATCCATGCAAAGAACAGCAGAATAAATAAGGTATCTTTTTTTGCAGTTACTTACCAGCCATAAATGGGCTCTACAAGCAGACACAGAAAAACTGTAATAAGATCTGACATGTTCATGAGGACTGCTGTAAAGAGCCTGAGGAAAAGAAATGCTGTATGGAAAGGTAGCCAGCAGCAAAGTAGCGATCTGGAGGTGTGGAATGTGTCAGCTGAGAAAGGCAAATAGAATAGTGTGAAAATGAAGATATTGTTAGACCCCAGATACATGGGTCTGATGGCACTGCAGACTGTTCTGAGCCACTTCTCGTGGCTGGCATGGTTAACTTTTACTTCTCTCAGCCTCACAAATTTTCTTTAACCTTAGATCTATTTCAGTTAACTCCTTGATACCCTATTTATTAGCAGGAAGTACAAATAGATTAATGAGAAGTCCAGAAAGTGAAGAAGCCCTAACACTACCCTGCATCAGGGGAAAAAACCACGTGCTATCCTAGTCTGTGAGTAAATCCCAGAGCTCCCTGGAGCCCCAGAGTTCTACTGACCAATCCATTAAAGCCAAATAAAACTCTCAGTAGTGTGTTTTTTTTCTAGTGCTTATCCTGTGTGTATCCTGCTGCCTGACTCCTATCTCACTAACACAGATCCAAGCGGGAAACGCTTGATTCAGCCCCGTGCCCATTTGTTCTGTGAGCATTCAATCCTTCAGAAAAGAAACCATTTATATCAGCTAAAGGCCACGTTGGTCAGTTACAGAGGAAGCAGGCACAGAGGCACTGCAGATAAGCAGCAGGCGTTTAGGATGTGGCCGTGTCCCTGCTGGGGGTTACTGTCACCCCAGCGCGCTGGGCTGGGATTGTGCTGCTGCTCCATCTTCTGCTTCATCGCCCTGCCTGCCAGGTTACTTCCAAGCCCTGGTGGGGGCTCAGTTAAGCCTTGCCTTCATATGGGTTCCATAGGTTAAAATCCATACCAGGTGTAAAAGTGTAGCATGAGTGACATGACATGAGTGACATTTTACCTACTTTTTTACCTGTTCATTCTGCCCTTTCACAGACTAAATTTTATTTCTGCTGGGCACTGTCCCACTGTAGCAAGTTCCCTTAAAGGGACAGGCATCAGTGTTTCAGAAATCAAAGTCCAGCATGACTGTGAATTCATTCCTTCTCTCCCCCCACTCTGTCTAGACTTCACAGCCATTTGCAAGTATGCCAGAAGTACTGTTCTGCAGTAATGCTGACATAGTGGCTTATCAAAATATTGTTACCTGGTTAAAAGGAATTTGAATAAATCTTCTGAGTCCGAGCTGACCACTGGCTCCCATAGTTCATAGGATTACTTTTATAGACACTCCAAACAATGCAGACAGAATCTGGAAAATGCCTGAGTCTTAAAAAGCCCTTTGTAAATCTTTTTTTAGCTGTGGGATACTCTGGTTTTCAGAGCTCAAGGATTTACTTTGCTCCTTCCTCCTCAAGTTTATGTCTAAAATTTTATTCAAACTGACAGCAAATATCTAATACTTAGCTATTAAAGAAACCCATGCTACATCAAAAATTAAATGTCATCTCAGGAAGGGCAAGTGTGGAAAGTACCCTAAATCATGTGGCCTAAAACTCATCTTGTGCACCTATACAGTTGTTTTGAAAGCGTTGCTGTAGGTCACAAAGAGCCCAAAGAATTTGTAATGTACTTGAGAGAACTTCACACAAATCTTCTGGCCCTTGCTGCAAAACTTCTCTCCTGATCCAAGAGGGAATTTCTGCTTACCAAATACAGACAATATCCTCTGAGGTCAGGCATATTCTTGAACCTGGAACCTTCTTGGACCTGGGCACATTTATTTCTTATCTTTGTGACTGGGGAGTTCACTCCCATGGTCTGTTTGTTTAAATAAATCCACTAGAAAGTGACTGAGGGGCTTGTGGTCTGTCAGCAGTAGAATATTCAGCTCTGAACGTAGCTCTCAGAGTCTGTGAAGTATTCAGGTGTGTAAATGCAGCCCATAACTGTATTACTGTGTTAATGTTTTGGTGCCAGTTTTATTTATTCACAGATACAGCTTTGCTCTTACGGAAAACTCAAATTGCAAGACCTCAGTTGTATTTCTGTGAACAGGAGCTTCTTACCTGCTGTTTTCTGCACTGCTGCATTGATATCCCTTCAGGAACTGTTCCAGAATTGCAGATCTGATAGAAAATCATAGGAGAATCAAGCAGCTGACACTTTGCTGGCCCTGGTGGGTTGGCTCTTGCAAGTTGTTGTCTACACACGCTCTTTTGTGCTGTTTTATGGTTCAAACACCATTATTATAAAATGTCTGGAATCAAACAAGTGGGAAACACAAACTGACTGGGGATTTTTCCTTGTTGGCAACTGAATTGGATAAGGCTCTTTGTAAACAAGTTACTTTGGTTATAAAACTTTGTTTCTAATAAGAAGAGATTGTATATACCTGGTATAAAAAACCCAAACAAACAGCTTTATGCCTAGTTAGAAATCTTAATGTAATGCAGGTCACCTTTCAAAAAAAGCATATAGCAAAGGGCTTGGACTTATAATTAGCCATTGTAATCTAAGAGATTGCAGGGAATTTTTTTTCCTTGCATTACTTAGTAGTCTCACTGTTTCCAGTTTTGCTATTGACAGACATTTTTACCTAACACTTTTGAGTACTAGGTATTCATATGGATTATATCTCTCTTAATAGAGTTTGCAAGTTTTTATTTGAACTTGAAAAGCATTTCATTATGTTTAATTTAGAGAAATGAGATTTCTTTAATTACTGTCTGTAGAAGCTATTAGAAGCTCAATTACGTTTGCAAATTCATCTTTAAAAGTGTTATCATTTTAAGAGTACTAATTAAAAAAAATCATGACATGACTATATGGAACTTTGAGGTTCACTAAGAGTATTCTCCCTGCACCCCTCTAAGTATACGAAAATAATGTCTAAAATGGAGAAATTAATTATGGTAAGAACTGAAGATCAATGCAATTGTTCAAAATGGGGCTATCAATTGTGAATTCAAATAAATAGCAATAGTTTTATTAGGGAGCCAGGATTTTCAAAATATGTATTACTTGCCTTCATTCAGCATTGCAAATGTGACTCAGAGATGAGCTTTAAGAAGCTGGCAGAACGATGGCTGCTGGGATGCAGAAATTTCACTGTATGAGTGTACCTGTGCATGTATTGCTGTCAGGGGCTGTGTGTGAGCGCTGTGGCTGTGGCTGTGTCTCCAGGACAGGTGCTAAAACAGCTCCACACAGTTCACTTCAGTCTTTTAGTTCCTGGAACACTATGAGGGGGATTTTTTTTTGTATTTTAATTTTTTTTTCCTAAGGTGCCTCCAATTTTGTGTGGCCTGTCACTGGGTGTTTCACAGAATTAAAGAGCTGCTGGGCAGTCACAGCTCCTTTTTGAAGTGCTGGCCTTGTAAAATAAATCATGGAAGGGATGGGCAGGCAGTGGTGCTCACTATCCAGCTCTGAGCCAAAAGTTTTTATGAGTTATTTAATTTTATTTTTTCTTCTTGTAAAATAAATGTTATCACAACTCCAACTATATGTACAGAACTGCTGGTTTAATAGCCTGCCTAATTCAGATTAATTGTAGGCTTGCAATGATAAAGGAGCTCCAGCACAGCAGTTATTCTGTCGCACAGATGCAATTAAAACCATATCAATGCAGTATAAATAATGCTAGATTAAGTTGCTGTCCTTCCACATGGTGGCAATTTTGAGCTAGTGCACAATGAAAGCTAGCATCTTATTTTGTTCAGAAGGAGTAACTACAGCAAGAAACAGTTTCTAATTTCCTTGAATTGCTCTGGAGCAGTATCACCCAAGAATATGAAGTGTGTAAACTGCTGTCACTAAAATATCACTAATAATAATAATAAGCGTTTCCCATCTTGTTATTCATCTTAGAGGCAAGCAAAGCTTGAAGTTTACATCTGAAAGTCACAGGATACGTGTGCTAGTCTGACACGAGGCCAAAGAGACAGATGTGTTAGCATATAAAAATGTCACACTGGAAAATAAATAATTTGCTTCAAATTGTTTAATTTTAACTCTTTTCAAGGCAGTTTTAGAAAATGCTAAAATGAATTGTTTAGTGTCTGTCAGATTTTCCTGGGTTTTTTGGGCAGCCTGTCATTTTGGGAGCAGAATGCTGTTCTAAAGAACCATCATTTTTTCTTACTGGTATGAAAAACTAGGAGATACCAGCCTAAAATTAGGATACTGCTTTTTGTACTATTAATATCTTACTGTTGCAAAGCTGTAGCAGGAATAAGTTTAGAGAAAACAGTTACATCATAAAATAATTGGGGGAAAAGTAGAAGCTTAATATAAATCATGGAAATTTCTTCTTTAGCCTCTATAGTACAAGTCTGTGTCTGGTGAAAGGTAATTCATTTGGATTGCGAAGCAGCCACACAACCTCACCATTAACTTTCTTATGATGAAGAGATGTGGAAGTAAAGCTGCCTCTCCCTCCATGAACCCTCCAAGTGTTTATGTTATTGCTGTTTTCACTTTAATGCTTCAGTCTGCTTTAAATACACCTATAAGCTCATCCCTGGGAAAAGTTTGGGTGTTTAAGAGTATTTGTCAGTATTCCCAGTGTAGCTGCAAACAGTAACAAGGGACAAAGGCATATTCACTGCCACTGTTGGAAAGCCCTGGTTTCAATAGCTGGCTAATTTAATAAATCTTGCCTCAGTAAAATGATTCAGCTGTAAGCAGCCTGTAAAAATTGTAATAAGCCCAATAAGCAGTGCACTTCTTTTCTCCCCATTCTTCGGGGTAATGTTTTTTCATGCTGACAAAATCCACTACAAGGAATGCTGCAATGTTCTGCAAAGTTGTTTGTCAGTGCCTGGGTTTATTTTTGCAGAGGAGTATTGATTACAGAATGAGAAACATTTGGTTTAACAGGGATCGATGAGTAGCAAACAAAGGACACTGAAGTTTGACTCATTTTAATTTGAATGAAAATACAGTACCCAGTGCAATTTATGATGAAATAAAAAATGATATATGCTTCCTGTTTTTTAATCACATTTCTTTCCTGTCATTTGTGAGTGAAATAAGTTCAGACAGAGGACTGTAGTGTCCTGTGTGCTGTATTTGGGGCCAGGTTGCACATGGGGAGTTTCGAGGGAGAGCACTGGGCTTTGCAGGGGGGGGACAAGGAGTCCAGTCCACCTGCCTCTGGAGTGGGACACAGCAAAGAGATTTCAGCCACCTTCTGTGCAAGAAAAGATCTGTTTGATCTGCAGGGCCCAAACACAAACTCTCACAAAATACCTGTACCATAGAGAACATTTGTACTTCCTTTTCCCAACAGCTCGGGCCGTGGGTAGCTGGGTCTCAGATGTACTTTGTGGCACTTGAATAAACACCATTTGATCACCTTACCTTTTGTTGGGGGAATTAAACATGCTTTGTGTCAGAAAGAATGAGTTACTTTGTTAAACCAACCGGGAGACCAAGTTTCAAATTCCAGTTTCTATTTCAATTAATATTTCATAATTAATTCTTGAAAAACAGAACTGCTTCACCATCCCTTTCTTGTCTCTTGTCCCAGGCTATTCTATGGCTCCTGCCTGCAGGAGTCTTTCAAAAAGGCAAACAAGGGTGATGAAATAGTGGGTTTGAATACTTTGAATGTGCATATTTATTCATAGCAGTATTGGACATTGACTTGCTAGAAAAGTGAATTTTAGCGTGCTTTTAGTAATTGCTTTTTGTTTGCTTCGTTCTGTTGTCATTGTTGTCTACTCTGTGACTGTATCCTCTCTGGTTCGTGGGATGTTGTGCTATAAACCAGGCTATGAGTCTCTTAAATTATTACTTTTATGGCAAGATATCAGATGCATAGCATCAGAAAATACATTAAAAATAAATAGTTAAATGCTCAGTTTAGCTTAGCAATGACTTAATAGTACTTCAAACTCTAAACAAAAAATATCTTTGTCTTTTCTTCCCATCATTTAAATTCATTGCAAGGTATCTGTTTGAAATCAATATTAATTACACAGAAATTGTGACCCTCTTTAGCAAATGCTTTAAAATAGTTGTTAAAAATTTAATGTGAAAGTTATTAGCCTGATTTTGAGCAACATTAAGCCTGTGTTAAATATTCTCATGTAGACTTTTTTTTGATAAAATAGCGGTCCCATGTTTGAATAATCAGTAGTACCATAGTACATCCTTTCTTACAATGAACTGGGGAAGCAAAGAACAAATTCAAACATAGGGCAGTCTTATTTCTACTAAAACAATAGCCCTGTCCCCTACTTATACATAACAATGAGTTTACATATGTGCCCCCTTTAAGACATTTTTGATATTTGAACTAATCAGTCTGTTTATATGTCACTGTTCTGAGGAATTTCATAAGCCTCAAGCATAAGGTAAAGACAAGAAGGAGGGAGCAGTTGCTCTGGAAGTGTTGGGCTGTCCCTGGTGAATAGCAGTCCCCTGTATAGAAGACATGGTGTGTGTGTGTGTGTGTGTGAGTGTGTGTGTGTGTACCTCATCCCTCGAATTCTCCACCTGCAGTTATCTTTAATTTTAAAGCTTGACACACAGCCACATTTTTCTTTAACATGTCAATAACATAATTGATTTTGGTGGTATGATTTTTATGTGAAAGATAAATTTAAAAGTTAAAAAATAAAATGCTATGGTGTGGTGGGCTGACCTCAGCCTTGGGTCAGCCATGCTCTCGCT
This sequence comes from Climacteris rufus, assembly GCA_013398175.1. Classification (NCBI taxonomy): domain Eukaryota; kingdom Metazoa; phylum Chordata; class Aves; order Passeriformes; family Climacteridae; genus Climacteris; species Climacteris rufus. The sequence continues at coordinate 538,520 of VZRZ01002960.1, forward strand.
CCCCTTCCTCAGTGGGACCCGAGGGACAAAAAAATGGCATAAAAAGCTCATAGACCAAGATAAAGCCAGGAAGATGGAGACTTTTAGAATGAGAGATCTGCTTGAGTTACTGAAGTGCTTGACCCTCATGGGGAGGAATCACTGAGTACTTCTCTGAGAAGTATTGTCATGGAGTGGGTCCTGCCATGCCAAGGAGATATCTGATGATTTTATCAGCACTGATGGGTAAAGGAGTTTAAACTCCAAGTCCTTGACTTGCAGGGCTTGAGTGTCATCTGTGTCTAGACTTAAAGTCAACAATGAAATATCCCTGAAAGGAAAAAGAGGTGAAGCATCAGCCTTTCCATACCAAACCTTACCGTGGCACACGCTCGCTCTGTGTGCTGGTGCCAGACGTGTTTTACATCCCTGTCCCCACAGCACCGTGTGCTGCCATCTGCCTCCCGCTGCCTCCCAGGGCTGCCACCTGCCCCATCCATGCTCGTGCTTCCTCACTCACCAGACAAGGCATTTGCAGTTTGGTAGCATGTGAAAGAACCAGGTGCTGACATTTGTGATACATCCCAAAGGAATGAAAAGAGACACAAATGGTTGAGCTCCTCTTAGGAGACATTTGTATGGCTGTACAGGGTCAGTCCTTAGACTGAGAGCACAACTATTAACCAGTAGAATAAACGTTGTCTCTTGGTCTCTTCGTGGTGTGCTGAGGAACAAATCATATTTTTCTGTCAAAACACATGCAGTACTTTCCATCTAGCTGAAAATAGTTTTCATGAGTTTTGTTTTGATCGCAAGTACCTCAAATTGGATTCCTTCCTTAACTTTCAGAAGATGACTTAACGTGTGGTGCATGTCCCTGACTGGGTGAGGAATGAAACATTTTGACACGAACATTTCTACAGCTACACAAAAAGGAGCTTGCTAAAGTGCAAATGCTGGCTCAGGAGCATAATGAGCAGCCAGGGAAACTTTGTTCCATGTTAAAATATTCCATACTTGCATGAAAGTATCAGTAGAGTTTGCTAACACTGCCTTTCGCTCTAGTTTGTTCACATGGAATTTTTGCCAATTTGAGAAGTTATCAGGAATTTGACTGGGTGATGTGATGAAAGTCAGGTCTCTGGAGAGGCTGAAAAGGGGAAGCAAGAGTGAAGTAGAGGTTACACTTCTAAGAGGACATGGGTACTGCTGTGCTGTAGAAAGGAAGGAGAGGAAGCAGGGGAAAATAGTTTGAGCAGAGCTCATGGAGAGAAGAATCTGCAATTAAAGAGGAATTGGCAAGTAGGAACACATATAACTTGATTGGAAGATGGTAGTGATTTTTCTGATATTAAAATGAACTGATGCCTTTCACATGATCCGTTTTTTAATTTAACCTTTTCTTCACATAGCATGCTAATTCTAGCCCTTTCTGTTAAGCTTGTATTAACTATTAAACTTTTAACCAGTTCTGTGTTTATTTCTTCTCATACCTTTGTTTTGCACAGGAATAAAGTGGAGTTAGCACAGAGGAGCTTATAAAGGGCGTTATGTCAGCACAAAATTCCTGCAAAGTTCAGGGATATCTTTTCTTCTTCCAGGAGACAAAAAAATCTAAAAAAGTCTCTCTTTAATCCTGGCCTTTCTGTATGTTAGGCTCACTTCTCTCTTCTGACACGTCATTATGGTTTTTCTGGGTTTGAATCAGGTTCTCTCTTCTGGTAGATAAGGTCACTGCTGCTGGGAGCTGCTTTCTGTGTGTAGTATACTTGAGTGTTTTGTGTCCTGCAGACTGAAAACTTCCCGAGTGTGGGTGGGCTCTTACTCCTTTTTCTCCCCACTTCACAGTATTTAATGTCTGTGATCTGGCTGAAAGCAGATCTGCTTTCTCCCTGCAAGAAATGGCAGAAGTGCTGCAAGGTTGCCTGCAAATTCTTGTGAAGAATCACAGAAGGGAAGGCTGATGGTGTTGCTGTGCAGCTGTGGGCAAGTCTTTGCCCCATTCATACAGGAGAGCTTTTGGTAGATGGGAAGAGAACCCAGAATTTCAGGGCCATAGGTCAGTGCTTTTGTTTCTGATCTCATAGCCTTGTGACTGGTTTGTCGTTCATCCCTTACCCTGAAAGGAGCAGGAGTTTTGTACAGCAACAGTACATATAACAAATAGCATGTTGTAATTCTTGCCTGTGAGGTGGCTGGATTGGAACTGGACATTTAACTCCTTCCAGAGGTTCCTAATGTTTAGGGACTTCATTCCTATAACATTATTGTTCTTGTAATGCAAATTTGTTGCTGGTTTAAGAGTACTTTTCTTGAGGTAATTCCTAAATCCTTACTTCTTAAGGAAAGCTCAAAAAACTCATGTGGATGTGCTGATCTTTCTGTGTAGGACAGAAATACAGAATTACTCACAGGAATAGAAGGAGTAATTGGCAGCAACAGCATTCTCTGACCTATCAGCAAGAGATGAATGAAACCTAGAAATAGCTTGCACAGCTCTTTGACCTGTAGGGAGAAGTCTGGGTTTGTGAATCGCTGCTGTATACCCAGTTCTCTACTGGAAAGTGTGGGTTTGTGATGAGCAGGAGCATGGCTGTGCCTGGAGGTACAGCACAGTCATTCTGCAGGACAGGCAGCAGAGCTGTGACCAACCTGCAAAACACCTGGCAGTGAGATGGAGAACAGGATACTCATCTGCTTTCCAAAGTGTCACTTTTTGTCTCTCCTACCCTGTGGAAATCTGGCTTTGTACATAATGTAGGAAGATTTGAGGACCAGAGCATGGTCAGCATAGCAAAGGTACAGAGGCAGCTGCTGTATCAGAATAAGATCATTGTGGCTGTCATGATGCTGAATGAGCCTTGAAGGTATGGCTGAATCTCTGCTCTTCACTCCTTTGCTGTAGTTAAGCTGTTGCTGCATCAGGTGGTTCAGGCACAGCCTGATGCTTGGAGTCAGCTCTCCCCTCAGGTGTTCATGGTAGTACCTGAATTTCCTCCAAGGTGGCTTCTCAGTTACTGTAGGGACAGTTGCATATTTGGTTTTAAGTCCAGTTTCTGTAGGCACCAGTATCTTCTGAAAACTTTTCTTAAGTCTTAGGTGGTAACTTTATATTTCTTTTATGTCATTTACCTTGCTACCCACTGACTTCAGAAGTCCTAGATGTCCCTTTAGCAGCAGTGAAACTTCCCTATATGAGAAGATGCTGACAGTATTCAGCAAGAGCCTCTGGAGCAGTATCATTTTGAAGCTGGCATTGATGGGATCTAAGCTGGAGTAATATTTACTGCTGTGAATATTCTTCCCACATCATAAGCCTGAGTTGTCCTTCATGAGCCTTCTGTACCACTGCTATGTATCTTCTGCCTGGTGCTGAACTCTCTGCTCTTCTTCCTGTGGCAGAAACCAAGGATTACTCAGCACCTGGCAGGACATGGTTGTGTAACACTAAGAACAGTAATTAGGTAATTTAGTTAGAACAATGTATTTATTTTCCAGTAATTTGTTTTTTGTTTTGCAGTTTTCCATTTTCCAGGTATTACATATGGCCAACCAGACAGAACCCTCTGTTCTCTGAGTAATTCCCCTTATTTTTTCACAAGCATATAGATATTTCATTTAAACCTTTTCAGCCTCCCTTTGTGGCATCTGCTTATTTATCACTGTCTTTAAGATCCGTTTTCCACTTGGCAATGTTCATATTTTTGGTCCCCTGGTTACTGCTATTGTAAATTATTATCCAGTAAGATTTATAGCAGTGAGATTTGTACAAATAACCTGTCTCCCCCACTTAATGGCTTATCACTAAGATACCTTTGTTATTTACTAATGAAACTGTACAGATAATTTTTATATGAATTTTTGCAGGTATGTCATGAAAAATTAGGTCAGACATGGAACTATGTGAGTCTGTCTGACAGGCTAAAAGTCTCCCTGCACCATGGGCACAAAACATATGGGTGGTGAACCCACTGTAGCTTTGCAATGGCTTAACCTGTTCTTAGGCATTGGAACCCCATCACTGACAGAGTATAATGTAGTACCAGGTAAAATGCTTGGGGGTTTTATTGATTCGTTATCTCATTTAAATTCACAAGGAAAAAATGCATTTAATTCCATTTTCATTTAACAGGGGTCACATGGAAAAGGCTGTAAATATATATTTTTTTTTTTAATTGCAGTAGCATTTTAAAATAACTTTTATGTTAATTTCCCTGCTCCTCTTAAACTATATTTAGCTACTTTTGAAATAGGGTTTTATAATCTTTAGGGACCCTTTATATAATATTCTTTCTTAAAAAAGAAAAAAAATTAGGCCATGACATATGTAGATTTATCCAGGTAGTGCTGTGTGTTGTGGGCTGGGTTTTTTGGTCCTATGTTTTAATACTTAGCAACACTAATATGCTATTTGCCTTTGAGAAATATTAGTAAAATTAATGACAATTTTATTGCTGTCATATTGGCTTGATTTGTGCTCAGTTTTCAAAAAGGTATTCATTGACATAGTATTTCAGTAAGTAGGTTCAAGTAGATTCTCTTCTACTGATAGGGATGCTCCTCTCAGCCAGAGCAAGAAAACCAGTGACTGCAGAATCAGGTCCTTTTCCCCCTTGAGAGGTTGAAACATTAAGGTGTGGGTGACAAGTTGTCTCCTTGACTTGCTTCGTGCTTCCCGTGTCTCCATTCAAGCAAGATAGGTCATAGATCTCAAATACAATTTTTACATTCATTTTGAATGGAGGTGAAGAAAAAGAGCTTTGAAGGAGAAGGTGGGTGTTTGTTTTTCAATGTGCTGACATCTATGAGTGAGCTGAGCAAGCGTAGCTCAATGTGATGGGATACTCTGAAAGACCTTTTCTCTCTGTAACATTGCTGCACAAAAATGATGGTACTGGATTGTTAGGGCAATTCTTTTGATTTTTTGATGTCTTTCTACAAATCAAATCTGAAGTTTTTCCTAAAAGCATGTTTTATGTGTAAAATTAATAAGTAAATTTTTGTGGTGTTTCAGCGTGAGAAGCTGATACATGAGTTGGAGGAAGAAAGACATTTAAGACTTGAGAGTGAGAAAAGGTTACGGGAGGTGACCCTGGAGTCGGAGCGGAGCAGAGCTCAGATGCGGGGGCTGCAGGAACAGTTTTCCAGGTATGTTACTTGAGCAAACTCTGTTCAGAATGTGGCAAGAACATGCTTAGGTGCAGAAACATTGTTCAGACCTGTTGATAACCTGAGTGAATCTAATCGAAGGCAAAAACTGCTCCCCCTCTTAAATTCTGTATATGTCACACGCACTTGGCTAAATGATTGTTAGAATCCTTAAAAGGCCAATGCCATCATTCTGTGGGATAATGAAAACTTTAATTTCCAGAGATTTTGCATTTGTTAGAATTCCCAATAATTTTCTAAGTGTGGATCTTCACTTCTCAACAAGTACCTGTCACTGATAAGTCAGTATGTGGTTGTTTGTTTCTGTTAAACAACAGTGGGTTTGATCAATCTGAAAAAAGAGGAAAAAAAATTAAGCCTTTTAGCAGCTGGGTGCTCATCCTGCTTGGACATGCTTCAAATCTCCTCCTGCATTGCCTGGGCCAGAGCTTTGGGCTAGAACAGAGCTCCACTTACCAGAGAACCAGCTTAGAACGGGGATTTAACACAAACCATTCATATGATTATAGTAAGGATTTGAGTTATCTGTTGTTTTCATGATGCATGATGAGATCTTGTACTTCAAACAGATTTTTTTATTGTTTTTGTCACATGAACAGAAACAAAATAATCCAAAAAATCCAAAGAGACAATAGAATTTTATGTTCTATTTTCCATCCAAACTGAATATTAATTCATTCCCTTGGACTGCTGAATTGCTGTAAAGCTCAAGTTCAGTTTAATAAGGTGAAAAAAACCTGGGGGGTGATTTTTTCATTGGTTATGTTTGTTAGGACTTTTAGGGTTTTCTGCTTTGGGCACTTTTTGTGCTTTTTAAATTTCTTCAGTGTTTGCCATGCTGCTCCTCTGATTTGAATCTGAGTTTCTAGGCAACACTGCAAAAACCATTGATAGCAATAATAAAATTTGTTCTCTTCTGTTATTTTGTGATTGGAAAATTTGCATTAATTCTCTTCAGAATTCAAAAAACTACTTGAAAAAAACATAAAGTATTCAGCTAAGTCTGAAATTCTCCAGTAGAAATGCTAAGATTATTTCTTTTTTAGTTTTCTGTTGTTCCTTTTCCTTGATCCTTGGTTTCACCTTTACTTACTCCAATGGGACTCCTGGAGTAATAGACACAAAATAAATCCATCCCATGAGTATTCCTGGTTAGAATATTTTGCTCAGTTGTATATTAATCTTTGTTCAAGGAAGAATTTCCCGAGGTCCTGATTTTAGAACAGTATTATTGTTGCAATGGCTGGAAACCTTTGAAATTAACTTTGAAGATGATGGAACCATGGCTAAGAAAAGAAAGGGTAAGGGGATGCCAGCCTCCAGAGCAATGCTCCCACTACCTTCATAAAATTTTAACTGTTGCGTATTCAGATCTTTTCAGGGTAGCTCTTCATTATTCTTGTGGAACTGCAGTAGTCTGATTCATTTCTACTGTGTTTCTGGAAAGAATAACTATTTTATTAGTTAGGATCCCTGAAGTCCACTATCTTCAAATTAATCCATTCTTTTTCTTCCTTTGCTGTTTGCAGTCGAGCTTGCTTGAGTCTATCAAGAAGCAGAGGGATGCAAGTTCTTTGAATTAAAGTTGTTTGTCTCTTTATGTCTGTCCCTCTGATTTAGATAAAGGTGAAGGCCATCTAAATCAGCATTATGTTCTTTTTAAGGCTGTCTGGTACACTGTTTGAAGGCAAACTTAAATATCACTTTTCATTAATGGCAGCTTGGTTGGCCCTGTTATTACCAGTGAGGAAAACTCCCGCTGGCCTCATCAGGCTATGGTTTTATTTTAGTGGAGGCCAGATGCCAGGAAGAGAATGTGTCAGTTAAATGTTTTATTTTATTTTAAAACATTATGTTTGTTATGATGAATATTAAAGGTTATTTTTGTTAATTTTTAGTGGAATGTTACTTGCTTACACAAAAGACTTTCTCCCTAAATGAGTGTGTTTTTTCTTATCCTGCTTGAACAAATAATGAGACTGGAAACTGGGTAATCTTGTGCTGCTTAGAGATTCTGTATTGTTTGAAGGATTTGCATCTGTTTTTCCTCAATTTGAGCACAATTAAACAGGACAAGATGGGAGGAAATGTTACAATTAAGTTAATTTGGAAGCATTTTGGAAGAAGATGACTAGAGTATAATACTTTGGGCTCAAACATTCTGTCTTTCAGATGTAGGTATACTGATGTAAGAACATACAGCATAAATCTTTTAAATATATGTAATTCCAGAACTGAGTATGTATATTTCTTTACATTTCAAACTATTTTCTTTGCATGATTGAAAGAATGAAATATAACAGTTGGTGGTAATCTGTAAATTGACCTTCGTAATCAGGAGAGCAAAGCTGCCTATTCCTAAATGAAATTGGGTGAAAACTTTAATCTGTCATATAAGCATAGAGTTTGAGATTGAGAACTTCAGAAGGTGAGGGGTGTTCTTATTGATTGACATTTCTGTATTTACCAAATAAGCAATATTTCAGCCTAGTAGTCTGAAATAAATCGAAGTTCTCTTTCTTAACATCTGTATAAATCTGCCAGAGCCTTAAAGTGACATGGTGGTTAGTTTGATAAATATGTGATAGCTGCTGAAAGAGCTTTTAAAACCAAGTTTCTTTTCCAGAACTGTACACTGGGGTTTCCATGTACTTTTAAATTTGCTTTTTAATTTTATTGGAGGTGAATATGTTTAAGGTGTAGATAAATCCTGCAGGAAAACTGGTGTTATGCCTATTGTCTCTTTATTCATCTCTGGATAAATTAGATTAATTCTTTTTGGTCTGATTTTTGTTTGTTTATTTTTAAGTGTGGGGTTTTTTTGCTCACTCAAAGTTTTGCCTTAGTTTCTCCTTGAACTTCTCACATCTTGGACGTAAGAAAAGAAAACACCCTGTGTCTCATGTACCTCCTTGTTCTTGGTCTCAGCTGTGCTTTTCCTACATTTCCCTACAACAATAGGAACAGAAATGCAGCAACTCTGCCTGCAGCAGCAGGTGTGATTTATAGTATCATTCTAAAAAACACACTAATAGACACAATATAAATTGATTGCATTTCCCTGCTGTACATCAGTAAGCAATAGAACTTGTTTTCTGTTGAATCCATGCAGTTCAGGTGACTCTAAACTGGGATTAAATGTTAAAACAGTAAAAGCAGTAGCTTTACTTAAATTACTTTGATTTTGGTCTGAATGAAATAAGTTCAATAAACACTATTATAAAGTATATCTGTAAACAGTAATTGAAGAGGCCATTATCAAATCTTAAAATCCCTTTTGGGTAAATTTCAAGAACTCTTTCACTTAAGGTTGTGTTGTTTATTGGTATCTATGTCTGTGACTGGAAAACTGCCTCAGGCTTTTAAGAATAGATGTTATTGAAAAAGGAGGATGTGGTCCTTGTTTGATCTGCCAGGGTCCTGTGAATGGGATGAGTACAATTCTCATTAGTCTGTATTTCAGTGTTGCCCTCACATTAATATTGACTGTAGGGTTAAGCCTGTTGTTTCTGACAAGGGGAAAAATGGCTGCTACAACACTTGGCATAAAAGGACTGTTGGTTTAGGCACATCCTTCGTGGCTTTTTCCAATTTTTGTTACTTTTCCCTTGCTCCATTTTGTCTTGTCAAAAGGTGAGTGGGAATGATAACTGTTTTCTTAACAGCTGTGATAAGGAGATTTTTTTCCATTGCGTCAGCATGTTGATATTGCATCATCATATTGTAATTTCTAAGATCTGCTTGATCTAGAAGTCACACCTGCTTTCACCTCCGTGGCCCTACTGCCATGAGTGGTAATCCACATACAACAAAGACCATGTCTGGGAAGTGTAATCAAGTAGGACACCTCAGTAGGCCCTGTGGTTGGTCACTGTGTCTAATGTCAGCCATTAATAACATTTTCATCTCATTTCTGGGGAGATTAAAATGCTCGCCTGGCAGCTATTGACAGTATTCCTTTGATTCTGTCATAGCAGGGATGAGTAAAATACTGTGTGGGAGTTCACTGCTTTTCTCAGAGGGAGATTACAGAGGGAGTTGTCTGAAATTCTCCCCTTGAGTGTAGTTCTGCAGTAACCTCCTATCACTCTCCCTGCATGGCCTGTGTGTAGGGAAGCAGGTTGGCCCAAAGACAGAGTTTGTATCAAAGGCTGACCTTGTCATCCTGCCCTGTGGTTTTAAATAGCACCAGATTTTATAAGATGATACTGTATGAAATGTCTCAAGGAAAACTAGTGAACAAGTATAACTCACAAATGCTGTAAGTTCTCCATGTCTGGTGTGTCTCTGTTGTACCCCTGCTCCTGCTTTGCTGCTGACTGCAAGATGACCACTGTGAAACACAGTGTGGGAGGCTGACCTTGCTGGCTGACAGGTGTCCACCCAGCCCCTCGGTCACTCACTGTCCTCAGCAGGACTGGGAGAGAAAAGAATAAGAAAAAAACCCTCATGGATTAAGAACAGGGAGATAACTCACTACTTACCATCAAGGGGGAAGTAGATTTGACTTGGTAAAAATTAATTTAATTCATTGCTAATTAAATATGGTATAGGATAGTGAAAAACAATGTCAAAACTTATTCCCACCCATCCTGCTTCCCAGGCTCAACTTCATTCCTTCACTCCTGACTCTTCCATGCCCTGCCTTGAGCAGGTTGGTGGGTGTCAGGGTCCTGAGGGGAGCTGCTGGGCTCTCCAAGCCTCAGCACATGGTGTGAATGCTGCTTTACTGGGGTTCTGACCTACTGCTTAGGATATTGATCTTGTCTTTTGATTAGACAGAGTTAAAAAATGAAGTTTCTCTTTGATTAACACTGGGGGAGTGAGTATATTAGGGTTTTTATTTATGTGCATGTACAACTCTCAGGGACATATTTCATCTATAATAGTCACTCAGAACTGTCAAGCACTATTTTAAGTAAGATCAAGGAGCTTTTGTGTGAATAGTTTTCTTTCTGACAGCAAATAAAGGAATGCCTTTACTAAACTCGTGAAATTGAGCCCAAATAGGAGCTTGCCCAAAGTTGTGTATGGAGTTTGACCCCACTCTGTTTCTGGGCTGCTTTGAGCTAAATATGCTATTTTCCTGTCATTTGACCAATTAGAAGTTAAAAAAGGAATTTTGTAATTTTTGATACCGGGCTTAATTTTTTCCACTCTTTACTTCTGTGTATGAGTATGGTGGTTTTTAAAGTACATGCACATGAGAAATACCTTCAAAGAATGTGTTGTCTCAGTTTTCTTCAAAAACTAAATTCTCATTCTCACATTAGAAACCATCAGGCTGAAATAATATTTTCATACAGAAGCTGAGACAGAACAAAAGCAGTGAGCTCAGAGTGACTGCAGAGGACTGAAGTTAAACTGAGTAAGAACGGGCGAGAAGGCGGCCAACAAGGAACGGGTGTTACCTTAGGACCTGTCATGGATGACTGTGGTAAAATAAAAGGCCATTTTTAAAAGCATCAGTCTGGTTTGAGCTATAGGATTATCTAGCAGAGGTGGTGGTCTTTCCTCCTTCTCAGTGAGACACATGCTGTCCACACTTTGAGACTGATTTCTTCAGTGAGCATTTCCCCTGGAGAGTCAAAAAGACACACATATTTCATATGTATAAGACTGATCCTCTGATTTCGTGATTAGCTCTAAGTTGCTACCCAAATAACTTGGATTTATCCCATTTTAGTTTACTGATCCTTTCAGACTTGTGGTTCAGTTTGTCATATGATTGGAAACCCATGCAATTTGCAGATTATAGACTGTTTCTCTTTACTAATGGATCAGAGAGAAATGTGAGTTTCTGATCACAATTTTTCTGGTTGTTTTCCTGTTAGATGCTCGAGGTGGCTTGTATTAGTAATTTTTCTGTACTATAAAACTTGTGTTGTAAGCTGTAAATGTATCATTAATGGGCAGTGGTGTGTATTCAGGTTGATGGTGATAAGTACAGAGCAAATTAAACTATGAGGGAATACTATGATTAAAAAGCTGACATAAAATCAAATGATCTTCGTAGTCATACTTCTCTTTTATGAAGATGATTGGAATCTTCAAAGGTTCATTGGTTGACTGAGTCTAAGTTTTATTTTTACAGTTTTACATCAAACTAAACCAGGGAGCCTACACTCCCATTCTAATTGCAAGCAGATAAAAATCTGATCCTGAAAAGTGCTCATCCTTTTTAAGGTGCTGCTGTGACTTCAGTACGTCTGACCTAGTGTGTGGCACCCCTCTCCATGACAGTGGGGTTGGAAGTAGATTATTTCATATTTAAGGCCTTTTCCAACACAAACTGTTCCAAAAAAAACCATTTTATGGTTCTATGATTCACCTCTCATTAAGGGCAGAAGGAAAGTTTGAAGTACCTTTGGGGAGTTTAGTGCCTGAAATAGTACAGAGGTACANCAAAACCATTTTATGATTCTATGATTCACCTCTCATTAAGGGCAGAAGGAAAGTTTGAAGTACCTTTGGGGAGTTTAGTGCCTGAAATAGTACAGAGGTACAGATTTGTGGAAAAGAGAAGATCATTAAATCTTGACTGTTGTCTTGCTAAGTAGAATAATAGAGGAATACTTTGTTTTGTCTAGATTTAAAGCAAGGCTTTCTGGTTTTCTGGTGTATATGAGTCAGGGAGAAGAAAAAGCTTTTCTCAAAAATACTCTAAAGGAAAACCTACAAGCAACAGTAGGAAAACAGGCACAAAGATGTCCTTGCCTTGATACCACCAGTTGTATCCAGAGGTGGGCCCTATAGAATGGGACTTTTGCTCTTCTTGGTGAGAAACTTTTGTAGAATCCTATATTTACTCACAGTTTGCATTGCTGGCTTTCTAATCCTGGTGTGCAAGTAAAGAGCTGGTCTTTCAGTGTGACCAGTACATAATTTGCAAATATAATCAGTTTTTCATCCTGCTCTGCATAACCTTTTAAGTATCTACACTACCTAATGAAAATACAATTATTTATCTGCCTGACTTGAGGTGGCAATGCATTTTTTCAATGTAGTAGCAATTCGTAGTCTGCATAGATTGGATTGTTCCACAGGAGAATTATTATGGTAATTTTAATTTTATCTCAGAACTTGTAATTATTCTACAGTATTGTTCTAACATAACAGGCCATGCAGCACTTTATTTGTTTGTCAGTGAGCAAAATTGGACAGGGCAACTTAAAAATTTAGTTTTAATCTTATTCTTTTACCAAAACCTTTTGGGTGTATGTTTTCCTCTATGCACACATTTCAAATATGATTATTAAAGGTTGAAGTGAGTATAGTTAAAGCAGAAAAGCTATTATACTAGGTGCAAACTTTTGTAGACTTTTGCTTCTCAGGGTATACGATAAACAATCAGAGAATAAGATGGGATTTTCCTTGTATCAGCTACTAGACCTAGTTCTTCTGATTATTCATCCTTTACTCTGATACTACATTTTCATAGATACTGTACAGGTGCATCCTCAGGGATTTGTTTCCTGAAGTCACGAGAAGTCTGTTTCAGCTGCATGGACATTGCTTGTTCATTTGCTTGATAAATGTCATGTAGAGGAAAAAATAGGATTTAAAAAAGGTAAGATGCTTGGGTTTAGTCCATGAGTAGCAGTAAGGACAGCAGTAAGGACAGCTCTTCTGATTCTCACTGAGTTCAGATCTAGACTAAGCTGAGGGAATGTCCCTTGGAAAGGAACAGACATTTACTTCCTTAAGGACGAAACATTGAGGGACAAATGGAACAGATTTAAGTCATCTGACCTGATTCAAACTATTCAAATAAATAAGGAAAATTCGTGGATCAGATCTTCACCAGCTCCTGAAAGGTGCCAGGTAACTGCACTAAAAATGCAACAATGAGAATCAGGTCAGTAAGAGTCAGTCAGAATCTCTGGTTTACAGCAGGAAGGGACCATGGGCTTTGCCTGTAAGGGGTTTATTGCTTACAGTCTTGATATTTTTTGCAGTGTCATTAATCATGCTGAACTTGTATGACTAATATTGTTATATTTCCTAAGTCCACAGGGATTCTGTTACAATTTAGTAACAATTGCTGTCTACTATTTCAGATAGCTTTTATTGTAGAGAATTGCCAAAAATCTTAATGTGATTATCTTTGGTCATAATCTGTGCTTTAGTTTGCAGATACTGTAAGCAAATGTAGATTGATTTGAATTATTGTTTTGCTTTAATGTGGTTTTATTTCCGTGTGTAGAGCCTGCCCCATAATCTCAAATGTTATGAATTGGGCACTAGTACCCTTCAATCAAACTGTGTATTAAATAGAATTAATTAAATATGTATTTCAGAAAGCATCCATCTTCTAAACATGCAGTATAATAACTACAGATAGGTTATCCTGAAAACATTGTCCAAAGGATGTCAGTAGAACATTGCATTGCATGAAACAATGAGCTCCTCTTGTGACAACCAGATAATTAAGAATATGCTGCAAAGGATGCAGAGAAATAAATCCTGTTCAGAACAAGTCACATCAGATCACTGAGTATTTTAGGACATTGATCCACACTCTTAGTTTACATTTTACCTTGGAGAGGATTTTTTGTTTACATCATTCTGTTTCCTGATAACTGAATCCCAGTTCAATTGCTTTCTAGAAAGATAAGGGATTTTACTTTTCTTGGGTTTCACCAGCATTCCAGATAGGAAGGAAGAAGTGGCATGCCAGGGAAGAGCTGCATTTGTCATGTGAAGAGTGGTTAGGAGGAGATGTGAGAGGATGAGGCTTGATACTGCAAGGAACAGAGAATTCTGTAGCCTTGTTTTGGCACAGGAGGTTGTGCAGCATTTTAGAACTTGACATACCTTTTTCTGCAAGTGCTTTTAATCCTCCTTTTTTCTTCTTCTGTATTTGTGGGATTTAAATGTCCATTTTTCCACGCCAGTACATAGCAGAGAAAACACATCCTACCATGCCTGAAGTGGAAATCCAAGCCAATTGTTGTGTTTTGAACTGAGTTTTGATTCTCTAGGAATATAGATTAGATTATGAAGTTGTAGTACCCTTATCAGTGTTTGCAAGCTGCAGTCTATTAATTGAATGAATCTGGCATGGGTTGAGACACTGTCTCACCTGGTCAGAAGGTAACATCTTTCTTTCTTTAGCTGTAGGTTTCATCCTTTATCCTAAAGCCTTTTTGTAGGCATTGTGTTGATTATGGTTTTTATTGCTCTGTTCTCTTTGTCTTCCAGTTTGTCTACTAACCATGAGAAAGCTGATCCTTTATAGGTCATTTATAGATGATCAGCAAGTAACAATAAGCCTTTGTGTATATTACTTATTACTAGAAAAATCAGTAAAAAAATAGAAAATTCTGACCAACTGTACTACTTTCAGAAAGGCAGGTAAGGCAGAGCCAGGTAATCAGTAGATTAAAAAGCCGGGGAGTTGGCTGAATTACAGTCACAATTACAGTATCTCAGAGTCAGTCTGTGTTAAAAGTGCTCTCCAGTTGCTTTCTGGAGTGCAAGTGTATCTCAGAATATGAATTCTGTTAAAGTATTTCTTAATCTTCTCAAGTATTGTAAATGTCTGCTGCTGTTATGCTTTAATCTCAAACTGCAGAGAAAACCCACAAAATAATCCAACTGTCAAGGTCTTTCTTAACAGGCAGATGTCTGTCAAATTCTGTTTTTATATGATAGTCTCAACCCTTTACTGGGAAAAGAGCTCCTTCTGTCTAAGCCTATGCAGTAGTGAATAGTGGGAGGGTACCTTATATTGGTGTGAATTTACTGTAGAATATTAAAGAAGTTTTGAGTTTCACAGAGCCCAATTGGATTTCTTTCTGAAATATTTGTTGACAATTTTAGTATATACAGGGGAGAATAATGGGTCACTGGTTTCACTAGTTTTGTACTTTAGTGAGTGTCCTTGTAAAAATATTTTAAATAGTCTGGGTTTTGTTCATAGCATTGCAAAATAATTAGCAATATTTTTCTACTCCAGACTTGCCTGCATTTCACTGTAAGCCCTGTGTTGCATATTTTGTGACATATTTAGTGTTTATTGCAGTGCTATATGTGTATTCTCAATCAGGGTGTAATAGTACAATTATACTGGCAACTGCAGTGTGAAAACCAGGCACCAGGATCCATTGTAGTGCTGGCAGCATGAGAAATGTCAATTGAGGCTATTGTAAGATGTTTCCTAATCCTGCTGAAATAAAGAGTGAGATTCTTTCTGAATCATTGCCATCTGGAGTATATAAAAATTTGAAATAACCTTTTATCATTAGGTTGGCATGTGGTATGGAGCAGTATTGGCATTGATGAAGTTCTAATGAAATGAAATACTGGGCAACGAGAAAAACTGACTGCTTCATTATTTTGCCTAGGTTCTTCAGAACCCTCCCCTCTCCTCCCAATTTATGAAGGTTATTGAGTAGTTAATAGAGTTTTAAATCTAAAAGATACAGTCTTTGTTTACAATAATCTGGCATTTTAATGTGGATATTAATCTAGTTATAAATACAAACCTACATGCCTGTGGTGGTGAATAATTTGTAATTCATACCATAATTAGGTAATTTAGTTCACTTTCTCTATTTTCTTGACTTGCCGTACTTATTTGACGGGTATTTGTTGCCCACAAATTTTTGGGTCTAAAATTAGGCTGAGAAGCTTCATGCCCCACCTTGTTAGGGGCACATAATCCTGCCATGATCTCACCATGCCCACTGTGGAATAGTTGTGTCCAGCTGTTGCTGTTGCACACCCGTTCTCCACTGATCTGCTCTTCTCTGTAGTACACAGAGTTCTGCTCAGTTTATGCATATCTGCTCTTGCATTGTGTTCATTTTACAAACACAGCTGACTAACACCCAGCAGAGGTTCTGAATGGCCAATATTATAATCCTTGCATTCGGGACAGGTTTATATTTGCTGAGTATATGCTGTTTAGCAAAGCTCATGTGGTTAGGCATTTTTCTAGTTAAATACATTGATTTGGTGTTGGAATCTTAATCACCTTGAATTTTCACTCTGTGAAAGGCACTCTGTGCCTTACTTTTCATTTTGAAGGGTTAATCATCATGTTGTTCAGAGAGCTAAATGAGGCCCTCTTCACTGTTCAGATTAAACAATATGAAGGCTGAGAGGTAGTGCTGGATTTAGAAGATGAAGGATTAGAACTGTTTAACTAATTCCTTTGAGGATGAGATTTCATTCTATGATGCTTAAGTTGAAGTGGGCCAGTGTTGCTTTTTTTTTTTTTCCCATAAATATAGTAGATAAGAATGTATTTTATTTTAAGCATCTTGTTTAGGCTCTGTATATTCTTATGTAATTCTAACAGAAATTTATGTCTGCAGTATTGAGATTAATTTAACATTTAAAAAGCGCCAGCCAATTCTTGTGCTAGTTCTGTTTATTTCTGCTACACAGACAAACCCCAAACATTGCTGGTTTTCTGTAAGTGATACTGCTCTCAATTTCATAAATGCATTGGGATTAAATGAAAAATTATGAGTATCATATTCTCTATCTTTTATTTCTTAATGTTTTGTATTTAAACTCTTCAGTTAAACCTCTAAACACATCCACTGTTCTCTGTTGTGTGTGCATACCAGTAATAGTATTGCAAATAATACACAGCAGTACATTTTAGGCACTCTGAGAGCTAACTTGATTTACCTGCCTTGTTACGATTCTCCAAGACAAGTGCTGGTTTTACAGTTAACTAATGGCCTGTAAAGCTGCAGAGATAAATTAAAAGAAAAATAGCATTCCTTCTACCACAAGAATATTTAGGGATAATTCCAGATTGGAGTGGTAGCGCACATGTTAAATGTTCAGGGAGTAACAGCACCAGAAGTAGGTCTGCATCAGTGTATTCTCCAAGCCTGCCTATTGTCCCAAAGAATATTCCATGCAGGGAGCTCCTTGAGGCTGTGCTGTTGGTCAGGACCAAAGCCAGCTCATTGAAAGTTTGGTTATTTGAGCAGCATTGCTTTTGATGAATAGTATGCATACCCTGCAGAAATAACATCCAGCAAAGGATGTTAGGAAGATAAGCAGTGCTTTCAAGGAGGAGTAATCACACTGTCTGAAATTTAAAATCTACATTTGAAAAACGCATTAATTTAATAAATGGTAGTGATAGCTTCATTGCCTTTCTGGCGCATGGAAATAGAGAAGATTTGTAAATATTGGTAGAGTCTCCTGTTACAGAAGCTGATACAAGTCTAATAAACAATATGATCTAATAATTCAGAGTGTATGTAGCTTGAAATTTTCTGTTTCTGACCAGAAGAAACATTTGTGTAAACATGTTTCACCCTTTGTTTTTCTATATCTAAATCAGTTGGCTTTAAAAGAAGATTATGAAAATGATTCAAAATCTCTTGGGATTTGTTTCCTCTGTTGTCTTCTAAATGAAAATAGTGACGTTTCACAGCTATGCAAACAGAGAAATTCTGAACAGCTCACTAACTAATATTGCTGTGAAATTATATATAGCATTAAGGAATAGAATGGGAAGTATTTAAACACTGAAAGAAAATCTGGTCCATCTACCAGGTGAAAAAAGATGTATGTACAAATGAAAAGCCGCAAATGAACTCTAAACAGATGTCAAGCCTTTCACAGACAGATTGCATTTAATGGAAGCCATAAAAATGTTTCAAGTGGCTACTGACCCCATTATTTCTAACCCCATACTCAGTGGCAGATCATCAGACCTGATGTCTTTCAAAGTAGTTGTAGATGTATGCTCATAAAAAATCTGCCTTGTAGACCTCTCAAAAGAGCCCTGTGTAGACATAATCCAGCATGTTCTGTGGTGGTGTGTTCTTAATGAGTGAGCAACAAGAGACCACAGTTCACCTGAATCTGATGTGATTGATCAAAATTGTGCAGTTATGTTATGAAATGGTTCTTTGGGCAGAGACAGTGATTATAGCACAGACAGTGTGTGCCTTTGCTCTGACCCAGCCAACTAACTCCCATTAAAAAGATCCACAGCAGCCCATCCTGAGAGAACTGAGCAGGAAAAGGGAAGACTCTGTGTGTGTCTTGTCTCCCTTTCCAGAATCAAGAATGGTAAATCCAGGTAACCTGTGCTAACTGAGGCAGGAAATACTGGAATGCTTCTTGTCAAGAATTTTAAATTATATTTTTAAAAGCATATTTGAAAACAAAGCAAGGCTAAATATTTATTACAAAATGTTAGTGTTTATGATGGTTCTTCAAGTTTTAAGGTGTTCAGAACAGGGACACAAGTGCTTCTCCAGGGGTTTTACAACAACAAAATTAAATTCCCCAGTAGTATGTGTTTAGAAAGGGGTCTTAACAGATAGGTCTCCTCTTCTTTAGGAAAATAACTTAATAAACAGGCCACCTGATAAATGCCTGTGTGTTTATTTTGAGGGGGGATGGCAGAGCAGAAGGTTTCGTTTTGCCACCCTTTTTTATGAGTGGAGTGAAGGGTTGAGAGGAAAAAGTCTTGATTTCCTTACAGTGTTCACTGTGGGCCTCTCTTGCATGAGTCTGGGATGCAGGAGGTGTCCCTGGGAACTCAGCAGGATCTGCTCTGGGTAGTGCAGCTCTGGGAGTCAAGAACCAATAACCCAGCTTCTGAGACGGGGAGTTCAGTCCCCATCTTCATGTGCCCTGTGGAGGCAGCAGAAGAAAATACTAAGAAAAAGCAAATTTGTCATACATGTATGTAAATTTTTATACATGGAGCTTTTTTTTTTTCCACTGTAGAATTCACAGTGTTTTGCGAAGTAAATATTTTCTTTTTTCAGTAAAGCAATGTTACACCTGAGACTAAATATCCCAGTCTTGACTCTGATGGACTTTATCAGGTGTGTAATAGGATGAGTTCTTCATCAGACATTGAATGCTTGCCTCAAAAACAAAGGGAAGTAGCAGTTGATCAAGCCTATTAAGCAACATTGAATTAATTTTTAAAAATACTGAAAAAGATTTAAAATGGGGCAAATGGGAGAGAACAGTGTTGCTGGATGTCAGGAAACTGTTTTTCTATCTGAATTTCCAAGCTACGTGGTCTAACCACTTGTATGCTGCTGATAATACAAGACCTTTTACAAATACATGTTCTAAAAACCCTAATTGAAAAATACATGATACACATTTCCAAAGGTGCCTGTCCAGTGTAGTGAAGTTTTCAGTCAGCACCAGTCTTCTCACTAATCAAGGAGATGAAAGCTCTACTTACCTGGTGTAAGTCTGCAGGCTCCCAAATCAGATTAAGAATCTTTGGAAAGAAAAAAAAAATCCACTGCATAATTTTGACTTTCAAAATTTGATGTGGCATAGATGATGCTATGTCAATAAACAAGTTGCAGGTCCAGCACAGAATATTACTGTGAGCACGTTCTGATTGAGTTCTTTAAAGCTGATTTAAAAGGTTTATTGTATTAAATACAACAACAGAGATACCTCTCTTTCTCATAAACAGAGTAATGGCAGATCATATCTTTGTAATTTCTGAGCATAGCAGATTATTATAAATGTCATTAATTCACTCTGATTTATTTTTGCAAAGGGAACAAAAGGATATGAAAGAGATGTTGAAGAACAAGAATATTAATGAAACGCTTCTTGTCACATGCCTGGCTTTCCTGTTTGGGGTTTAAGAAAGTCTGGCTATTAGGATGTGGATTAGGGGAAGATTCATTCTTCTTCCTGATGTAGGTCAGACAGTAGCTAACATGTGGTGAAGAAAAAGCCTGTTTTCCCCAGCAGCAAGTGGAAACAGCAGCTCTGCGGGCTTTGGAGCAGAGGACCAGACAGAATGAGTAGTTCTGATGTCCCGTGTGCTGTGCAACAGATTTGAAATGTATGAGTAATGAAGGCTTCATGCAGAAGAGTCTCTGCTCAGTGTGGGGCCACGTTAATGCTTTTTTAAAAAGCAGCTCAGTTCCTGAGTAGCCCTTCGTGAGAAGTCATTTGTCCAAGTCAGAAAAAGGAACTGGCAATGTCCCGGAACGTGCACAGGAGGAGTGTCCCCGGGAGAGCCTACTCACTGGAGCCTGACTTTAATTTCATGCTAAGAGAGGCTGTTTGCAGGTATTGCATCTTTCTGGAGAAACTTTTCTTATTGATTGTGTTAAGTCTGAAAGAATGTAAGATGAATGATACAGGAAAGTTCATAAAGCTGATTATATACTGATAGCTAGAGTTCACACTTGTGTTCAATCAATTAGAAGAGGTCTTTAGACCTCTTTTGCAGAACTTGGAATGTTGATCAGAAGAATTGTTCCTTCTTTCAGTGTTTCATGTGAAATGTCATCATTTTTTATGCCATGGAAAGCATATAACTCTTGATATGTAGAAGCGTGTGATTTATGCAAGCCACAAATTTAATTTAGCCGCCATTTAGATAGTTTTGTTATAATAGTTTCATAGATTTATCATGAGCTAGTTCCATTGCAGCAAAAGTGTTCTGACAGCTTTCTTAATCTCATTTGCAAGTTGTGATAATGCTATTGTTGACTTAAAAACTAATTTCCAAATTTTAGTCATCTTCTGTCTTTCCCTTCTCTTCCATTTTAGTTTGAACTTTAAAATTCCTGTTATTTGAAACCCTGTCATGGCAATGACTTCTGACAACTGACTGCACATAAACCAGCTCCCTCTCATGTGCATCTGAGACTGGTTCTGTAGAAGGTTTGCCTTGTTTAGAGACAAATTTACAGTTGTCATTAAGCATCCATCCTATTTATCATTTCAATATGTTTTCACTCTTACAGTTATGCTCGCATTTCTTAGGGTTTTTTTCTGCTCAATTACATATTGCTTTTTAAAGGACTAGCATTTAAAACAAAAATGAAAGAGAGATCATAGCTGTAAATGGTTGGAAGAACCCCTTACTAATAAACCCAGTACTAGGCAACTTTTTTCTTCTTTTTTTTTTAAATTAATTGCTTCCACTGTTGAAGTTGCTCTGTTTCCTCATCACAGGAGTAGAAGAGAATTGCAGAATTCTTTTCGTGGTGTTAACTCCCTTAATTTTTAATCTTTCATATCAAGAAAGACCCTTGGTCTTGTCTAGGAAGAGACAGTGCACAGGTCTCTAAAATGTACGGAAGGATGGATAGAAAATGAGAAGTTCTTGATACAGTGCTGTGCAGTCTTGGTAAGAAACAGAAAATGTGTTGGTCTGTAACTTGTATATTTTTCAAGTATGAGCAGCTTAAATTTCTAGCCCAAATATACCAGAAGTCTTAAATTGCAAGATTAACTGAAACTATAATCAGGATCAGATCATTAGAATTTTCCTTTTTTAACTTCTGTAGCATCTTCTGGATGGATGCCTCATGAAAAAGACAAAGTTGCTGAATTTTAAAAAAATTGTGGATTGTGTGTTGTCAGCTTGATAATCAAATTAGTTTAGCATTCATGTTGTAAAAGCAATAGCTTAAACATCTTTGAAGACTCCTTGTGGGCATCTTTTACTGTAGGTCATTGTGTCCATGAAGTAAAAGTGTTCTCATTTGCAGGTGAGACACCTTGCTGTGTCTGTTGGTGCTTCAGTGTGCTTCCATAGCATGTAATGCCTGGAAAATAAGTGTCTGGAAAATACGTGCATGCTGTGATGAAGTTAGTGGTGCCTATCGAGGTTAACTGAGTGCCTTTGTCATGTGTAACAGTAGGTTTTCCTCTTCTCAGCTCTTCTTTCAGATTTCAAAATTACACTGGCTGATATTATTTTAAGGAAGTTCATAGATGAAATTTTGGTAATGGGAGTATTGATTATATGTTCAAAGCATGACACTTGGAACGGTATCTTTAATTCATTTCTAAGGAAAGACTATATCTACCCCCTGTGGGCATTATAGTAACTAATCTGGATGAATCAAATTCTTCCTGCTGAGTGTAATTAAGTTTTAGGCCAATCTAATGTTTTGTAGACTGCTTGTTTTGTATAGATCAGCTTGATTGCAATGAACCATGAACTATAGAATTTTTCTGGTTACATCAGCCAGCTGATCGATCGATCGATCGATCGATCTATCTATCTATCTATCTATCTATCTATCTATCTGTCTATTTTCAGTAGATGTATGTATTTTCCTGGTGATGACACCAGGAATCTGTTCTCCACACATTTGTGGCAACACTCTCTTTATCCTCCCTTCAGTCTACTGCCAGTACGCTGGGAGACAAGATTTATGCAGATGTTTGGGGTATCCCCTTTCTTTGTCTTGTTAGGTTAAGCACCTTTCCGAGAGAATTCCACTCACAAACCAAACTCTAGTCAAACAGAATATCTAAGGATTTTGAAGATAGTTTATGTCTTTTATCTGCAGTGTTATAGTGTGTAAAAATAGTTGAGGTGAGATGTTGAGAAGTTTGTTTAGACTACAGGCTCTTTACAGCTGGATTTTCTTTCCTTTTATTAGACAGGTTTTGAGGTACAAATATATAATAAGATGTTTAATTCTAGGAATTATATTCTTCCCCATCAGTCCCTTCAAGTTCAGCTTCTGTAGTTAATGTAATACTAAAGGCAATTTCGATCACAGAGCATCTCTAACAGTGCTGCTTACCTGGGCCCCATGTTCCACCCACTTAGTGTAATGCAGCAGTAAAATGGGAAAATTTATCTATAGGTATTTCTGTATGTCTCAGCCCTGCATAAAATCCTAACAGGGAAATTCTGTGCTACGTGTGCAGCCTTCTTGTTAACTGGTGAACTGTATTCCTGGGGATTGTTTCAGCAACAACTGTGGCTTTTTTTGGCAGGTGAAGTTAATGGCTTCTGACAGGAATCACTATGTAGGCTTGTTTCCTTCAGTTTGAGCTCTCATGTGTTAAGCTTTCACATGTCAGACTTAAAAGAACTTATCTGTATTTACAACTCAAGGACTTATAAATAGGACAGTTTTTGATACCACCAGTCTAAGGCTTTTTATGAATTTTCTGGGGTTTGGAGGTCTAAGTTTACATTTCAGTGTTTTTCAGTCTACCATCTCAATTATTATTTAAATCTGTGTTAAAGGTACTAATTTTTTAAACCAAATTCTATCAATGATGAATTTTCATGCGCTCAAAATATAATGAATATCTTTTGTCCTTGCAGGGAAGTTACCTTGTATAAAATCTGGTGTTCAAGCATTGCATACTGCGGTGCTGTGCTCAGGAGATTCTTCATTGACCATAAGCCTCTGTCAAAACATAACTGATGGTTTTCAGCTCCAAAAATGAGGAGACTATATAGGGGAAATCCAAATTTATCCAATTAGTCATGCAAAATCTTTCTCAGTTATTCAGGAAATCTGCTTCTATGACTCTAAAAGGCATAGCAAGTCGAGACGTCTGTAGAGAACTATTTTAATTGAAAGGGTAAAACCCACAAACCAAAAGCAAATGCCAGATGTCACATTTTTTTCCATGCCTGGGTATTTGACACCTGTAAGTTGTAATTGCTGAAATATGCACATGAGAAGAAAAGAAAAAGGATGACAGTACCTTTTTTGCATATAATTCCCAACTTCCATTTGCAAGTGACAAAAGTATAAATATTTTGTGTCACTGCAGTAGAGTTTGTCGTCAAATTTCCTACAAATAAAGTAAAATGCAAGAAGAAGTCTTTGTCATAGTTCTGTAGTTAAATATTCTAGCTATGATTCTAATCTAAATTGAAGATTAGTGCAGTGTAGATGGACAAAGGCCTAACATACTCAGATTTTGTGGAGGTTTATCAACTTCTCCAAAGACAGATACACACCTGCATCTGTTACTGAAACCATGTGAGATTAAAAATGGAATTGCTTCATTTATACCTTCCAAGGGGAAACACACAGGGAAAGTATGTGTTGATAAAGGAATTGAATTATAGAACCATATCACCACTGAAGGAAAGGAAACCAAGATTCTTAAGCATAAAGAACAAATGCTGCTGTCTCACGTTTCACTAGGAGCTTGTGTTGATGTTTTGCTGTTATGGACCTGATAAGAAATTAATCTAGATTGAAAATCCCCCTGTAGTGGAGGACAGACCTCTTTTGCCAACAGACTTGCAGAAGTAAAAAGATGTGAAGCTCAAAACCTAAAATGTGTGAATGGTGGCTGTCACCTCTCTACTGTGAAGACACACTGTTAGACATTATGTGAATAGAGGTAGGTAGGTATTCTATGATATATTTTTTGGCTCTCTTTGCACTTACATAATTCATAGGGATACATTAACATGCACATAAACCAACCTTTCATAATACTTCAGAATCCTGTCTTTGTACTGAAAGACATACGTGAATATAGATTTTAACAGTCCCTGTGGCTATTGCTGAAGAGAGGAAGTTGCAAGTGAGGAAAGTAGATGTCTTCCAGCTGAGGATGAATGTGACAGCTGATGTTGGAGTAAGTTATGTTAATACATGTTTAGCATTTAATTTACTGCCCACTGTCATTTTGTTAGGAGTTCTCAAGCAAAAGCTTTTCCATGTACAAGAAAATCAAATACTTCTTGTGGTTTTGCACATGAGTCTGATATCAGCACTGAATATCTGAAATTCTTCTTTTTTTTCCTATTGTGAAAAAGCTCCCACTGATTTCACCAGAGCTTCACATTTCTGTGGTGCAAGTTCTCCTTCTTGGCTGGTTACACTTGTAACATAAATGCTGTTATAATTAAAATTACTTGAATTACTTTTACTCAAACATTCTTGGCCATTTAAGTGGTTTTCAGCAGCTTTTTGATCTCATATTCCTTATGATACCAAGGTATTGAAGTGAGATCTCCTCCAGTTACCTGGATTTGCTCAGCGTAGCCCAAGAGCAATGCCTCTGCCACTGGATCTGTTGCATGGGATGGCAAGCACTTAGTAGGGGAGTTATAGAGTGAGAAAGTCAAACCCTATTATCTTGTTTTGCTTTTTAATGAGACCTCTTTGCTTTTATTGGAAGAGGACACTTTATTCTCTTAGAAATCTGATCTGATTTATTTGCTAGTGATAGCTCCCATTCAGCAGAAATCACAAATAAAATAAATACCAAGAAAATATGTGGCAGTCAAATGTGTTTTCACTCAGCATGTTCTTTGATAATGTCCTAACGTGTTTCTTAAAAGGTTTATTTTGCTTTTTCCTTGAAAATCTTTATTTTTTATCTTCGCCCTTTAAGTTGCATGCTGGTGATCAGCATCTATATGCCTTTAGTTTTAATGAAAAAAAATTGAAAAAAGCATAAAAATACACTCCTGGGAGATCTTTAATCTCAAGATCATCATTTCACATAATGTTCTTTAGTAACAGACCACTGGAGACATAAAATAAAATTCTACTTCTTTATTATCATGGTTTTACTACTGAACATGTTTGTTACTTTATTATATGATATTCATGTGTATTGGGCTAGTGACAGTTTTCTTAACATACCCCAAAATTTCATGTCCTATGTTCTGGGGATGTGTACATCTAACACTTGACAAATATATCTTTTTCTACAAGCTCTGTCAGCATCTAAAGAGAGGTTTGTGCCTTTTGGTGTCACAGATACAGCTTGCTCTCAACACACACAGTGTTTTTGTTTAAGAAACTGCATTAGTATCTCTCCAGCCAGCAGTGTCTCAGCATGACCATCTTGCCTGTTCCACACCCCTCTCCAAGCTCCACATGGATGTGTGTTTTTTCATCAAGAGTAACAGAAGAGAAAATTTTATGGAAATTAAGAAGATATGTCTACAATAGTAATATTGTGTCTTTATCCTATTAATTCACTATTTCTTCTTCTGGAGAGGGAAGCTTGTGCCTGGTTTCTCATTTTCACACCTCCAGGTACCTCTGAAAGTGACAGGGAAAGAAACAGGTTCCAAAATGTCAACAGATCAATCTGTGCTTGGGCATGGAAACTGGTAACTAAGACAAATCTTATCTCCAGAACTGATCGGTGTTTTGCTTGGTCTCTGAAGTACCTTGCATGAGCATCTTTCATGCTATAATTGGCATTAATAATGTGTTGTGATAGAACTGAAATGCCTCATTGAGCTGCATGCTCTCTAAATTTTTAGTGGGTGTCCCAGACCATTTACTGCTGGAAGCTCCATCCTGTCTCTGGGTCAGTTTAAAGGAGTTGCAGTCCTAGTTCAAGGTCACTGTAAGAGTGCTGTGCCTATTTCTCTTCCATTAGTATTTCACAAGCAGGAAAGGACAAGAAATGAAATGTGTTTCCCAGCTTATCAGAGCTGTGAGGGGAGTTGCTATTAATTACTGAAACAGAGGGATAATATTAATATCTTTGCCTGGCTGCTCCTGCATGCTGGAGTATCATATTAAATGGAGTAAGAAAGTGTTTGCTGTCATTAAAGAACACAGGCATGAATTAGTTCCACTTTCTCTGGGCTTTGTCTGTCTGTTGTATAGTTGGAATTTAATATGAAATTGAAAGGACTTTCAAATGAAATAAAACTATACCTGCAAAGGGAATAAAAAAAAAACCAAAAAACAAAATTAGGTGCTCAAGTTCCCACTATGACAAAGAGAGAAAGGTGCTTCTGGAGGGTGATTCAAAAACGTCTTCATGATGAGAAAGCACCTAGAGCTGAGGGACAGACTGTGTCCCTTCACAGGGCTCATGCATGTAAATAAATGCCACAGTTGAACTGCTCAGAATTTGTCTTTTAACTGGTTGGAAGAAGAAATTATGGTGGAAGGGGGTCCTCTCTTCTGACCACTCAATGAAAGCAGCACCAGTGTGAGAACTGGAAGACATGGTACCTACACATGGCTTAGAGTGAGGCTTTCTGGCTGCTCAGTCTTTCAGGAGGATGTCCCCTGACTGGCACATGAATGGCCTTCTAAAATCAGGCTAAATTCTGTCTCCAGTGCACAAGCTCACTTATGAATCCAGCTCACAGTGATCATAGTGAGGAAGTCCTAAATTGTCCTTGGCATGACTGAACTTTTTCCTCTATGAGTTGAATTTGGCCAAAAGATTCCAAAAAATTGCTATGGTGCTTAATGTTTCAGCTTTTTTTATACCATGTACAAGGCTCATTTGGTAATGATTGCTGCTAGCAAGGAATATGATTTTGTAAGCTCACATTATTATGGCTTAATAAGGTGATTTATGCATTCACTTGTAGACATGTATTAAATATGTAGACTATGACTAGTCTCATAGTACATTTCAACTACAAAAGCAAATAGTATTAAATAATTTGGAAATAAATGAGCTGTAAGAGTATACTAAGCATTATCAAAATTAGGGCTTTTAGAAAGTTAAACCAAGATATGAGCAAAATAACCTGAAACTTTATTTTGAGACCTACCCTTTAGACAGCTTAGACAATGAAAAATTATCATTCAGCCAGGGAGAGTTTAAATAGCAAAGAAAACTGAGATAAGATTTACCAGGCAATTGATGGTCATGGCCTGATGCCACATGGTCCTGACAGAATGCACAATTAACCTTTTTGTTTTATTATGTCTGCTTCAAATACCTGCAAGGTTATAATATTACCCTGGGAAAATGAATTTGAGTGACCTACAGCTAAGTAATGACATGAATAGTAACGAGAGATGATAGGTGCAGTGAAGAGATAAATATTCCTGCTCAACCACTGAACCTTATTAACTATGTATGTTACAGTGTTCTTAGTGCAAGCACTGGTTAACATCTCTTTATTTTCCCAAATTTGTTTCTGGTAGTAATGTTAGTGCTTCACAAAAACGTTACTTGGGTACACTTAGCCACTGAAAGAAATGAAAGCTGTTGTGTTTCTTCTTTGCAGTGTGTTGCTTTCTAAAAGAATTACAAAATTTTCATGTGTAGCAGTGATGTAGATCTGGGAACATTTTGTGAACTTAGGTCTGTCACTGTTGTAACTCCCCATGTCACTGGGGAAGATGCAATGTCTGAATTTCTGCCTATAAGCAGTGGAGAAATTACTGTAACTATTTTGCCTTTCCAAAATACTTTCTTTTTTATTCTTGTAAGTTGAAAGACATAAACTCATATCACTTTCCCCTTCTTTTGAATAGAAGTTATTGCTGTTGCAAGATACTTGCCTTGGTAGTAAGGTTACATCACTCAAAGCATCAACCTCAATCTGGTTGTGTCCCACTGAACTCAGTCAGACCCCCACAGTTTCTTCACCTGCTCTCAGCATCTTTTCCATGCAGGGCAGCCACTCTTGCAGAAAGTGAATGACCTCCCTGACACTTTGCAGGGAATGGCAAAAATAGAACTTCAGTAATGGCTTGTAGCCAATGACTCAACTAATAAAAAGTGAAAATTGAGGATAGAAAAATGAGCTGAGAAATTTCAGGCAAAAGCTGGCCAAATTGAGATCTAGGAAATGGCTTATACAGCATGTGGATGTCGATGATTTGGAGGAGCCGGTGACCAGCTAATGAGAGTGAAGTATTCTGTGATTGTTTTGTCTTAGTGCTATGTGAATATTATTCTGAAAATTGAATAGCTGCCTTTTTTTTAATGACATTTCCTTATAATTAAATAAATGAATATATGAATAATTTTTTGTAAAGTGTCTGTTGTGACTAATTTAGGAGAGCACAGTACATTGTTGGTGATGCTTCTGAGAGAGTGATCCCATTAAAAAGTTGGGTCTACTAACATCATGTTTTAAACAAGGATTTAAAACAATGTTGTCAGATATTGCTGATTTTTTTTGAATTGTTTACTCTGACAGAGCTCTTGTACTGACCTAGCACTGAACCCCAGCATTTAGATGTGTCTGACTTCACAGACTTGCTTTTGTACAATGGGCTCCTGTTCATGCCTGAGGTGTTACTACAGTTGTTCTCATCAAACCAGCAGATTTAATATGGTAATGATTTTGGTGTTACAAAAATATCCCTGGTAGTGGAAAAAGAACCATATTTTATCTCTTCAGATACCAAGATTAAAAGAAAAAAATCTATTTAAGTGCTGAATATTTTCCCTTGATCACATTAATGTGTCAGAAACCCTTGCTGTTTATTCTGTAGCAGTTTGTTCCTATGTTGCAAGAATTACTAAAAGAGAGAAACAAAAGTGTTTAAGATGGAGAGAGGAAGTGACGGAAGGGAAAAAGAGTAAAAATATAAAAAACATGCATGAAGAGTTTTGATGTGGGCATCATTTGATTGTACTCTTGCTTAGGGCAAAATAGAAAAACATTGCTGTTTAATGTATTGCAGATAGGCAGTGTACTAAAGTCAACCTATTGTTGTTGATGTTGAGGTCAAAACACTTTTTTCTTCTTTATTGCAATGCTCTTCTTGTAGCAATCCAGAGAACTGAAAGTCCATTTTCTCTTAGGAAACCAGTGGGGATAGCATCCCCACAAAGAAATGTGCTATTCTCAATGACAAGTAGGAGGCAGGAAAGGAATCAAAAATTTCCAGCAGTGTCTTTCTCTTGCTTGGAAGATCAGATCCTCCTGACATACAGCTGCAGAATGATTTTATTCACTGTTCTGTGGTGTTTTGAATTGGCTGTAATAACTGATTATTCTGAACCATTAGAGTGGATGGGTAGCCTTTGTCATGGCTCATCCTAAATGTTGACTTACTGGTCCCATTTGAAAACAAACTGCTGAGCCATCTTAATGAGGCTGCCCTGCAGTGTGCACACGTTCCAAATAATTGAATTAAGTTGAATATGAATCCTATGTAATTACAACCACATTTATTTGATTATATTCCCCACAAGGAAGGAAGATACAAAAGGTTTCAGTAATTTTAAAGCTCCTTGCAGTTTGTAGATGTCATGTCTCTGTTAATTGTGAGTTTTGAAAAATTAATGGCATTGGAGGTATTTCTGGAATGCTTATGTCATCTTTTATCATAGTTTTTGGCAATATCCTCTTAATTCCAGATCTCATTTATCCTTTTCTGAGGGTGCTTGTGTATGGTGGTCATGGGGAAAGTTGTATAGCCTGTGACTGCAGACTAGGGACAGAGCAGTCTTAAAATACTTTTAGTAATTTTTTTCTGAACATTCAATAAATCAGTATTTACTTATAAAAGTGAAAGCTGAAGAGAGAAGAAAAGCTATCAGGCTGCTAGTTCATTTTTGTATTGTGGATCACTTCTGCAGTGCTCCCTTAGGGTAATATCTGCACATTTCTGTTCACAATGGAATGTGTGGAACAAAACAAGTCAGCAACAAAAGAAGGCTCTCTGTTTAAAAAGTTGTAAATTACTGTTAAACTGGTGTGAGTTGTTGATTAAATTGGTGTGAATGTGTAAACTTTGAAAATCTGTGCTCCACTGTTTGTTGAACTGGAGCCATAATAATACAGTGATCAACAAAGTGATAATAAAAGTAAAACTGAAGGTTAATGCAGACTAGGCCATCAGAGCATCTCCTGGAGAATATGTTATTGAAGTTTGTTAATAGATTCTTACTACGTGTTGCTAAGGAACATGTGCATGCATTATGTAGTTCTAAAGTTAGAAAAACGTGGCATTAAGATCCCCAAGCTTACTTTTTATAGTGGTGAATATATTCAGTTAGTAACTCAGATAAAAAGAAAGTGCAGCCATAAAGTCCTTTAAAAGTAATGCTAATTTTCTGAGACACCATTTTCTTAATGCTAGAAATGAAAGCAGTCAAAATATTTAAGGAAAATTGTCCAGTAGAATTTTTGAAATAATATTCATGGGAAATCCTTCTTCTTCTTTACTGTTTTTTCCTTTACTTGAATATTAAGTTCATGGGAAAATTTGGGCTAGTTCAGGCTTTGAGTAAATTAAACCTGCCTATCACGTCTGTGGCAGCATCAGTAGTAATACAGCACAGAGACTGAGCTTCTACAGAGATTTAAAAATAGGGCACCAAGGAGGAAGCCCTGGAGCCACACTGATGTGAACATGTAGTGGTGTAAATAACATTCAATCAAAATGGCAATGAAACTCTTAAGGAGCAAAGGTAAAGGGAAAAGATTCTTCTTCTAAAAAACAAGACAAAACCAAACAAGCGCAATCCAGTATTTTCTAACTCTGCCCAGTTGCCACCAAACTGGACGCATACAATCATCCAGCTTTGAACTTTCTCTCATTGAAGAAAGTTGAGGACCTGATCTGAACCTTGGTAAGACTTGTGTTCTAGGAGATGGCCTGAATTAAGCAATTATTTTAAAAACAATAATGAGTGGCTTTCTCTGTTATTCCTGTTGCATCATGAAATGCAAAGACCTAAATGAAGACGTGCTCACCAAAAATAGTCCAAAAAAATTAAATATCCGTTTTTAATGTCCATGTCTTTTCATTTAAAGTGCAATTTTTTCTGAATGTGTTTTCCTGTATTGATACATGCCATGGATGGCAGAATTATTTTACACTGCCACAGGAAGGCATGTCATCTTCTGGTGTTGAGCGCAGGTACCTCCTGAAAAAAAGAAGTGACAGAAATGGACAGCACTAGGTGAATTCTTACTTATTTGTGTTACTAGGTGATATAAAAATCTTTATACAAATGGGATTGAAAACCATATTGGAAGACCTTGGGTCAAAGGATGTTGTGATTCTTTGGAGGGTGGTACCATTTCAGCAGTAGCTGAAAGAAGCATTAGCTTCTGGTGGCACAATGTTTTGAGAAGTCCATGCAAGAGTGATTTGCTGTATTCTTGTTTATTTTTTTAATAGGCAGTTTATATTCTCTGGCCATTGCAGTTCTGGTTGTGATTCACAGCCCTGTCCAAATGTCAAATTTATCTTGGAGAAGTGGAGCACTACTGACCTTGTGTTTATAGTTCATAAAACTTTAGCTATCATTCGTTTATATATGTGGCATTTTATCTCAATTTTATGCAGTGTGTGGGCAGAAATATATAAATTTTATATGAGATGACATTCATTAGTATATATACTTGTGAGTTTTAATAAAGCACAAGTGTTGTAATTCAGTGTAATCTGTGCAGTCTGCATGGCTTGAAAACCTCAAGCAAAATTTTTCATCCCAAAGTAAACATGAGTGAAAAAATAGACATCAATAAATTTTTTCCCACGATATTTTAAAAATAATTAACAGTTGGAACTGGCTGTCCTCTAGTAAAGTTTAAGTTCAACTTTTTTAACTTGGATAGATTGCAATTTTAGGAATATTTTTCTTCAAAATCAGACTTGAACATTTAGAATACTTTCAAATTTATATATTACTAGACATTCATATAGAATGGATAATAATATTTTTTTAAAACAGGTTTTATATGTGAATTCCCATATCTGTGTTTGGATTCTGAAGGTAATCTGTTCATTTCTACCACCGAGGTATCTTTTTGATTTTAAAAAGTGAAATATTTTTTCATCTTTTTAAAACTCAAATGTTTTTGACCCAGTACAATATTGCATCATAAAATAATCATTATCTTAGATCTATACTGATTATAAATTTTCAAAGCCCAGTTCAGAAGCTTTTTTCCCCCAAAATGATTATAGTTGGTTATTCTGTATTAACTTCGTGGAGAATATAGATGGTGCTTTCCTCCTGAGCATTACATGAGTAGGGACTTGCTCACTCACAATTTATGTTAGGTGAGCTGCTTCAGTTTTCCTTTCACTCCTCAAGTTTGTAAGTTTGTAAGTTAGTAAGTTTGTATCACTTCTCTAAACTGTCTTTTCCCTTGAAGAACTAGGTATCTTGGATTTGGAGTAATATTCAGGCAAATATGTTAAATGCTGACCATGACAAATATAATAGGTCTGTGAATTTTATAGAAATCTGTGGTGCAGCTCTGACCCATCTATAACTTTTCCTCCCTCTCTGTACTGATTGATCTGTTGCTCTGACTGAGGTAAATCTTAGCCAGCTTGATAAACGGCCAGCCAGGCATACATCCGATTTTGGTAAAGTTGTCACACTAACTTGCAAATTTAATAGGTAAAAAAGTTCTCCAAACTTTAGAAGAAATCTGATTTTTTGTTAATCAAATCGCCTGTAATTCTCAATGTACATTTCTCTCATACTGGGATTGCATCTGTAGCTGTACTAAGTAGAAATACTTAATACTTACTCATTTATTATGTCTGTGTCTGTTCTGTTCTCTTTATTTTGTTCATCTGCCAGGGAAAGTCACAGAAAGAAATAAATTCTTAGACAATAATTGTATTATAAATATTGGGATTACAGAGCAAAGTTTAAACCAAACCATAGAGTTTGTATTGTGTCTACATAAAGGACTAAGATGTAAAATAATACTTCTACATTATTAAAGAAAATAGGAGGCAGGGTATATTTGGTGTGGTTTGGTAACAAGGGACTAAGCTGGTATACTGGTTTTGTCCTGATTAAATTATTAACCCAGCCAGGTATTGCTTTCACTGAAATCTGAAAGGAAATATGAACCCTTCTGACTGACTGACTCTAGGCAAGTTACCCACTTTTCCTGTGCCTTTTATTTTTACCAAAAATGAGAAAGCTTTTAGGACAAAACAATGTAGGAAATGCCAAATGATTTTGGATGTCTTGTTTCTTGGTTGTCCAGCATTAAGGCTTTGTAAAATGTCCTTGGTCTCCCATGGTGGAAATTTATTGCTATGAAACTTGTGCCCATTTAAAGTAAACTCAGAAAAACCAGGATATACAGTCCACTTGATAGTTTTGAATAACTTTTGTAGTGGGTGGATAAGATACTGTTCAAGTGCAGATTCCCATCATTAGCTGTTGCTGCCAAGAACAATTCAAAATTGTGTTTGATTTTTTAACTGTGTAATTATAGTAATGAATTAAGTTGTAACAGTAAAGGAATGTCAGGTATCATTATACTGTCAGGTATTCTACAGAATACAGGAAAATGTGGGTTTTATATTCACAGTTGAAAACTGTTGTTTATCAAAGGCATGTTTGTCCTGGAGGTACGTTCTTCCTTCACATTGCTCTTAATACACATTCTTTTAGGTCTATTAACCATTTTTCAGCCCTTAATGCTTGCTAACACTTGAGTTCTCCCACTTTGCATGTGTTTTGATATTGTTTGTAAGCAGGTGCTTGAAACGACTCTCTTGGCAACAGCAGCCTCTGATAAATAATAAATAATACTCAATAGTAAAATGAGTTTATTGCTTACATTTTAAGTTAACAATAACTTTTTTCTCTCTCTTTAATTTTTCATCAGTGATAGACTGAAAGGCTTGTTCCCAAATGAATTAAAAATCCAGAAGCTTTCCACTTGTTCAAAGAGGTGTAGATATAATCTATTAAAATCAAGATGTATTTGCTCAAATTCTAAAAGATTTGCCTTTAGCAAACAGTGTTAGGAGTCAAACAGTGAAAGTGATCACCCTACCACTTAAGGATTTGTGTCTCTTCCTCCCATAAGACTATTTTTCATTTGGAGAGGCATCAGTGTAAATATCAAAACAAAAAAGGCTGTGTGAAGAAGAATGTGGCCTTTATTGTAAAATGAGTTACCATATTCCTTCAGCAATTCCAAATGTTGTTGGATTTATAATTTTTACATTTCCAAACAGTAAGTTTATTTTTTTAGCAGGTTTAGTTTATGCCATTTGCAGACCAAGCAATTTCTCAGAACATGCAATGTGTTTAGTGGCTTCAGCAGTGATATAGGGTTTGAGATGATGAAGATTAAGGAAATCTATTACATTTTATTGTAGTATTCTGAAATTACTTTACAATGAATCATTAGCAATGAGCTTAACAAAGGTATAAAAATACTGTGCTAGCAGTGTGCTAATAAAAACAGTCAGCATCTTCATTTTATAAGAATCTTGAAATAAAAATGCTGTTTAGAACACACTTATAAAACAGGCAAATATGGATAATTTACAAATCGCTATTATGGCAGTTATTTTAAAAATAAAGTGAATGTGGATGATATAAAGTATTTCAGTTTCATTGTAGTTTAATTTTATGTTCAGTGCCAGCATTAGGTGTTCTGCAAGATGACACTGCTTGCATTTGTGGCAGATGGGGTTGTCTCTGCTGTGAAGGCAGCCAGCAGATAGACCCACTCTACAGGCACTGTGCTGCTGTGCACGACCACTCTGCTCTGGATGTCATTTTGGGGCAGGGATGCGACTTTTGCCCTCTTGCTTTATTTTTCCTTTTGCCTGCTATTGCCCAACATCTATCTAGAGCCATCTAGGCTGGCAAGATCTGTGTTTTCCAGAGTGCAGCCCCAGAGGGAGGTTTGGCCCACGCTGGTTTCTGTTTGCCAGAGCCCACCCTGCCCTCTCTGCCCACCTGAACCTGGGGCAGCAGGAGGGCACAGTGCTGACCTGGCCTCTTTGGACCACATCTGTAATAAACATGATCTTTTTTCCTTATAGCTACAGAACAGTGAAACCTGAGTGAATTATTATAATTGTTCATAAAAAAGAGCTTAAATTAACAAGCAGGAGTCTTGGATATCTGCTGTGCCCACAGGTGATATTGCTTTTGTATAACTGGCTGAGAGTCCAGCCTTTCTTCCTGCCCAGCTATGGATATAAAAGGACCTGACATTCCTTCTTCTCCCATTATTGGAATCCCCTGTCATGCACAAGATTTCCTGCCCTATGTAGCATTTTTGCTCATGATGAAGGTAAACTGTCCTTCCCCTCTGAAGAACAAATGGAATATTGAAAGCTTTGGCCCTGTGAGATGCTGCTGTTCAGCACTTGACAGTCACTCCCAGCATGTCCAGCCCAGCCTTGCTTTCCTGTATCACTCTGGCTTCTTTCTGTTTTTATTGCCCTTTTCCCCTCCTGGACATGGATATCTAAATTGGTTTTCCAGAAATCAGTTTCCTGCATTGTAATGGTGTATTATAAGATAATGATTGTTTTCTTTCAACTTTTTATAATATTTAATTAAGGATTCAAAGGGACCTTTTTCTTTGTGTTGATTCTTGCTTAGAGGGGAAAAAAGTCCCTCAGGAGAACCACTAAATTATTTCTTAACAAGCCAGGCTTGTGAGCCTTTGTTTCCACCAGATTAGCTAAAATACATCCTGTCTGTTCACTTCAGTCACAAAGGCCCTGATTCTATGAAATGAACTGTTAAGTTCAATGGAATGACTTCTGCTCAAAGTTAGGCAATTTGCAATAATTCATGCTGTAGCAGTTTGAAACTGGTAGACATGGTAGTTTCTAGAGTAATCTCATTTTTCTGAGTTCCACTGACATAAACTCAGAATCTTTCAAATTGCCAAACTTCGTGTCTTACATATATTTTTTGAGGTTTTCATAGTACACTGCCATGTCCAGTATTTGTTCTGTAATTCCAGGAAAAAGTGCTTATCTAGTTCACAACATAAGAATTTTATTTACTGAGCCAAATTTTCAGGTATCTTAACATGAATGTATGTATTCCTGAGGTGACCTTACATTTTCATGGTAGCATAAATTGCATGGATAAGGCAACGGTTTATAGTAAACTAATGATGTTAACATTGCATCTAAAGTTAATTTCTGAAGCTAGAAATGTACATTAAATATACTGTTTGCTGTTCTTGGTTAAACTTTGGTTGAATGTATGAACCTTTTCTCTGCAGCAATGCTTTTCCACTTAGCACATGTTCAAAAAGCTGAGGATCTGTCCCCTGAAATGGAAATCTCTGAAACTTTTTTATGTACCCAAGTATGGTTTATATTCCATGATGGGATGTGATGGATGTATTCCATGATGGATGATGGAAAATGATCTACTGTTTGGGTGCATGAAAGTTAATTAAAGTTGTGTCTCCATGGATCTATTCTGCTTTTGACAGGTGAAAATGCAGAAAGGAAGGTCTTGATTTTATAGAGCATGGATGGCAAAGTTTTCTCAAAACTTTCTTATTATTTCAGGCCTGATCACAGAAACAGCTTTTCTCTTCAAGGTAGAGAAGGAGCTGGTACTGGAGGGTTTTTTGTGTCTGATGAATCTTTGATTAGTGCTTCACTAGTATTAATAATCATCATAAAGCTGTTTTGAAATAGAAATGGTTAAGTCAATTTTCAGAGGAAAAGTCTGAAGCAAATCCACAGAGGTATCCTGTGACAATGGGAAGTCTTGGAGAGATGCTTCATGAATCTTAGGCTGATGTGTTAACTGCTGGATCTCCCTTTCTGAAGCAAATGGGGTTTGAGGCAATTTTGTTCTCTGGTTTACATATTATGGAGAAAGTAAATCCTAAATAGACATGCTAAATATTTTTACAGAGGAAACAAATCCCTATAGGAAACGTTAATGAGCTTTGCAATAAATATGACTTTTATTAATGACCTAACCTCTGTTTCATTATTGTCATGTCCTATGAGAAGTAAACAGGGTAATGTTCAACTAGTGCATTATTTAGAGATTTTTGGAGTACATTCCGAAAGCTTCACACAGAGCTGTGCCCACAGGATTCCCATTAAACACAATGGGAACCGTGTGGCTAAAATCCTGCAGAGCTGTTTGAAAATGTATCCCGTGCTGTGCTGAAGACAGATGACTAAAGAATGAGTGCTTGAACAGGGAGCGGGGAGTGATGTTGTGGTTCTGCATTTAGGGCTGTAGTTAGACTGAAAATCCTCCTCTAAACTCTTCTTAAACGATCTCCTGTTGGAAGACCAGCCAATAGCTCTCCTGCTTCTCGAAAGAAATACCAATATAGTACAAATGGTTAAACATTTGCACCTCAGAGATCTCCTTTCACTTCCCTTTTCTTTACATTTAACTTTTTTTGTTGCTGTTACGCTTTTCTTTTTCTGTCTTTTTACCTCTTGCTTAAATTTTTCATGTCGTTTTTTTTCTCCCCTCGATGTTCTCTTACATCTTTTATGCTGTGTTGTCTTTTTTTCTAGTCCTCATGTCTTGTGTTGTTCTCTTCCTCTCCATTCTTTCTCTCCTTAAATGGGAGCAGGCAGTAGTGGAAGCACATCCACACAGTAAATATGTCTGTGTATTTCAGTGCAAATCTACATACAGAAATGTGCCCTTGCATTTATTCAGTTCTCTCCAGGATAATGCAATTGAAAGAGAAGGGCTTCAATAGTGACATATTTGGCATCTTAAAGCTGTGTATTCTGGTGTGGTCTTTTCCTGTTGTTACTTCATACAATAGATAATGGCTGTGACAGAGTAATGTGTTTGGAAAGATGGTGGAATGCTTTATGGCACTTAACAAAGAGGCATGAAAGTGTCCTTGCCCTTTTATTTTTTTTTAATTTTTTTTTATGCAGCTGTTACTTTTCTCTTCTTGCATCTCCTTTGCACCTTGATATTATTCCTCTTGTATCTTCTTTTGCTTCTGACAGGCTAACACACATGCAGAAAGAGAGAATGTTAAAACTATTAATGACAAATATATGTGTCCTTGATATTTTGTGACCAGTTCACAATTAGTTTCATGCAGCTCTTCTTGTTTGTTGGTATCAAAGCTGATGGTGCTGTTTATGACACTACTACAACACTCTTCCGTGTGCATTGTCATGTATTTTTATTGCCTCATTATCAACTTCTTGCCTGTAGAAAACCGTCAATGTAATTTTAGAGAGACTACCACTACCTAATGACACAGGTAATTAACCCCTTAGAGACCATTACTCCAACCATATATTACTTGTTTAGGCCATTTGGCTATGCTGCTGTGATTTGGAAATCTGCAGGCACGAGGCTTTCTTTCTGACGTCTCTGACATGACCTCTTCTTGTGGGTGTTTTCTCACCACCTCAAAATTACACTGCAAGAGTAATTATTTGTACATCTGAGGTTTCTGTGGTAGTAGATATGTATTGCTGTTTACTGCATCTGTCCTGCAGAAGGGTAAATTTCCCTTGAGCTGGGCACCATTGGAATAGGAATCTGGTGTTCCAGGGCAATGCTGCAGGAAACCCACCTGGAAGAAGACATTCCTTATGCTCGGGAGAAGATACTTGGCATTCGCTATCCTGGCAGTCACTTTGGCTCTACTGTGAGACAAAACATGTTGGAAGCATTTTATTTATATATTTTTCATTCCATAAGTTGGTAATTTGGAGAGTGTAATGTGGAGGGTTTGTTGTGTGAGAAGGTCCCGGTCATGCAGGAAGGACGTCAGGGCATGACCTGCTCCTGAATACGCTGAGTCATAGCTGAGCAGCCCAGAACTGTCTCATACCCTCTGTTTTGAATGTTTATTTGAAGATCCAAAACAAGCTCTGTGCTGAGGAAAAAAAAAGGAAAGACAAATTTTCAATATACTTACAGCAGCACATTATTCTCCTTAGGAATTAAAATATTATCGTATCATTATTTGTAACACAAACATCACTTGCAGTATTCCTACACATTTCATCCATCTTTGCTGATCTTACATTTAGAGGCTTTCAGGAAGCCACAGCTGAATTGGAAACCTCAATTTTTTTCTTTTCTTATTTTAGCCATTTTGAGCTGAAATTTTCAAAGGCTGAAGTCCAAAAATTCAAAAGAAATTATATTTATTAGGACTCCTGTAGAGTACTTTTAAGAAAATTTCATGGTTGGGAACCAGAGCATTGTTTCTTGCTTTTCTTTGTGAACATCAGAGGCGACCCATCTGGGGGGGGGAATCCGAGTTCAAAGTGGGAAGGTTTCCTCTCCTGGTTGGGTCTTGTGTAGCTGCACGTGCAGGAGTTTAGGCCTTTGCAGTTAGGGGTACAATGTCAGGAAGGGGCTGGAACTGTCATGTGAATTTGATTTTTGATGTAAGATATAGATTATTGAAACAAACTAGAAATGGTTTCTTGAATGATCATTTATTTAGAGTCCTATTAACTCCATTGGTAGGACTTTTTCAAAGTCCTTAAATTCAGAAATTGTGACATAATGCATATTTTTATGCATTATGCATAATTTTATGCACATGAAGGTGGTCTTGCTGCCATCTTGAAGCTGTGACTCAGAATTGAACAAGAGCTTTTTAGTTTTCAGCAGCTTTACATTTCTGTAAGTGACTTAAAACAATAGTATGTATCAGGGTGCTTATATGCAAAATTAAATATGTGTATTTGGAGGAACTGGTAGATATATCTTTCCATCTAGATCAACATTTGCAAATATGGAAAAACAAATATTTGTTTAAAATTAGAAAAGAAGAAGAAAGTAAGCCCCCACTGTTATTTAAAATTGGAAGTATAAGCAGTCTGTTTGTACAGTTGCCTGTAATTTTTTCTGAAGCTTTTAGTTGTGACTATTTCTGGTGCCTCCAGCATGAATATAGTTTGAACTTATGAGCATATGTTTAAGATGACACAATAATTAACTTTCTGTATGTGACTGCTTCTATCTGCTTATAGTTAATGAAAATATCTCCTGTCCTAAAGTCCCAAATATGTTCCTGGAGAATTGTAGGAGGGACAGTCCTTCCAGTTGAAAATTCCTTTCAATTGCTGGTGATCAGCCTTTCCACAAGGCATAGTTTTGGACTGGAATTTGTTCCTCCATGCCTGCGATTTACAAAATTGTATACAGGGCTGGTGATGGAAGACACCCATGCAGTCCATATGGCATTTGTCTATCTGTCAACACAGAAATAAACATTACCACTGATTTCTGTTGCAGCTCAGAAGCTTTTTGCTGTAGATAGAAGTTTGATGAGTGAAATCTGTATGACTGAGAGAGACAATGGAAACACTTCCAACATTTCTTGGCTCAGATGGTAGGTAGAGCAGTTTCAGAGAAATGTCAGGCCTGCCATTGCGTGATAACAGAATTCAGACTTGTGTGGGAGCAGTGATGTGCCAACGCTGAGGTCTTTCAAAATCCTACCCTACTTATCTGGTGCTCAAGGCACATACTCACGTTATTTTAGGGATACCTTGAAAATTTCCACTGGGCTTAATGGCCGGTGGTTCAATGGAGTCAAAGTTGTGCTCAGTCTTCCAGTTCTGTCTAATTTTGAGTGGTGGCACAGTCTAGGGGACAGAGCACCTGGTTAGGTTGTCCACTCAAAGGAAGGATCCTCCTCTACTCGTGTGACTGGAGCTTGAGGCCTGTTTCATTCCAGCACAGCCACGCCATAGTTGCCCTCATCACACACAACTTACTTATGATGCTCCTCTTCCTCAGACAGCTGCCCTTTGGGAAACAGTTTGAGTATGATTTGAGTGTGTTTTGAAGGAGGATTTTGTATGAGTGTGTGAACAGAGCGTGGCTTGTGCAGTTTGGATTTGCCACTAGTAAATGCCACAGGGCTGAACTACCCAGAGCCTGTGTTTGGGAAAGGTGATGGTGCCCCAGGGGGAGGATTTGCCTTGATATTTCTGAATTGATAAGCACCTGTACTGATGAACAGAAAGAATAAACATAAATTATACATTATATGTGTGTCTTTCTGCTGCTATTATGAAGGATATTGTTGCTCTATTTTGCAACTGAAATATTAAAGGGAGATATTGAGCATTCTGCAGGCTTCACCCAGCATGCTGCTGTAAGGCTTGTATCAACGTTGTATCCTAAGCAGAACTGAAAACCCCTTGGGGTTTTAAGCCCCAGCATTTCCCATCTGTCAGTTCTCTTTTTAAGTTTATCACATACCTGTTTTCACTTCTCTCTCATTTTTAAATCCATTTCCAGTATCTAAATTCTTTGGAGAAGGTTGTGTCTGTCTCGTGGCCACCTGTCCTTGAGGCCATGAGCTCACAGCAGGCTGCAGGGGCTCCTCAGGAGGGGCACTGTGGACATCAAGCTGGAACACAGCCCTGGGAAGGAGGGGCCACTTCATCCTGGGGACCACCATGGCTCACTGAGGGTGTCAAGGCTGTTGGTGTGGCTGGCAGGACACTGCACAGTCTGGGGATGAGCCTGCAGATCAAGGGAAGAGCTGGGGAGAGCTGAGGAGAGCAGGCAGCCATGTCTGTTCCTAATGGGAATCCCTGGAGACAGCAGGGAGTAAGCAGTGAATGCATTCACACAGCCACTAATTAAATTGAAACCAGGTAGAAGGAAAGATACTCCTACAAGGGTGCAGTGAACAGGAACTGCTGTTGATGAGCTCTTTTTTTTCCTGTTACAGCTTGTAAAGCCACTTTGATATTTTTCCTGTTTCAAAAGATCTGGTGCCTTATGTAAAATCTGAATATTGTTTTTATTTGTTCAGGAGCAGGGCGTGTGTATGTGTGTTTACTTTGAAGCCTTTTGGTTGTTTGAGCGACTCGGTGCAAGGAGAAAGTCTAAGCTGATCCACTGCAGAGCTTTGAATGGTGTGGGAAGTGAGAAGCAGGTCACCTCAAACCTGAAGTTCAAAACTATGGACAAGTGACAAAACAGATTTATCTGGGATCTGAGTCAGAGAGAAGCTCTTTGTTTGGTTGGATTATGAGATTGGAGAGAGAGCTGGGAGGCTTGGACAGAGGCATAGAATTCTTCCACAAGACCAGACAGATTGCAGTCTCCAAAGAGACAACCAAAGTCCAGCTGGCGAAAATACCGGCTGGTTCGTAGGTGAACAAGAGCTGAGGAACCACATGGGAACCTGTTCCTTCATCTGTGATCAAGTGGTAGGGAAGACTGAGACAGCTCAAGGAACTAAAACCCAGATCACATCTCCAGGAAATCTATCACTAAAAACAGAAGTCAGGAGACTTACACTGGAAACTACCCAGGATAGAGGCAGGAAGTTTCACTGTCTCACAGATAAGAGCTGGAAGAAAATACCCGCCTGAGAATTTTAACTACACTGAATTAACTTAAGCTGCAGGTAGATCTGTTATTGATATTTTTCTCTAAGACTTTAAAAAGAATCCTTCACCTGGTGCATGACAAGAGAATGAAAAAGCTGAAATATAAGCCTCAACTGCTGCAGTAAAATTCTG
This sequence comes from Climacteris rufus, assembly GCA_013398175.1. Lineage (NCBI taxonomy): Eukaryota > Metazoa > Chordata > Aves > Passeriformes > Climacteridae > Climacteris > Climacteris rufus. The sequence continues at coordinate 581,335 of VZRZ01002960.1, forward strand.
TAAAAACCCTTGGATACATCTCTGTAAGACTAAGTCAGCATCAAGTTGAAGGAATTCTTGTGGCATACATTTGAAACAACCACCAGGTACTGTCATATCAGCTTGAGGGTGATGAGAAGGGAAGGTGATAGCACCTAGCAAAAGGTAGCTGCCAGCCTGTGGAAATCTTGAAGGAATTGGGTCAAGGGGGAAGGGGTTGAAACTGTCATCTACCTTCTAGTGCTGGAACAACTACGTGCTACCTGTCCCTTGGAGGGAGAACTGCAAAAGGGCTGTGTGGGATGTGCCTGAGCAGAGCATGGGCTGTGGAGGGTATTTATTTATGACAGAACTGGGAGAGGCATTAAAGCAAGCAGGTTTCCTGACCATGCCATTGCTGTAGAATGGTACAAAGGACATGCCTGCTTGTGAAAGTGATGGTCCTGAGAGAACTGAGAGGAAATTCAGGAGCTTAATTGCCCAGCAATGATGCATCAACCCCAGCAGGGTCTGCCCAGCCTGGCCTGGTTGAAGCCATGCTCTGGCACTTCCTGTGAGTTGCACCAGCAGGGCCAGGCAGGAGATGGAGACAGCAGAGCTGTCAGAAACACAACATCAAGAAACATTAAAAGCAAGTCTCCAGCAAAAGTACAGAGGAAGCTTCCTTCTGCCACCTCGGACACATGAGCATCTGTGTGCTGTGGGCTGCTCCCTGGACAGGGAATGATGCTTCCTCCTTTCCATAGGTTCCTTTTGCCCCTTTGCCCAGAAACACACTCAGAAACAAAGCCAAAATAAATAACTATTTGTTACAATTGGATTGATTTTCTGGTATTCTCTCAACAGTGCGGGAAAAATTACATATTTTAAATGTAGGAATAACTGATTTTTGTTCAGTAGGAATAGAAGCAAGGACCTGTGGATCATAAATTCAAGTCCTCAGCTCTTGACCCTGATATGTAATTAATTTCTTAAATGACTTAATTGTGGGTTAAAACTGTTTGGATTTCTCGTCCTGTTACACTACCAGTCAGGCTGGTTGAGAGTCTCACTTTTTCAATGATTAAAAAGATCCTAATTCCAGCCTAAATATATTTCTAACCACTATATTCCCAATTTGTTTTGTGAATCATTGGTCTTAGGCTGATGTAGTTTTCTTTCACATTTTACTTTTTCTCACTGACTTTTTGTGTAAGTCATACCTGGTCTCTTAAGCCCTTGATCTCTTAAGATAGCAAGTTGTTTAGTCCCTTCTCATGGCACAGACTGTCATTTCTTCTAAACAGCTTCAGAGCAATCCCTTCCTGTAATCCTTTCTGGATGAGCCACTCCTGAACACTTACGACTGTAATTGCAGATATCTTCCAGATGGAGTCTTGACAGTGCTTTCCACAGTAACATTATTATTTTATGTTACTTAAATTCTTGTATTTCATGAACAGATTCTGGTTCCTGAATGCCTCATTTCTTCTTCTGTTTTGTGCTTTGAGAAATTTATCCTTCAGTCAGGACTGGTGGAGATCTGTTCTCCTACTCTAAACTGGCATTTTGTCAGGAAACCTAAGAAGCTTGTGTCAAACATGAGTTTCATTTTTTGTTCCTCCTGAAAAAAACTCTAGATTTTTTAAAAGATAAAAGTTGAAAGGAACACTTGAGTGTTAAGAGAACATCAATTTTTCATTCAAATAACAAATGTAACAGAAAATGTACTGGTACTACGTGATATGCTTCAGATGAATAGATAAAAATAGTAAATAAAATATGAAAAAGGGGGAAAATAAATGTTCTTAAATAGTGCTTGAAGGATGTAGACTCAGAAGTGATGAGCTTTAGAGACTGATTTTTCAGATTTTAACAGCTTGGTAGTTACATAAGACACAGAGAATCCTTGGCAAAACAGTCCAGCAAGAAGGCAGAATACACACGTGGGGATAACTATCCTAGAAGTAATCAGGAAGTGTTTGATGTTGGAGTGGGTCCAGCTGGGATATTAGAATCACAACCAAGAGCAGATAACCTTCTGTGGTTACCAGAAGGGGGAAAAATATAGGCCAGTGTATAGAAGTAGCCTTTCATAAAGCTTGTATTTTTTCTGCTTCACTTCCAAAATTTGCTTGGCCTTTGGAGGCCTTGTTCAGGGAGGAAAACTTGGGATCTCAAGCTAAATTTATAGAAGCTCCATTATTTTTGTATTCTTTAAATAGAATTGGTACTAAATTGTTCTGGCATGAACTGTTGCTGTGGAGAGTATTATGGATTGTGATACAACAATCACTTTTCAATTAAGGTGCCATTAATTCATGCATCAAAAATCCTCATTCATAAGAAGCAAGTCTCAATTCTCCACCTGCACCACGTTTGGTTAGGCAGTCCTTCCTGAAAATGGACAACTGGGATGCAAGAAGCAGCAGCTTACAAGCTGCGAGAGCACTGGCCATCAGGGCTTTGTAGTAAATTTGACTGTAAGCATAATTCACCCCTCTGGCTGTCAGAAACTATTTTTGTCTTCTTTTTCAGATATTCCATGGGCACCCAAAGCTTGTAAGATCCTGCCAGGGCTGGTTTCATAGTGACATGACCACACAGTCATGTGGTTCCACTTGGGAGCTGTCAACTCTTACAAACTTCTGTAATAGCTTAAACAGCAAAACACTGAAGTCTCCACTGCGTTTAACTGAGCTCTTGGTCATGTTGCAAAGATTACTCTGTTGCTTGGAAATCTGAGTGCTGATGGGAGATGTTTCTGATTGCCACAAGAAACTCTGTGCTGCCAGTCCCTTTAAGGCTGTTCAACAAGACAGGCCCATGGTCCAAAAGAGATCATCTGAGTTTGACTGAAGATTAAAGGACTTATTGAGTTTAAGAATTCATAATTTTTCTGATCTGGTTTAACTGATCATAGTAATATGCAACTAGAATTTATTTCCATTAATAATATTAGGTCTAAATTGAAAAACTGATTTAGTGCTGATTGAATCTATTCTTTCTCCCACTTTTGCTTGTTTATTAATTTGGAAGAACGTTGTGGAGGACTAAAGTTGGAACTGCATATGCATAGATAAACACAATAATTAAGAATCCTATTACACCATTCATTTAAAAATTAAATGATGAGCATGTTAAGAAATTAAATCTCTCAGTGAGTTCTGCATGGGAATTTATGGTATGAACCAAAATGATTTGTTCTTTCATGTAAAAGGCATCTGATTAAGGTCAGCCTATGAGCAGAAATGGTTCCAATCTGCAACTGAAAAACTGCACCACTGTCTGCACTAGAGATTAGAGCTGGCTTGGTTTTATGCACATTTGGTCAACAGATGGTCAAACTATTCTGTGGGCATTCTGGCAGTGTAGAAGTCTGCACATCAATGACAAAAAAACATCATACAAATAAGTAGGATGTCAGTGTTCATCTGAGTAGAATGAACACCCAGTGTCAGCTTCTTGAAAAGTAGCGTAGTGGGCTGACTTGAAAAGAGAAAACCTGGAATAACATCACATTGTTACTAAATTAGCCAGTGCCATTCATTCTGATAAGACTGAAAGAACAGAAAGACTATGAGGCTCATATAAAAGATAATGCTGTTGGCCTTTGGCCAGAGCAGTTAGCTAATATTTTCTGTCTCACTGGATTGTTACCTTAGAAATAAACAAATATAGGAAAGATAGGCTGTGAATAATTCTTCTGCTCAATTTCATTTGGAAAGAATACTACACAAAAGTCATGTTTCCATAAACACAGTAGAAATAAACAACAGCAGGCAGTTTCTGGTCTGATGTGCCCAGGAATACTGGCACTTGTTTCAAGGTCACTGTTTTAATACACAGTGTATCTGGCAGTATGATTTAAGGTATTCCTTTCTCTCTCCTGCTTTTGCGTTACCCATATGCCTGTGCCACTGCAGTTTTCCCTTCTCCAGCCCCTGTTCCATCTGGGCTGTTCTCCCAACTATCTCAAGGGACTAAGACTGCTTAAAAGGTAAAGAGCAGACAATATGAAAGGGGGAGTGAGGAAAACTGTTGCATCCACATGGCTGAGGAGAAGCTGTAGAGGGGTGAGAATCTGTGTAGGACATGGGGAGCAGGGAGAAGCGTGAGGACCTTTGGCTGGAATTGTCACTCACTATTTTTTGTTGTGAAACCCAGTGTCTTTGTTGCTGTGCTCATCCCTGCTCCTCTGGCTTTTGCTCCTTTTCCTCCTCTTACCCATAGCTGAAACCAGCCCTAGTCCCAGGTCCCTTATTTGTGGTCAGCCTTGGTGACATCTCCTAAGCCCATGGGATTTAATTTCCGATCCAGCTTGAATGGGACCAGGGTTTCCTACATAGGTGGCTTCCCTTATTCCCAGCAGTCCTGTTGTGGGAAGGAGTAGAACTCTATTCTGAGCAGCCTCCATTCAGCAGGGTTAGTGTTATTATCAGTTTTAACATTCTTGATGAATGTGTGTAGATCAAAGATGAATTTGATATTGTCTTTTAACACCTTCTAAAATGGAGGTAAATGGAGGTGCAGACCCTCCTTTCACTGACGGAGCTGAAGTTGGTTGTGTGGTCGTGAGATGGTGGTACCAGACTGCAGCCTGCACTTGCTTTTTACACCTGTTTGAGAGGGCAGAGAAGGGTGAATGTGTTCAGCAGCTGTGCCCCTACAAACCAACACACTGGCACAGGCTGCTGCACCCATAACACAGTGAGTAAATACCAGGAATGTCCTAGACTATTGGCTTGGAGCACAGCAGGCTGTGGGGCTTTTAATCTGACTGTTCCTAAATGGCAATAATCTTATCGTGGTGTTGCTTACACTGTTAACAAGGTGGTGTCTTTTGCACACATTTTGTTTCAGATTTTGTAACTGAACTTCAGTAAGATTTTAACAATACAACTAATTACTGTGCATATTCAAAAGATAAAAGAGTGCCCTTAATGTGTTATTCATAACATGGAGCATGAGAACATTATAAGGCTGGGATTGTCTTTAAATATTAATTTCATGGTAGCCATGGATGCATTAGGCTCTTGTAAGGAACAAAAACACTACATGCAACTCTTAAATTTTTTCCACACAATTGACTTTTTAAAATATTTTTATTCTCTAGAATGGAGGAGACAGTGAGAAATCTGCTACAGAACCAAGGATCCCCAGGCCAGCATGGAGAAGGAACTGACAATATCTTGAAGGTATATCAGGTATTAATGACTTATTACCTGTTTTCTTGTCATAGAAAACTTCTTTAAAACAAAAATCCCATTACTGAGATAAATGTGTCTGGCATTGTTTCTTCTATTTGTTCATTAGTTATGAATATTTGTAAGTGGTAGTTGGTTCCATATACATTATCCCAGGTGTTCTCTCACCAGAGTTTAAGATTTTTCACTTTTATTGTCATTGTGTTATCTGCAGTTGTTGCTCCTCATAGTTCACCGGGGATAAAGAAACTAATTTTGAAGACTTTATTAAAGCACTTAATATTTTAAGTCATATATTCCAGCATCTCCAGTAAACATAGGTGTTTTTGACAAGCTGGCCTTCAGATTGTGATGGATAATTTTATCCAGTCATGTTCTTATTGGGTGTGGGGATCCATATCAAGCTTCCCAGTTTCATATCCCTGCTTGTGGCAGGTTCATTTTACCACCTTCACATGGGGTAGAGAGAGTCTCAGGGCAGAATTTAGGAGAGAAAAATTTCAGAGATTTTTCAAAGGGAACCAGGTCTGTTTATAAGACAGAAGAGTTTTACATTTTCCTAATGTACTGTTGCATTCTGGAAACAGTGAACCTGAGGTGGTGGAAAACCTTTTAAGAGTCTGGAAACAGGAGTGAGATACATCTCAGTTAATCAATTATTAGGCACACAAATTCTTAAAAAAAAAACACTTAATGAAGTCAATCGTGTGCTGTATTTTTTTAAACAGAATAAGCATTCTTATAAAGTATAAAATACTGAAATAATATATTAAAGTCTATACTAGGTAGTGATCCATCAGATAAAACCCTTTTCAAAATGTCTGGTTATATTAGTCCATTCTTACAGCTGATGGATCAAAATACAGCAATATAGCCAAACAAAAATGTATATTAAAGAACATTTATCACTGTAATTAAATTTTCTTTTTAAGCTTGGATTGAAGAGAAACTAATCTTTTAGTTTAACCTTCAATGCAATCAAATTTTCTTGTTAAAATGATAGCCTGTGAAATTTAATTTTAGGACAAATTAAATTTTTTGTTGAGTTAATAATAGAGCATCATGCTTTTAGAAACTGGTGACAAAGGCACTATCATTTTATGCACTATCATTTTGGGGTGCAAAATTGAAGCTCAGTTCCATTCTCTTATTTCAGGGTTTAAATCCATACATCCTGCTCACTCCTGCCACCATACAGTGGTTGTTCTGAAGTGGGCTTGATGTCAGTCTCTCCTTAAGGTGCATTACTTGTCTCTCTGTTCATAACAGACATCTGGAATGATTTTATTATCTGCTTTTCTGTGTGCTGTCTTACTGTGGAAACCACAGTAAGGTGGTACCACAATTAGGTTTCAGCTCCTTTGGGTTTTGCTTTTGCACTCTCAAGAAAAAAAGCAGAAAAATACTGCAGTTTTGTTTCATCAGACTGAGGGTTTGGGAGTTCTTTTGGGCACTAAACTGAAAAAAATTGTAGCTATGTGGTCTTTGAAATTTGAAACTTTTTGTGCTGCTTTCCTAGAGGGGAGATAAAGTAGTCATTCCAATTTTGGTGCTTGTATATTTCTGTGTAGTTTTCCCCTATCTTTTATTTGCTTCTTAATTTTTGAAAAAAAGGCAGAATTTGGATATGTTCTTGGTTTTTTCTCCTTCTGGGCCATACTGATACAGACATTTGTTGTCTCCAGCCAGCCAGGAGAGTATACACCATGGTGTCTTTTGTGTAACATTGCCTGGTCTTTCTGACCAACAAAAGAACAAGGCAGTTCTGCCCAGTCATTGTTAGTAAGAGCAGTTCTTCACTTTCCTTCAGCTCTACCAAACAGCTCCTTCCACTTATCAAACTTATCAAACTGATCCCTTTTGTTCCTTTCTTTCTGAACACAAGGTCTTGTTTGAATCTGCTGGGTGGTAGTCAGGGTATATTCCCCAAACTAGAGGTTTGCTTTCATAGAGAATGAAGCTGTTTCTGACCCAGGACCTTAAAACACCCATATACCCGTTTCTCTGGGATTATTCTAATTCATAACAGCTTTCTTCCCTTCCTGTTCTCTTCTTGTTCCTGGGAACATATTCACTTATGATGTCACTCAGCTTGTTTTTTAGCAATTTTCATTTCTTCCATATTGAATGTATGCAATCTTCTTTGCTTATGAATTTCCTCTCCTATTCCATGACTCAGAAGCAATGGGTTTTCCTTTCCTGGAGGAATAGCTAGGCTGCTGCATCATACACCAGTCTGTGACTGGTAAAACAGATCAGAAATGCAGAGCATTTGTGTTGTGTTGTGAACGTTGTGGGTATTTTTTCAGACTATCTCTGAGTCATTCATCCTCAGATTCCTTTCGTTCACTTTTATGGCAAACTTCTGAACAAATAGCTTGTTTTCTGGGAATTTTGAGGAATAGCTGCGTTCATGTGCCTAGCAGCACATTCCTGCCCTGGGATGGCTCGCTGCTGTGTAGGTCAGGGATGTGTTCATTGGGGTGTGATTGTTATCCAGCCCACAGTCAAACTGTGCAGTGGGGTGTGGGCAACAACCCCTGCCACAGTAACAGCTCCCACCTGAAAGGCTCTTCAGAACAGGTACTTGGCAATGAATCTCTGGTCTGGAATGTTTACAAGGTATTTTAATGTTGACAAACATATTAATGAAGCATTATATGAATTATTAATATGTTACTGAAAACAGCTGTGTGGAAATCATGGGCGAAAATACCATGTAAATACACAATGAATCTTATTGTAAGTGCTGCGTCCAAATTCAGGAAGATACATCAATATTGCAACAAAGGCATTTCATTTGTATTCTTCCAAATGTACTCAGGCAGTTTTTTGATATATTTATAAGGGTAATTCACAAATGAGAATAGAACTTGAATGCAAAACCTAGGTAATGTTCCTTAAAATCACTGATATATTCAGGTTTCTGGGAACACGATAACCATATTATCAACCTGTATTTGTAAATGAAGTATAAAGGAAGTTTGAGATATAGGTATATAGATATATGTTCATATACTGCAGAAACCTTATTGAATGTATAAATACTAACATTGTTCTGAAAGCCATCTTCTACAATCAGTTACCTTACAGAACACATCCTGAATCTCACCTTTTCTCTGTGGTTAGTATGATACGATCAAAACCATATAATCACTTGGTGCAGTAGAGTAAGGGATTTTAGTGCAGATTCACAGCCATGCTTTTCATAACAAATGGGGACAAATGATGTGGTCTCCAGGGTGACTTACCAACATGTCCCATATTCTCTGACACTGTGGTGAGGTGATTTTAGTGTGTGAAGCTTGTTCAAGTTAATATCTGAATAGTCATAAAACATAACTCTGTGCAATAAGTGCTTTTGATCTATTGACCATTGTCTACATATTTGTTTTTTACAAATCTGATTATTGTTCTGTATGAAATTGAGTTCTTATTATTATACCAATATACTTGACTCTAGAATAAATATTCTTGCTAATGAACATTGTGCTGCATAGTGATAATGTTAGAATAATAGCAATAATAAGGTGGGGCCTAAAGCATGCAGTATTATTGCAATAGTGTGTTAAGTCTTACCAGTATTCTTACTTAAAGCAAAATATTCTAACTCTCTCCATAGAGCTAGATGCCCTTTGGGATTTTTATTCACTGGACTTACAGATGAGCTGTGTGATCTCTTTTGGGTAAATGAATTAAGAAGCAGGATTTAAAATAAAATTCTCCTTGTTATCATTTTACATAATAATAGAAGGTAAATTTGTAATGAATGCTCACATAAATGTAGACAGGAATGCATGTGATTTGAATTGTCATGAACCATCATATTTCTTGTTTAAAGTTTGCTTAACTAAAAGGCTGTGAGAGCTTTATGATGTTTCCGAGAGACACTGACCACCTGAAAGATCATGGGAGGCCAAAGCAATAACTCATGTATTCCCCAGAAATAATTGTGTTCAGTACTTGAACCCCAAACATCTAAACAAGCACCCCACAGACTTTCCTTCCTAAGTTTTCCCTTGTGGTCTGGATATCAAAAACTGGAGTCTCTTTCCTATTTGATCACCATACTGGATACTCTAGGTAGAGTCTTATCTGATTACAGAGCACTCAGAGACTTGAAGGGGTTTTTAACTCATTTTGACTTTATGTCAGTGTGCAGTGATTGAAATAGACGGGGAAAAGAATTTGTTGTAAGTTCACAATTTGTTGTAGTTGTGGAATTGTCAACATGTACACTGAAGCTCAGGACAGACATGGTGCAGTCACATCAGAGAGGCAAAATAACATAGAGAATTGATACAGGCACACTTCAGGTGGCATTGTTGGCCAGATCAACCCATTTTTTTTGTCTGTGTGCTTTTGTGATACTCAAATGTGGAACAGTTGTTGTGACTGTCACTTCTAATTTGCACAGCCGTTGGTGTCAACAGCTCTTTCATGAGAAGGAAAACTGTAACTATTGCCAGTATAATTTTATCTTAACACAAAGTTATACAAGCTTATTGTTCAGACCATGGATATGTAACCTTTTATAGATGGGGCATGACCATGAATTGAAAAAAAGGCACTAGTTGAATTCCCTAGATTTCCCTAGGATTTTTAATGCTAACTTCAATTGCAGAAAGAGGAAATATATCCTTAAAATTACATGTGTATCTCTGGAAGGGAAGTGCCCACAAGAGACTGCAGGAATCAGGCTTCCTAAGCTACTAAGGAGTACATTACTAGGCAAACATTAGCAGATTTGTGTCTCACAGAGAAGGACAGAGAAGAGACTTCTACACTCTAGGGACCTCCACTGGAAATCCTGGGCTGTCAAGGACACAGGCATTTGCTGTTGCACTTCTTTTCCATACAGGGAAATCCAGAGCTAGCCCAGTAACAGCTTATACCTTATGACTTTTTGCAGATCTCAGCACTATGCAAAGATTCTGGTAAATATTTGTTCCCATATTTAACAAAAATGAGGTTGGATTCTTACCCCCAAAAGAGGGTGATGGTGCTCCTCAGACACTGTTCAAAATTAAAGTTTTGTTGCAAGGAATGTAAGTGCAAAGTTTTCCCTTTTTGGTTGTTTGCAATACAGAAACACAGCAATGGAGTTGTGTTCAACACAGCAAAGTCTCATAAGTGAAATGTGCTATTTGTGTGCCTGCTTCTCAGAAAACAAGCTGTTCTTTCCTTCCCAGAATCAGAGTGTCCCAAATTTTTTTCTGTTGGAAGGGACTGTAAAGATCATCTTGTTGATGATCTGCCATGGGCGGGGACATCTTCCACTAGACCAGGTTGCTCCAAGCCCTGTCCAAGCTGCCCTTGGCTACAACCCAAAAATGCTACCAGTAAAATTAAAGAGAAAGCAAAACAAGGATCCCCTGTATTTACACAAGAGTTATCTACTTATTTGCATGGTGTTTGACTCTATCCAATCACCCCCAGTTTCTGACCGACTCTGACCATCTTTCTTGCCATCAGGGGTTTGCTTTGAGAATGCAGTGCCAATCCCTGAAGTACTGAGTTTGCAGAAGCAGACATGAGGTCCCAGATACAGATCTACATTTTCACAGGTGCCATTGTACAACCACTTTAATCCATCACACATCCTCTCTATATCTACGGTATCAAGAGGTGAAGATTGACTGATTTGATGATACTATATTATATTACAATGACTGTACTTACAGATTTACATTTCCCTCTACTGTTTAGTGTTTCTATCTTTTGCTGTATCTTTCTTCTAGTTCTAACTTTTGGGATAAATCCACAAGAGTTACTTTCCCCAAACAAATTAACTAATTCACTACTTCTAAAGGAAAAGAAAAAAAAAGCCTGCAGCATTGGTGGGTTTTCACTTTTAATCCTTCTTTTGTGCCTGCTAGTATTAAGTCCTGACAGGGCAGGCATAAGAGAAATGCAGAGCCACTCTTTGGGAAGCAAGCTGGTGATGTCGTTCACAGCCTGACTGATACTGGTCATCCTAATGTATACAGGGACTTCCCATTGATGCACTTTATCTCTTAATGGTGTTCTGGCTGCCTTTTTTCTGATTTAGGGGAGGTATTTGAGAGAAAAGGGTATGACTCCAGCATGGCTCCACTTGGTAGCCTCAGAGACTGGAATAACTCCTGGAATTTATAGCAAATGCCAGTTTTAAGATCATCTACATGCTGCTTGGAGATGCTGGTATCTTTGAATGTGAGGGCCAAGTGTTGGCTCCTTATCTGGTGTGTTCCTCCTCCTGCTGTGACATTTCCAGTGCCACTTCCAGCCCCGCTCACCTTCTTTGTGGAGCAGTGAGAGCCCTGGGGAGTTGTTGTCATCTCCCATCTGGCAGCTGCCTTCTGAGTGCCCAGGTCTGTCCTGTGCCTCCTGGCTCTCGCCCAAAATCAGATTTTGATCAGGGGGCCTTGCCTGTCCATAGCCTCTCCTGATCCCTGTGAGGACCCAGCCGTGCTCCGCTGGCTGACACAGCATTGCTCGGACTGCACTGGTGGTGAAGATGTTCTGGGTGGGTCTGGTGAGGAAAGAAGCATTTTTATCCATTAAATCCTTTGTGTTTTTCAAGTAAGGATAATTAATAAGAAATAATAGGGACTGTTTACTGCAGTCACCTGCTAGTGACAGAAGTGTTTGGACAGAAGAGCTACAAAACCAGTTTTTGTTTCTTGGTACACCAAGGCTGGGTCTTGCATATGCTCAAAAAACTTGCTCTCTCCCTATTTCCACATCTCCATAAAAGATAGTGTTCATTCTGCATTTTGTCATTATTAACTTGGTATTTTCAAACCAGCAGAAAGCAATGCTACTTATTAAATTCTAAAAAGTTGAAAAAAAAATACAAAATTTTGCTTACTTTCTGAAGAAAAATAAAGGGAGATTATGCTGAATTCACAGCCATTCTGTCTTTGAAAATTATTTTAACAGAAGAACACATTTAGCAGTACATCAGTAAATGTATTTTGGAAAGAGTGTGCTCTTCTGATCAGGAAAAATTAAAAGAGTTAATCTGAAGTATAGTAACATATTTGCAAAGCTGAAGTTTTGACCTAATCCGGTATTATTGTTCCTCCATTTTATTTTTGTGTAACTGTGCATTCTGATACTATTTTAGAAGTTTTTGTGACAAGACTGGGAGACATGGCAACTAGTCCCTGGCATCTACAAAAAAATTATGTGGTTATGTAATATTATACCTTTTTTTTTTCCTAATCCTACAGGCAACTGGTTAGGTCAGCTTCTGCAATTGTGCTTATGGTGAGAACTAGTCAGTTAATACATTGCTCTCATTCCAAAATACTAGGGAAGGAAAATTGGCTTATTTCTGGCAATTGAAATCCAGAGTAATTTTATTGCCTTAATTGCTGTTACATAAAATTTACTGAATTTGAATTTCAGAATAGTTTGGCTTATTTCTACTTTAGTCAAAGGTAGGTATTTTAATACTGTAGCTTCAGTCAAGTGTAGTTACTTTAAAACTTACTAAAATTTAAACGCTGCATATAACTTTCCTGGAAGGAAAGATTATTATGTTAAGTATAGTACCATACCATAATGAACCGATTTCTAAGAGAATATCTGCATGAAAATTCACACTGCATATTCTCCTCCTATTACCATCTATACACATATGAAGAAGGAACAGTTCAGCTTCTTAGGACAGTTCTTTTCTCTGCTGATAACTTGGCTAATCAGTGTAACTCAAACCTTCCATTTTGAGAAGGAACCACAAACACAATGAGCTTCTCTGTGCCTGGAACCTGATCTGGCAGAGCCACCTCCAGGATGGTCAGTCCTTGATTCCAGCTCTGACAGTGCCAGAGGTGATGATGCTGTTGGTAATGGGAATATCCATTCACTAAGGACAGGAGCAGACATTGGGCTGAGGACTTGGGAACAAGAAACTCCATCTCCTCTTACTGATCTGAGGAGTACACTTAATCCTGAAGTGCACTCTGAAGGTTTTCTTTTGCATTCGTTTCTGAACTTTTTCCAAAGAATTATATGTTTCTGATGCATGGAACAGCCAATAAAAGCATCATTGGGAAATTTATTAGTGCTGCTGCAGAACTGTTCAGCAGGGATGAGAGCTTGTACAAGTGAGGAGTGTTCTGAGTGAAGAATAATATGTAGTACATTTAGATTGATACGCGGGTGGAAGGAGGCACATATCAGAAACATAAAGTATGTACTTGCTTCTCTTATCCATCACATGTATTTAATCTAGGGGACATTGCTGCTCGCTCTGCTTACTTTGTAAGTGAAATCCAGAGATGAAAAAGAAGAATCTAATCTGTTTTTCTGACAAGGGTAATGTTAAATCATGAACGATTTGGGATGTTTCTGTAAACTTCTGTGATATGTTGCATTCCTTTGTTTTCCTTCAATTTTGGTCAGCTTGTTCTGAACAAAAGCTGTTAGCTTAACAAAAATATATTATTATTACACTTACTGATGTGCTATCTAAAGCAAAGCTATATTTTAGTCTCTCCATCCACTGGGAGAAAAAAAAGCGAGAGAAAACAGCTGAATACATAGATAAAAATAAGGAAGGTAAACCAGAAGTTATATTTGTAGCCTTATACTCAGAGATGATTTAGATTGCATGTAATATTAGTTGCATGTAATTTCTTTTTATATTGTAACTTGTTTGCTCTGTTATGATTTGATTTGTGGTTTTTTTCAGACCTGGGTCATTGTGTTTAATGGGATTCCCATTAGGAAATAAAGAATTTTTTTTTAAAGGTGCATATAGAAAAGACATATTCAGTTCACAGTGACATCAGTTATTACTTTGTACTGAGCATCATGCAGGACACACTTCACATTGCTCAGATTTAACATGTGTGTCATTTATACATCTCGGGTTTTGCTACATGAAATAGGTTATAAAGCATATTTGAAGATACTGCAAATTTTTGAAGGGTGTATTTAGGAAAAAGAGGTCATGGTGGAATATAAAGAGGAGCAAGGTGCCACTGGGAAACAGATTTAACCTTGTTGGAATTTAAGTCTGTAGTCCTTGAAGCAATTTCTGCCTTTTTGCAGCTTGTGCAGTCAGACTGAGCTATTTGTGCATAGCTTGAGGCTGTTTTTTTAATGAAAGTACAAATAAACCCTCATCTACAGTTTTTATCTTCATCAACAGTCTAGAAATTCTCATTTCATACTGCTCACAATGAATAGTGTTGAACACTAGGAGGTCTACAGTGGAAGCAGGACTGAAAAGACATCATCTAAGAATACATCAAGACTGTAGAATGGCCTTGCAAGGGAAAGCATTCAGAATTTATAATTGCACTGTTGTGGTCTAACTGCAGCTGGCAGCTAAGCTCCACACCCCACTCCAGCAGGATGGGGAGAGGAGAATTAAGAGGGTAAAAGTGAGAAAACTTGTGGGTTGAGATAAGAATAGCTTAGTAATTGAAATGCTATAAAAAACAACAAATCACAGTGGAAAGAAAAATAACAGAGATAGGGAAGTAAACCCCTAGGAAGACAAGTGATGCAAATGTGAGCAACTCACTGCCCACTGAGTGATGTCCAGCCGGTCCCTGAGCATGGACCCTGGCCAACCCTCCCCTGTGTATTGCTGAGCCTGAGCCATAGGGTCTGGGACATCCCTGGGGTCACCTGGGCTCAGCTGTCCCTGCTGTGTCCCCTCCCAACTCCTCGTGCACCCCCAGCCCCTCGCTGGGGCAGTGAGGAGCACCAAAGGCCTTGGCTCTGTGCAGGCACCGCTCAGCAGGAACCAAATATCTTGGTGTTGTCAACACTTCCCAGCTCAAATCCAAAACACAGCCCCATAGCAGCTACTGTGAAAAAAAATAGCTCTACCCCAGCCAAAAGCAATGCAGCCATAAACAATTTTGTGTATGGATCTGTAAACTGCAGTTTGGGCTTGGAGGAAAGAGTCTGCATTGATTATAGAAAGGGTGTTAGAAGTGTGGTGTACTACAGTAACATCACCACATTCAGTCACTAAAATGAAAGATAACTGTTCAGTAAATATCTTATTTAGGAGGGCCTGTGGAAGTTCTGGACACACCACAGCAAGTGATGTGTTTTGAGGTGCTGAGTTGTCAGCATAGCTTGGGTTCCACATAGACTGGATTCTTGGATGCCTATTACCACTGCCTCTATAGAACAATTAATGGCTACATTGTGAATCTTTTTAACTTTTCCTCAAATAAGTGGTTATGAGCAATCATAAGCACTATTTAATTATATATCCTACATATATTTTATTCTTGGGTGATTAATGTGTGATTAAAGTGTGTTTTGGGAAAATTGCAGGCATGACTCTCAGAAGAATTTGAATTTGTTATTATAAAACCTTTATAAAACCTTTATTAAAACATTATAAAACCTTTTTCTCTAATAAATTTCAGAAGCTGAAGAATTAAAAGGAATTCAGAGAAGAAGATCCCACTCAGGCATCACAATCTGACACCCAGAATTGAAATAGAGATCTTTTGTATCTGAGGGTTCCTTACTGCATTGCATCTGAAAAACTTCACTTCTTTGAAGGACTTGTGTTTATCACATGAAAATGATCTTTAGCTTCTGCAAGCAAAGATGTCATCTTTAATTATTACTTCTTACTTTCCAGACAAGCAATTCATGTCATGCAACGCTTGTTGGGAAAATCAGCATTCAAAGATGTTGATCTTTTTTTAATTCTTATTTGGTTCAATCAGATTTTTGTCACGTGCTTGTGAAAGATTGCTCTTTATAATCAGTGCTCTAGAGCCCAGATCAGTTATATCAGTATTAGATTATGCTGTTTTGCATTACCGTAGCCATTGTCCAGTGCTGAATCATAGTTTTCATTATAAAAAAAAATCTAGAATAATTTTTTGCCAGCTACTTTTTTCTTTTCTTTGCATCTTCTGACATTTACTCTTCTTGGTTTGAAATTTCATAGTTAAAAAATACGTATTTTAAAGTGAGCTCTCTTTTCTCCTCTTCTCTGTGTGTGTGTGTGCGTGCGTACTCTCATTCCTAGAAAGCATCTTAGAAAGAAGAAAGGGCAAGGCACAGACTACTGATGGCACTGCCAATAAAACTTTTAAAGTAATGTAATTTTTTAAATAATAATAGTTAAGAAATAGCTAAGTGTCCCTTTGACACTTGTCTGTTCTTTGAATAGGTGACAGCTCTTAAGGAAAGACATCCCAATGACTGTTAGGGTTAGCAGCCTTTTGCCTTTCTTGGGATGAAGAAAGAGGTAATTTCTGAAATAGGTTGTTCTCTTATCTTTTGAAAGCTTCCATATGATCTTTTCTATCACTACAGTTACTCCCTGTTTATAAACAGTAAAAAACATTTTCTTGTTCAGTATTCAGAAAGGTAGGTGGAAGAGAGAAGAGTGAAGATTGGCTTTACATTCTACAAATTCCAGTAAATTGTCATTTGCAATTTCAGGCGGATTTCCTGCTCTCCTAATTTATTGTTCTTACTTTATTTATTAGTGGTAAGAGGGATTATACTGGTCTTTCCTGGTTCAGCTGACTGAAATGCAGCTTTCTGATAAGTCTCTGTCAGGCCACTGCATTGTGCAGCTTCATAGATCAATGTCTTTAGTGATTTATATATTTTCATTGATTCTGGAGAACTTGCCATTCCTAGGCTTCAGGGACTGTTTCCATCCCTTGTTTTCTATTGGCTACAGGGCCTGTAGTGTTTCATCAAAGGGTTCATCATCAGTGGACTACTTGTGTGATTTATGGAGCAGACTGAATACTTAGAAATAATGGTCAGGGCAGGATGTCATTTGAGATTTGCAAAGTACTGTTGGTTTCAGAAGAGCAATGACAGCTTAAACCAGCTTGAGAAGCTTATGCAATGTGGGACTCGCTTGTGAGTTTCTCCTTAATTTCTGTGGGAACAGGTCTACAGCGAGCAGCATAACCCTACTTTCAGTAAAATTTGAATTTTTTATATGTTCATTATCTCTTTGTTGATACACAGCATTAGAGAAGTAGATGAGCCTTTACTGCAGAATTCTCATCAGGCTGCTGTGTTTGCATCCTCTCCTGGTACAGGCATGTATCTTAAACTCATTGGTCTGAGGAGACCCAGAGCAGAGTTATTGCTTTTTTTTTTTCTTTTTATTTTTTTTTTTAGCTGCTCAGCTTCCAGAACACCATTTCCATCTGTTGTTACCTTTTCACAAAATAAGCTGCACTGATCAGCAGGATAGCACTTATTCTGCCTCTGCTGGACTTCAGACCTGGGGAGGATTTTGTTATTCAGCTGGAAAACAGCCTGTCTCTGACTGTGCAGTATGTGAGGCATGAGCAGAGACTGTTCAGGGGTGGCAAAAGATGGTCTTTGTTTGAGGTAACCCAGGAAGTGTAGGACTCTAAGGGAAAAAGGAGTCAGCTGCTTTACACCATTATTTGCTGCCTTCAACATGCTCACTCCAGAGCTCTCTGTAGGATTTGACCAACATGCCATACAAGATGCACATTTGCTCTTGCACATCTCTGCCCCTACCTTCCTCCTCCAGCAGTCCTTTGATGTGACCAGATTTTGCACACTCAAGAGGTTTCTGTCATTCCAAAAGCCTTTGTCATCCTCCCTCTTATGGGACTTGGTTTTAGCACAAAGAGTTCTTAAGAAATACCTGCTTTCTTTGCTTTCTGGAGTGTGGATTCCCACTCTACCCTCATTGCACATCACCCAGGTGGAACTGGTGAACGTGACAGGCAATGCCCTCAGCACATGACACGGTTGCCTAAGCACAATTTCTAAGGTTAGTAGTCTTTCCCTCTGTTCTGCACCTTTCCCAGGTAGGGTAGGTGACAAATCAGGGACCTTTATAACCCATGCCTAAACCACTCAAACTCATTTATTATTACTCAGTAATAAACTACTTTTGGAACTATGTGAGCTGTACTTCAACACTCAGGCAGGGGTAACAGTAGTATCTTGAGGTATTCTAGTGCACATCATGGTAAAACAGGATGTGTATTCCTGATTATGCCACTATAGTGTGAGAAGTTCATCTGATTTTGTAATTAGAAGATGAGCAGCTTCTTTGTGTGGCTGGGATTTACTCTGAGAAGTTGCATTACTCCCCTTTCTGTGATGAAATGTCATAAACTCTGCTTTCTTCTACCTGTCCTTTGAAATTGCTGCCCTGAGTTTGTGCAGGAAAGGTGACCCTGCGCATATGTTTATGTTTTGTTCTATTGTTAGCCACATCTGATTCAAGTCACATTCTCTCCTAGAAATAATTGTTTGTATTTGAACTGCATCAGACATAAACCTTTGTCTGATTTCTTTCCCCCGTTCATTGAAGTGTTTTATCTTAATGCAATCCTTGGGGCAACTTGAAGCAAAAATGTTTTAATAGCTCTTTTACAGATATTTGTTGTATCAGTGAGTAGCAAGCACAAAAAAATAAAGCCCAAGTACTATATTTATGGTTCCTTTGTGATCAGGAGAGCACTAATGTTGGAGACCTGATGGAATGACTCTTTCACATCTATGTTTTCGGACTCGGAATGAGATCTGTGCCTCATGGTTTGTGTAAGGGTATTCAGTAATTATGCCCATATCTTTTAAAATTAATTCTTGATTAAAGTTTTAACATATAGTAAAATAGTCAATTTCTGAGCTCATTAATATTTTAAAAAATACATTGTTGTGAATGTGATCTACAGTGCTGGTTTTTAGTTCACTTACATTTGTGGGGTTTAGTTAAGATAATGCCTTGCTATTAACTGTCAAAGAGTTGTACTTGCAAGTTTTTCAAGCTGGATTGGTTCTTCATGAACATGCACACTTTTATGCTGAGACACAGTACATGTTGTGTAGTAGTTAGTTATGGGAAATGCATCTCCTGGACTAACCCAAAGATCATGAATGTGTAAGCCTTTGTAGATAAGAATTGTCAGAAAGGCACAAAAAGAAGACTAAATACTCATTGAAGGAATTCTCTGGATTTGTGCTGACACCCAGTCTCTAATGTTGATTTACCTCACGTTTTCCATTCCTGATCTACTCATTAATTGTCACACTGCATCTGCTCATACAGGTAGAGAAGGTGATTTGCAAGGTGGAGCCTGTCCCTTCTGTTTTGTGCTCTGGTCATGGTTTGCTCTCTACATCTGTGGAGTTCTCTTTTTACTCCTTATGCTTGCCCTGACCTTTTGGCAATGTTTTATTTTGCCTGCTAGTAGTCTTGATGTTTAGCTTGCTCTACCTCACTCTCTCTGTGAACAGAGAACCTGGACACATAATTAATGGAGTTAGCAGGATTCACTGTTCAATCCTATCATTTTTGTAGATCTCTTGTGAAACTCAGCAGCCACAGTCCACTCAGCAGCAGCAGCTGATACCAACTCAGTCTGACTAACTAGAAAGACACTGGGGCACTTCTGAAAGTTTTGCTGTCAGTCTGATTTTCTCCAGTTATATGTTAGTGCAGATCCTAAATCAGTATTCATGTGGTGGCTTGATTTTCAGCCCATTATGAGTAATTCAAATATTAGCTCTAGATGAAGAAAGGTGAAATACATTAGGCATGAACATATGTTAGCTTTTCCTCAATAAACTGCTTTATATCTCAGTGGCAAAATGCTTCAATTGAAAGCTGGTATGTTCAATTTTCATTGCAATTTTTAAAGAAGAAAATTGAAGTTATTAAAGAAATGATGAGTTCCACTTTTTAAAAACCTGAAGTAGACATAGCAGTTAAGTTGTGCATACTCTTGCAGAATTGGCCTTGCATGTGTCACAGACCCTTCATGACTCCACTTATTTAGTACTTTAATCATGTCACTAGCAACTTGCTCTGTCTTTTTTTCATTCATGTACAAGGGAGAACTGGAGATATTTGCATAGTTAACTTCATTTGCACCTGTGAGTAATGACATTTTTAAAAAATCGTTTCAGGAAAAGCTGTCAGAAGACAGTAGGAGATGTAAAGAAGGCATGGAAAAAATTCACACACTGGCAGATGAAGATTCAAGAAGTGAAAGCAGCAGCACTGAGGAAAAGGAAAAAACAAAATTGCTATTGGAGCGTTTGAAAGCTCTGGAGGTAAGAAGCACAACGGTTTCACACATAAAAGACCAACCTTCCCCCTGCCCCATTCATTTATTGGCACTGAATCACCCTGTAGCATTCATCTAATCTTTCACAGTTCACCTGATTTTGTGTTATGGGGTGTTTTTTTTTTTTACAATTCATATACCAAGGATGAACAAGAAGCTTAGCACCACTAAAAGGATCCCTCTCTGATTCTGAGCATCAGATATCTTTAAAAAGAGCTTAATACATTATTTTAATTCCATCAGGACCATTTAAAAGGAAAAATTGGTTTTACTCATTTTGTTTCAATTATTAATATTGCAAGACTAATATAGGTGGCTTAACAACTGTCATAAAACTAGTTTTGCTCCATTGTAGTTTATATTGCTCAATTTTTAATTGCTGGGCTGCTTGCTTGAGAGAGCTCAGGCCTTTTTACTGCCAGACTGTGAAAAATCTGTGTCCTTGTAGACCACACGAAGAACTGCACACTCTACATTTTGAGTGCATTTCCGGAAAATTAGGATCTGCAAAATATTGCACCTTGTGGTAGTTTCTAACTAGAGAAAAAATTTCAGAGTTTTCTTAGGCAGCCATGGACAAGGTGCAGGTAAAACTGTAGCCACAATATTAACTTATTTTGTACTCCTCGATAGAAGCAGGACTTCAATGTCTATGTAAAAATAAAACTCTGCGTATTTCATTCTAATTTTTAACTACTTCAAAGTCATATTTTTCACCTATCAAGTGTTTCCTTCTTTTTCTTCTGTTCAAGTATTCACGTAGCATTATAGGTATGCATAGGTGAGTGCATTAGCATGAACTTGGTGACATTTTGCCTGTGTTGGATATTGGTAGACAAAGATTTATCCCTGGACCTATTCATTTTTTGTTAAGTGTGGAGGCTCTTTTATATGGTAATTTTTGGTTTGAGTTGTATCTGATAAAATTAAAACTCTGGGTTTTTGTTCTTGAGGACTTTGTTAAAAGTACAACATGAACAGTTACAATCATGTCTGGATCTAAATACAGGACCTGAAATCTGAAATCCAAAATCTGTATAGGCAGTCTCTGCAATTTTACTTTACTTTAAAGTTTTAGACTGTTTGTAAACACATGTAATGTTAAATAACTCTAAGTTTGCCCCAGGAAGAAAACATGCTGCTAAGTTTTCAAGGCAGTAAAACTCTAAAAACTTTACAGTTCACTACAGTCCTTTTTTATCTGTTGATGGAGAATGATTGCAGGTTCCTTGTGATCCTATATTTCCAAAATATTCATGATTTCAGTTTGCTTTGCCTCATTCTTAACCAGTCTGCATGACATTTGCGGTTCCTAGTGTCCTCAGTTGGTAGGAAGGTGTTCAGTACTGTCCCAGCCTTTATCAGTTGTGGCAAACTGCCCAGATATAAAATGTGGCACTGAGGACAGGCAGGGTCTGGCTCGGGAAGGGCAGTGGAGACGTCTCCTCGCTGGGGTCACAGCTGTGCAGTGACTTGTTCAACACCACATTTTAGAGGATGCCAATACTTCAAGGATTAATTACATAAGTAGTCTCAGGAGCTATCAAAGTAGAAAGATGAACTGCAGGGCCAACATTAACTGTGATCCAATATAATCAAAACAAAGTGTTGTTAGTTGTGTGTTGTTTAATGTTATGTGTTTTTGCGCTTTATTTTTCTCTTAAAGAATATAAATTGTAATGTCAAAGATTGTATGCTTTATTAATTAAGAGACTTTTTTAAAGTTCTATGCAATTAATAGTTCTAATTCTTTACTATTTTCAGACTAATTATTCTAAATATTTTATTAGTCTATCTAGAAAGAAACAAAAGACTAGTGTTTGTTAGTTCTGGTGCTGTGGGTGTCAGGATCTTTAATCTTACTTTACAGGATTAGATGTTTCTGTATCATACACAATTAATAAAATCAGAAAGGCTCATAAAATGCTTACTAAAGTTGGTCCTCCATCTGTGCCCCCTAGAATCTGAAGACTGCCTATAAGTAGAAGCTATTAAAAGTAATATATTAAAATTAAAAGTCAGAATATGGGACCTAATCCATTAATGTCTATTAATATAATTTCATTAACATCAGCAATGTTAAGAAAGCTTTTGATATCTCTTCCTATTTGTTTGTTTCTCAAGTTTAGTTCATGACAAGCTGGTCTGTTAGAACACTGTAGAATTATTCCATCCTTTTCTTCCTCACCTGTGTTCACTGCCCTATTGCTTGGGTGAGCTTCTCTTAAAGCCTGTATCTATGCATATATATTATAAATTTACATTTATATATGTATATAAAGGCATGTGACAGTGCACATCTAGGGAAAAGTCTGCACAAGTGGTGTGATGTTTTCATTATATAAAAGTTTAGATTCAGCGAGTACTTTTTTTCCTTTTTAATAGCTTCTCTTGGCTGATCACATAAAAAAGAGAAAGTCTAACCACCAGCACAAGGATAAATGGATAGCTCAGCCAATACATGTGTAATATAACAGATTGTTTCATTTCTTTTATTTGGAATATCTATATGAGAAAATAATTCCTGTTCCATACATAAAGCAAATTGTTTCTGCCCTTCCTGGAGTGCTGATGTGGCACATGTGAGGTACATGGTGGTTTCCTTCAGGAACTTCTGTGAACATGACAAAACCTGTGGTCATCCTGGTCATTTGGATATGGACCAGAAAATTATCAAATCTGAGAGTGAAAAAAGGGGTGAGGCTTTTCACAGAAAACTTTCTTTAAACAGCTTCCATATCATGGGAGTTGTATTTAACATTTCTCTCTTTTTTTGCTGTCAATTGTATTGTCAAATAAATGTCAGTAATATCTTTTATGTTTTATTAACTTCTGTTTATCCTAGAAATTTTCTCACTGAGCAATACAAATCAGTATAATAAAGTACCTTTGTAGTGAGCCCAAGTGACAGCTATCATATACTTTGATAAGATATATCTATACATATTCTCCCATTGCTCCTTTTGCCTGTAATTTCTTTTACATCCTTTATCATTTACTGCAAATTCTATTTCCACTCTACTGACTGATAAATACCATACGTTTCTAATCAAACAGATGACAAATAGAAAATGATTCATACCATCTTCTATCCCATTTTGCATAGTTGAAATTAATTGTGATTTCCTGGATATCAAAACTCCTTTGTGCCTTCAGCATTTTTAGTTGGCTGCTCTTGAAATGCCACTTAATTTACTTCAGCAGTTATGATCAAATGCCTTCTAACTCTTACAAAGACAAAAAAATTCTCTGATAATTTCTCTGTGTATTTGGAGTGCTGCAAAAAATGAAATATTAATGAAGTATGGTGAATAACATATGAACTCCGTGGTGGAATTTCCTTTTTTTTAAATTCTGCTTTCATCACCAGAAGAATTGCAATTATTTTTTTTTAATTGTATCCAGAAATGTACAAAAAATATAATGTATTCTGGACATGCATCAACCTCCATACAGAAATTCCAGATTTTTTCACAATTTTCACAATTACAGTAAAACGAAAATGTTTTATTTCCAAAGTCATACATATAAGTTGGAGATTTTTCATGAAGGTTTAATTTGCTCTCCTGGGTGTGTTAGGTGTTATATGGATTTTCATTTCAAGATTGTCTACTATTTCTTTTTTCCTGCAAGAACAATTTACACATTTACAGTCCACAGAGGAAAGCTTTAAGAATATTCTATATTAGAAAAACTGTCTGTAAAATCCTTAAGACTGTCCCAGAGCTTTGTTATCCAATATGGAGCTCTGGGTTCTCTGCCCCAATTTAGCCTCAGATGACTGAAATACAGGCTGCCCGAGCACCTGCATAATTGCAAGTGATTTAAACTGATATACAGCATTAATGTCAGTCTCAATCTAAACATGTCTGTAAAAGATATAGCTACTTTGATTTTAAAAATTTAATCAGTGATAACTACTGTGTCAGCTTTGAAGGCTTATTAAAGTCTGTCATTTGCACAGACATTTATGCACTGAGGATAATTCAGTATGAATGAACTGTGTCTGACTCTGAAACATTCCAGCTCTTTTGGACTTCCTTCTTTGCAGCTGCAGTAGAGCAACTTTCTGAGCAAGTGTTTGCTTTTGGTTGTTCATGAAGAAATGAGCTGACTGGGATTGCTCCAAACGAATGACCAAGGAATGCCTAATGCAGCTTGTGTTGGACAGTGCTTTGCTTTGACACTGAAAAAGGGATTCTGTAAGATGCACATTTTGTGGATGGTGTTCTGTCCTTTCCCACACTTCATGTACTCCCAGTTCTTCAAGAGGAAAGGGGAGTGTGAGTAGATATTGGCTGAAGGCTCAGGAAGAATGGGTCCAGTTCCCATCTAAGCTGCAGATTTCTTGCATCCTTAACAATCTAATTTGTGCCAGGTAGCACACCTGTAATCA
This sequence comes from Climacteris rufus, assembly GCA_013398175.1. Lineage (NCBI taxonomy): Eukaryota > Metazoa > Chordata > Aves > Passeriformes > Climacteridae > Climacteris > Climacteris rufus. Next base: position 605,961 of record VZRZ01002960.1, read on the forward strand.
GAAGAGATGATTTACCCCCCACAGCCTGGGACAGTGCACACCTTGTTAAAACCACAGTATTTACATTCAAATTAAAACAAACAGTGCCAGCAAAGAAGTGGTTCCCCTGTTTTGCTGAGTGTCCCCTTCCCCCTCTGCAATGGGCATAAGTTCTATTGGCCTCAGGAAGTACTGAGTGAGGGCTGCTCCCAACTTTGCATTTTTCACCAACTACAAACCACTGGGGTAGCACTAGATTGCAACCTTGAAGTTATCAAATGAAAAGCCTAATTCATGTGTGAAAATCTCATTGCTTGCGGGTGAGTGAGGCTCAATGGAAGTTGCAGTAAACTAAGCTGCAGTAGAAGCACTGTCTGCTGGGGTAGAGTCATGAAACCACTCTCATTTTAATTAAAGAATTTTGCCCTCTTACCCTTTTCAGTTCATCATAGAAAGATATGTTTTGTTTTAATAAATGGAGCTTTGGGAGAAAACTCACTCAGGATAATAAGCTAAATGTTCAAATATATTAGAGGGGTAATTTCCCTTGTATCACCACCATTAAACAAATGAGGAAGTATGTCAAGTATTTCCGATATTATGTTTTTACTACCCTGCAGAGGAAGAAAGACATGATAGCAATGAACTATGAACTATAAAAAAGAAATATGGGAAGGGTACATAATTCCTCTGAGTGGAATGAGAAAATAACTTTGAGGGGGATGCTGGTGATTTTTATTTTGCTCTTTAGTTTCTCTTCTTTTTTGTTTTTTTTCTTCTTATTTTCTATGTACTGCAAAGTAAAATGGTAAGAAAACTAAATTTTAAACTAATGGTAAGAAAACTAAATTTAAACTATTTTCTTTTCCATGGAAAGAAAGACACCACATGTAACAGCAAAGAGCCTGAGTTTCTGAAAATATCTGTGAGGAAACACTTCTTGTTTATTGAAAATCAGCTGATTCACTGGTGTATAGGAAATTTCAGTCCCTTGATTTAGATGCATAGAAAAATCATGAAACCTTTAAATATTTTGTAGCAACATTCTAAAAATTTTGTAGCAAGCAGTCTTGTTCCAGCCAATGTGTATAATATGATTCAGCTAGCAGTCTCTTCTTAGCCCAAAGCCTTGGCCATCCACATAACTAGATTCATTATGCTGATTTGTCACCAAAGGCCAACTTAATTCTAATTATTGGATTATTTTACTTTTAAATCTTTTGAGTAGGAGACTTTTATAATTAGTTTTCTGAACTGTGCCTAAGAGCTCTTTTGTTTTTTATAGCAAGGGATCAGACAATGAGGCAGGGAAGTTCTTATTTCCAAACCTCAGCAGTGGCTGATAATGAATCAGCACTGAATTGCATCACTGGTTTCAAAAACAGCCCAGTTTATTCCAGCTCTTTCCAGATAACAGTATTGGCAATGCTGTTCTAGCTTTCCAGTAAGTGAGTAAATTTTAAATGAAAACCGAGCAACTACTATCAAGCTGAATGTTTTCTAAAACCTGTTGATGCTTGAACTGGCCTACTGTAAGTCCTCAGTGGCTCAGTTGGTCCTAGTCTGGGAAGGAAATCTCATGGCTTGCTGGAATGCTTTCCTCTTGCTGTCTGTCCTCACCCACTGCTGCTGGAGTCCTCAGCAGCACCTCCTGCCAGCTCCTGTCCTCCTGCACTTCACATCTTCCACTGGGGCTTTTCCACGAGGGTGTGAAGCTCCATAGCTGGCACAGAGTCTGAAGAGCTTTCAGTGGTCAGTGCACCTTATTGGTCGGGATGTTAGTGGAAATCATATAGATGAAGACTAATAGAAACCTCCTCTGGGCTGACAGTTCAATTCAGTTAGTATGTGGTGAGTATTTAAGAGAAGAGGATGTGTTTCTTGCAGACGTGTGAAATATTGATCTTTCTATTTTTCTCTCTCCTTGTACATTTTTTTTTTCCCTAAGCCAGTTGAAATTCATGACAATTTCTTTTTTGGCATAGAAAAATCAAGATGATCTACTAGGGATAATAATTTACAACAGGAGTGTTGAAAATAGCTCTGCCCACTGCATGTAAGAAGAGCTGTTCAGATTTACTCTGTCATCACCGTAACCATTTGCTGCTATCATTAGAGGCAGACTGTTGATCCACTGTTCCACCAAACAGTTCCATCTCCTGAAATGGGAGAATGCCTTTATATAAATAACTGTACATTAAGTCATTGTCTCCATGACTGGTGCAAGAGGTATGGAGAAGGCCATGCATATCTGCGTTTTTCTCACTGTTCAGTTCAAGGAAAGCTTACAATGCTTTCTAAAACCAACCATGGTGCCTCCTGGGAATTTTAGTCTGAGTAACAAATGACACTGTTTTCTTTTCTGCCTAAGGGAAAATAACGAATATCGAATGGCGTCTCCTTTGACAGACCACAGCAGGGGGTCAGAAGTTAAATGTTGTGGGTCACAACATGCAGAGCTTCTGAGTTTTTGGCACATGTTGAAAAGTTGAAGGATTCCAGATCAGCTCTCTCTTTTCAACTATGAGGTACCCACAAAGTAGTAATCTGTTGAAATTTGCTAATTCAGCCAAATGCTCAACAGAGTATGCTTCAACTATTATTCCTGTTCTGTCTTAAAGCAGCGTTTAATTGTTTTAAGCCTGTCCTTGCACCATAGCCCATCAACTACTTGTATAGAGGGAATTTTGCTGCCTATCAAAATTTTTCCCCTTTAGCCTGCTCATGCAGCAAACAGGTTTTAATGAAAGTTACTCGCTTTCTAGCTTCAGATATTCCAGTGCTCATCACACACATCAGTGCACCCAAGTGAAGTACAAGGTACATTGGAAAGGCAGAGAGAGTAACTTATGCTGTTCCTGATTTGTTCCTTCTCAAGGTAGAATGACATAGAATGTCCTTTTCCAGGGCAGTGAATCCAACACCTTTCCTATGAGAGAAAACTTCTTATATGCAGTTTATTACTTCACTTTAATATTTTAGTTAAGGTACTGTTTAGAGTGGCCTTTCATTCATCTATAATGTTGACTTTTTCCTAAATTTTGGTGCCCAGAGTTGCAAAATTATAGGTAATCTATAGGATCCTCAAGAATTGTATTGAGATCTGGAATTTCTAGCAAAACAAATGAGAGCATAGATAAGTATTTCATGTTCATTTTACCACAGCCAAAGGAATTACATATATTCCTTGCAAAAGCAGGTTATAAATTAATTTCTTTCCTATGATATTCCAAGTTCCAGTCCAATGGCTTTTTTCTTACAGCTATGTACCCCAGAGAAAGCTCTGTGCTGCTTACTTGACTGACATAACAAGCAGTCTTTAAATAGTTCAAAGTATTGAGTATGGCTACAAGAATAATGATTTGGTGGCAGAAGGTCTGAGGAAGAGGTGTAGTCTGTGAAGAAAAGGTAAGTCGTAGAAGTCAAGGAAAATCATCTCGGTTTTATTAAACCTGTCAGATTTTCTCTATTGAAATGAATGTTAACTGTACTCTGCACATGGTCCTTGCTTGGTTGCAGTGAAGGAATCTGCTATTTCTGTCTGCCTTTTATAATCTAATGATAGTTTTTCAGTGCCCTCCTTTCCCTGTGTAGTGCCTTCTTGCAGATAATCGGCAGTTAATGTAACTTACCTTTTTTAGCAATCAGGCATGTGCTACAATTGAAAATTCACTCTCCCTGCGGAATGGAATGAGATTTTCCAGCGATATGTTATAGATCTAGGTGGCTGTGTTTATCCCAACACATCTGTCATTGCAGAGAGTGAGACTCAGGAGTTTTTTAAATAGTTTCTCTCAGCTGTGCACTCTGGGCCTGGCTCTCCACGAGCCCTTTCTGTGAGCCCGCTCATTACTCACAGTGGCACTTGTTTCAGAGGAAAGATTCTATGTGACAGAGATTGTAGAATCACACCCTATGTTTTTAATTTACATACTAATGTGTGCAATTTGGCTGACAGTAATGACAGTTCTACAGTTCATAAACTAAATAAATTGTTGCAGTTCATTTCAAACTGACATTATTTTTAAAATCCCAGTATTCTGTGGACATCCTTCACTGGCTGCATGGGAAATCCCAATTAATTTACCTCAGCTGTTAGAGCTGAATCCCTTACAACTCTTACTGTTATCTTAGTAAGACAATTTCTCTTTTAATTTCTCTTTACTGACCTTGAAAAATGCTTAAACAGTAGTGAGGTCTTCATGGTTGTTCATGTTTTCTTACTTTGGCAGTGATTTTTGTTTATCTTGTAGAAATACAGCATTGGAGATTATAGCAGGGATTTGGGGCAGGTATACTTACACTCCTACACGAGAATTATGGGCACTGTGCTGAATTCTAGCCTGTAAGTGTTGCCTTCTCTGTTGAGAAGTGCTTAACTACACATGTGAAATCTATATGATTAACATACTCTTGAAATTCGATATTCACTGGCTTTGTTATGCAGCTAATTTGATAGTCCACAGCAGAAAATACTCAAATGATTATTTTTAAGGCTGCTTAATCTGTCATGGTGACAAGCACAGATTTTAAGATTAGTTATAGATATACAGAGAAGATAGATAAATCAAATGTGGGATAGTCTGACTTCAGTCCATTATGTGTGAAACTGATTTTTTCTGATGTTCTGTAGATACCTGATTACTCAGTAAGTAAATATTACATTTCAGTGTATTGTCAAAGCAGCTATATATGCATACGATATAACCTCATATATGTGGATGTGGATACATACCCACATGCACATTTTAGTGTACAGTTGTCTGTTTCAGATGCTGTTAAATGCCAAGGAGAAGGAGAGGTTTGGTTTTTTTCCTAGTTTTGTTTCGATTTTTTGTTTGTTTGGGTTTTAACAATTATACTTTTTCACATATTGCCCATTCATTCCTGTTAAGTTGCCTTTCCACGTATGGGATCAGATCCCCTATTCTTTTTCATCTCAGGCTGAGCACCATTCCTGTGCTTCCCCATGGGACAGCTAAAGCAGGTCTGTGTCCCAGGACAGCCCCTGCTGTGTCCTTCAGCAATGTGCAGCTCTCACCTGCCCATGCAGAGCTGCCCCCTGATCTTCCTGACCTCTGGCCCCATGGAGACGTGGTTCCAGTGCCTGGCAGGGCTCTCCAGTTCCATCTGGGATATACAGGCACATAATGCCATCTAGAGGGCAGAGTTTCTTCCCTTCCCACAGGAATACCTGGGATCCCTGCTGGCCTTCCATCACCTGCAGTGACAGTGCTCGTTCATCTTTGTGATTTGTGGATTTGCCTATTCCTCTTCTGGGTAGTGTGTACTCAGACAGGGTCAAGACTTGGAAATTATTTAGGAGAAGAGAAGTGCTCAATAGGTAGTTACAGCTGGTTCCCTTTAATAAGCCTGCAGGTTTCCTTCTTGTCTTCAGTCAAATGGTCTGTTCCTCCAGAAAAATCTTTCTGATTTAAAGTGCAAGTAAGATCTGAGCTTGTCATTCAGCTTTTTGTTAAACTCTAAGAAGTGCTAACACATTGGTTACTTTGCTAGACAAAATCCTCGTAAATTCAATGCAGCTACAGTTTCAGATCAGCTGAGAAATGGGTGTGAGCATTGTGCTTTATGTGACACTGTTGCGTGTTTAAACAGAAGTGAAAATCTCTTCTTGTATTGCATTTGTCCTGCTGAAATACTTGTTTATCATTTCTTTTAACAGTTATTGGTAAGCTGGCCATGAGTGCAGACTTTTCAGTGAAGAGGTCATGTGGCTGAAACAGCTGAAGTTTCTCCTGACTTGCCTCTAAGACCTCCTCCTTTTTCATCTTTTGAACCTTATGGAGTTTGCTTATTTAGACCTTAAACATGTATCAGAGAAAAGCCTGTTGCATCCTCCTTGATAATTTGCTTCAGTCCTATATTGCATTTCCTGTCATTAATTGCAATGTCATTAACTGTTACCAATAATGGCCATTGCAAGATTCTTTTTCTAAATAAACAACGAGCTTTCTTTTTTTAACCTTAGATCTGTACCATCACAAAAAGGATTTTGTTAGACATTGTAGCATCTCCCCAGTGCCATGCAGAGATTACTGTTACACATATTAGATCTAATTAAGGTAGGAGGTATAAAACAGAGGAAAAGGCTCTGTTACAAGCTTTATAAACAGTATAGTCTTTTTATATAATGCCCTGCCATGAAAGTTAGTTCAGGTAGCAGAAACAGTGTAGCTGCCTGGAGTAGCTTTCATCTGAGCTAATTAGCTCTTGAAAACCAGGGTATTGGCCCCAGTAGAACAATGCATGAGCAACCTGAGCCAGCTTTAGCAGATCTTTGCAGATAATGTTGACATAACTTCAGTTTTAAGGAAACAGTTTGTGTCTTCTTGGCTCTTCTTGCTGTGGCACCGTGTGAGGGTTTTTCCATTCCAGTGATGGTTGTCTTTATACTCGTTGCCTCAAATATTTTGCCCTTTGCACTGACCCCAGAGTAACTATTCAAAGTTTTATCCATTAGATGAGTAAAAATAGGTGTTCTTAGTTCACTGTGAAAATGAGCTTTGCTAGTATTAGGTAAAAACTGTATTTTTCACAGAGTCATTGAATAGAAATAAGAGATGAGAATTGTTTGTGTTTTTGAGCAAGTGATTTGCCTTGCTAGTGACATCTGCCAGGCAGGAATATTTCCCAATCGCAGACCAGTCTGACAGAGCAGTAATGTGATAAATTCTAGGTATGTGCGACATTGCATAGTATTTCATACATCGATTTATTTTTGTTCTTTTCTCTGCATTTTCCCCTTAGGCCAATTGATTAATCAGTGATCCTGCTCTTGAACAGGAGCTTGGAATAAGATAACTGCAACATTTCCTCATCTTTGATACCAGTGTTATTGTATTTGCTATCAAATTTGGGCATGTGAAGGTGGGTGCAGTTCCAGTGGCTGCACTTGAGCTGTGCTTACTTGTGTGTGATGAGAATTTGGCTCATTCTGCAGATCAGGGCCGAGCTGTGGGGCTGCTGCTGCTGCTGTGCTTTTCACGCCTGAGCTTCTTACTGGGGCACCACTGAATCCCATCAACTTTGACTTAATGTATGTGCCGTATGAGACTGTTATTGTCAGCCAAACCTTGTTTTTTCGAGAACTTGTAGTTTACTACCTTCTCCCAAAGTTGTAGTCTGTGTCTTTTCCTAGGATGTAGTTTGCCAACAAAGTGCAAAGAACAAAACCTGAGCAAGGTTAAGTAAATAATTGAGAAAGTATTTAATATAGCACAGTAGTACTTAATAATATATAATTACAATAGAATTTACTTTCCATGTATGTTTTTCCATACAGCTTCATATTTTCTATTTTCATAATGTACAAAGCTATAAAAATATCCCAGTAGAATAACACTTCTGGCATATCTCTGTTGTGTGCAGGAAAGTCTTCCCAATAGGCCTCTTTTTACTTTGGTATTGTGGGGTATGTTCTTGTCCTGGCAGTTGACTTCTTTAGGGTTTCCCTATTAATTAGGGATGATTCCTGCTATAATTGCGTGTCTGCCTTGGGAGCACTGCAGCATTGTAACAGGAACAGATCCTCAGAGCCAAGCTGTTGTGTTGTGTACATTTTGAGGAGGTCATTTTGGCTGAGCTCCAGGTGAGCCCAGCAGCAGCTGGAGTTCCTCTTCCCATTTCATGTGAGAGAAACCCGTTGCATCCAAGACCATAGCACAGTGTGAGCTCCTGTCTGGTCACTGCAATGATCAGAGAAATCACTTGAGCTCAGGACGCTCCCTGCTCATCCAAGCTAAAAAGCCAATGTAGGTGGACCTGATGTCAGCCAGCACAACAGGAGACATTTTCTGTAACAGGTTAGGGTCACAGTCAGGTACTACCACATCAGAGAGTTTCCAAGGGATCCTCATCCCTTTGCATCCATCTCCTCTAAGTGAGCACTGTCTGCACAGGGCAGAAAGAACAGAGAAAACTCCAATACATTGAATCATTTAAAAGACAGAACGTGAGGTCTGTGTTGTTGTTCTCCTGGGCCAAATACAGTACTCTGCAAATCCACTATTCTACCCTAAAAGACTAAAAATGAATCGAATCAGAACTTTCAGTTTAACAAATGTCAGTGCAGTGTGGAGCGAGGGGCTTTGCCCGATATTCGCTGTGCCTGGAAAAAAAATAAAGAAAAACGTTCACAGCTGTCAGGAGAAACAAGGTGATGTTTGCAAATAAAGTTTCATTTCAGTTAGCAAGAAATGAACAGTAATTTTGTGTGTGATTCAGTTATTAGGAGCTGGCTACTGGCTACAAAACTATTGCTGCATGTTACCTGGTGTTCAATGTCCTCTGTAGCACAGCACCAATACCTGTCCCGACTCCTTGGCTGGCAGGGACAGAAATAACTGAAGCCATCCAGAGAAGTTCATTTTGAAACACCTGGGGCAGTTGACTTATGGGTGACTTCTGATGCAGAGAGTGGAATTGCAGGAAATATTGCCTTCAGGAATAACTCAGTGCTCCCATGTAGTTAAAACAGAAGAACTTGTTATAAATTTATGTTGCGAGCTGTGGAACTGTCGACATTAATAGCTTATTGTAGTGGAAAGCTTTTAACTGGAAGTCTTTAAAGGAATATAGTAAAGTGATTCAGCATAGGAGGAGGAAATAATATATTTTATATTTTATTATGATTAAAAATGTTTTGTGGCAGTATCAATTATACCATCGCATAATATTTTAACTGTATTGCCTAGTATAGCAAAGAAAAGTAATTCTTTTTCTCGGAATTCAGATAAAAATAAGCTCAAGGGACATTTTTTGAATGGAAAATCAGTTGGGGGTTTTTTTCCCATTTCAAAAAAAGCCATACATATTTCTTTGGAGAAGAAAGAAAAGATTTTCCAGCTTGGATGGCAGAGAACTGGTGTGAGTTTCCCATCACACAGCCAGTGAATGTGACATTTAAGCGTATGGAATCAGTGTTTTCCAGACTGTCAGTTTAAATAATTTCATTTCATAATTATTTTTGTTTGAACTAAATGAAGAAACTTAGGATAAATAATTAGGAAAAAATATTTCTTGATAAATATTCAGCATGCACTTTCTCTGAAGTCAAAGGAAAACATCTGTTGTTTTACCTTCCAGTGAGATACAAAATAATTGGATAGAGGATACGTTTGTGTTGTGGATTATACATTAAATGACATATGTGGGGGAAAAGCAGGAATGCAATAAAGCTCTGAATATTTTGTTTCTATCATCAGCCCCCATGAGCACACTCAGTTACTTAATTTCCCTGGGGGAGTGGAATGGGTGAGTGGGGAGGAGGTTGGTGTTGGTGTTCCTTGAAGACAGTGCCAAATTGAGCTCCAAATATTTACTGTTTACTATAATTTAATAGCAGCCCTTTGGTTCAGGTGCATTGAGCAGCCTAAAAGCACCAGTTACCACATTAAGTCCATTTTTTTGCACTGACCTGTGAAATTATGTTTTATTTTCATTCTAACGTTATTAGAAAAAAATAGAAAAGCTAAGTTAGAGGAGAAGAGATAGAATTTATACAAATTAAAAAGAAAAAAATCCTGAATATACTGTATGTAATCCTTGTCTTCCTGATATTTAATTTCAAGGTTTTTCTGCTTAATTCCATTGACTATAATTTTTAATTTGTCTTAGTTTTTAAATAAAAATAAGTCTTTTTTAAAAATCTGTTAGAGTCTGAAGTTATGTTCTATTCCTGTATTTAATAGTTTAGTGTGATCTGCCAAAATTTTAAAAGGTAAATTAAATTTTCTAAAAGGATTATCTACATTCTGGAATTTCAGCTTTTGAAGAAAGTGAGCTGAAGGCCTGTGTGACTTATTTCTGTACTTAGATATCAAGGTGTGTCCTGTAGAGACAGTTTGTCTCTTGGTCTCTTTTTTCCATATCCACTTCCCAGTGTCTGTATTTGCTCTGAACATCTCAGCTAGACAGGTGGGGGAAAATAAGAAGTGATTTCTGCTGGAATAAAGTTGCCCAAAGATTAATTTTCATGCATAGAACTGAAATTCCCTATTCTTTTCAACCTCTGCATTAGATGAACCTTGAAGCTGAGTGTGCTGCTCAGGTGTGGATAATGGAATCACAGCAAGTAGAAAACTGTCACAGCGTCAGTGAGCTCATAGTCAAAATTGCCCAGCTTTCAAGGATAACTCATTTACAGTAAATTTGGAAGTGGCCTTTCTTATTGCTTGAAAAACTGTCCTAAAACAGATGAGGTTTTCTCAAGATCTGAATTTAAAATAAAAAAGAAAAGAAAAAGAAAAACCACTTTTTTTAACCTTTTAAAAAGTAGTTGCCATATGAATCATTTCAGAATGGTTCAAAGCCAAAATTTACTTACTGCTTTCAATGTCACTCCTAAATTTGATAAAAATCTTCTCCAACGTGTTTCCTTTCAAAGCAAAGCAAATATTTCCTTTGAAAATTACTGCACTCTAAGCTTTTTACTGAGCTTCAGTGTTGGATTTAGAATTACTTGATGGTTTTCAGCTAGTCTTTACTAATTTCAAATAATTGCTGTTTGAAAGAATTAGAATTTACCCTTGCAAGGAAAATTGAAAAACAAATGCAACTGACCAAATCCAGTGTGGATGGCTCCTACAAGAGTTTTCAATGCAAAGATACTTTGGTATGTGTCACATACAAGATGATAGTAAACACAAAATGCCATTTCAGATTAATCAGCTCCACAAAACTTGGCCTTTATCTGCTGTCTTAGTTGTAGGAATCTTAGCTTCACTTATAATTTCAGATCTCATACCTTTTTTCATGGACAAGGGGGTTTTAGTTCTTTGGTAGAAGAAATAACTGCCTGTTAATATTACATGGGAAAGCACACTAAGTCTGTCAGAGTGAAATGCTCTCAGTTCTTAGGGAGAACAAATCCATAAGGGAACAAATCATTTAAAAAAAAGAGGGGGGAAAAAAAGAATGAGATGGGACCCTTGCTGGGACTTTGGCTCTCCATGCTCGTACTTCTATGCTTTATCAAGTGTATATGTGTTAGATAGACCACGTCTTTCACTCTAGGAAATACAGTTGTATGCTGCCTCTTTCCTCTTATCAGATTTCTTTTACTCCATGTCCTCAAAAAATGTTTTACGTGTGGTCATTTCCGAGAATTTGTGGGGAAAAAACAAAAAAGACATCCATCACAATTTCAACCTATTTGTACAAAGGCCTGTATTGACAATGCTTTACCAGTGGATATATTGTAAGTCTGTTATTCCCTCTGTAAATACTGGTAGAATTTGCTATTTCCTACAATTTCCATGCAGGTAAACATACAACACCATTATTGATATATCTGTTGGTAGCCTAGATATTTATTTGCTTAAAGATAAGCCAGTGCTTATAATGCAGTCTGTTTTCCTAGATCTATTCCTAACCTTCTCTTTAAAATGTCAACTCCAAACATTTCTGTGGTGTCAGATGGGAAAATGTTAAAGGTTTTAAAGGCTTGTCATTCTTAACTTCTTTAGTGTTAAGAAAAATTTAAAAAAACCACAAATATTATCATTCTTGAACCAATTGAAAATTTCCAGCTCCAACTTCCAAAAAAAAAAAAAATAAATAAAAAGTAAAGGCATTTCACAGAGGAACTCCCAGGAATATGAGGTTTACTTTAATCATTTTTAGGACACAGTCTCATCAGCATATGAATCTCATTTGGTTTTGGTTTGTTTGATTCCTCTCCTGAAGTTTGTTCATTTATTCAGTATAAGTAGATTTGAAGAATTAAATTCTAGTTGTACCCTTCTTTCTAAAGGGAGACTTCATCATTTAGGTTGGACACCCATTGTTTCTTCTTGTGTGAGCTGGGAAATTCTCAGCAGACAAAAGCTCTCTGTGGTTGTGAGCCCTGTGCAGGACCCTGGGTGGGAGTCTGTCCCTGCAGTCTGCTGAAAATCTGCAGATAAATGAGCAAGTTCTGCCTTCTGATATCTGACAGCATGAAATCAACACAAATTTAAAACTGTTACATAATTTCTGCTGTAAATTCATGTTTAAATACATGAATCCCCTCATCAATAATTGGTGAAGCAGCATATTCAGCTGCAAAGACCTTGTGCTGCTTTTTGTTAGCAACATTTAAATCCAAAGGGTTTTTTGTAACCTTAAGTGGTTAGTTTTCTGATGTTGAGTAAGTATCTTCTGATTCCTTGCATACATTAGAAGGTTCTACTGCTCTCTGAATCTACAAACCTATAGGTAGCACAGCTATAGCATAGCATGGCCTGTGAGACAGACTGCTTTTGTGATTTCATATAGTTTTGTAGAGGTAAAGAATTTATAAAAGTATTGTTGAAGTTGTGAATTGCAAGAACAATCCCCACCAGTACTGCCCTGTAAGGTTTATTGTGGCCTTTTTCTAGACAGAGCTATAATTGACAGTTGCAAGGTTCTGTGTTTTATTATCTAGCATCACATATATATTACTTTCATGCCATGTTTTAAGTGAATGGGAATTAAACAGTGGCTGAGTATTTCAGATTAAATATGTCAAATGTTTCAAGTGGTGTTGAATATAACAGACTATTAAAAACTACAAGAGAAAATAATGCATCTGAGAAGGCTAAGTGTTTTGAAGCAAGGTTGAGAAGCCTGGCTGTCATCATATCGCTTATTTGTTCTTTTTCGTGTTTGGTTTTTTTTCTCCCATCTCCATGATCCAAAAGAAATAGTTAAGATTAGGACATTTGAAAAAAAAAAATCCCTTTACTTTAGTATTATTACACTAAATGAACTGCTTATTTCACCAGTAAGTAGCACTCCCCAGTCGCAGTGTCCTGGGGATGTGGGGCCAGGGAGCAGAGCTGTTCAGCAGGGAGGTGCTCTGTGGTTGCCCCAGTGTTGATCTGTTGTGGAAAACGTGTAAAGGACAAGGTGGAAATATCCAAATGTTGACAGGTGGCCTTGAGGTGCAGTTCCCATTTTAGTCCTAGCAAAGAGCTGTCTATAGCAATATAAGAGGCACTGGAAAGTGGACAGTGGAAATGCTGTTATAGTGCTAGAATTAAATTGCGGCTTTTGTTGCTGCAATTACATTGATTTAAAAGCACAAATGTAATTTTCAGTACTTCTGACCAGTATAAGCACGGTGTTAAACTTTTCTCTGACAATTTGTTGGATTAGTCTTTCAAAGGACAAATTTTTGGTGCAACAGGGATGGAATAATGCAAAAAGTTCCCTGTGACCAAAGATACAGAGGTGGTTCAAGAGGCAAACCCTATCTAGAACAGCAGCTTACCAAAAATGCTCTAAGGACCCAAGGAAAAAATGCAACACCCTTACTTCTTTGTCAACATTGGGGTTTGACCTCTCATGTGCTGTAGGAAGCTGTGACCACAAAAGTGTACAAAATCAGAGGCTGAAAGCAGGAAAAAATTGCTGAGTAAATTTGAAGTGCTTGGACAGCTCTTAATACAGTGCACTGGGCATGACAAATGAGTGTCTGTGTAAATCAATAAAGCTTTCTATAAACGGACAAATGGTTTAGTATGAATAACAAAGAAGTGCACATGGTAACCGGGCTGGAGCATTCTGTCAGGGATTTTAAAGTTCACTGTCATAACTTTGTTCCTCTTGACCTTTATTGATGATACCTTCAGAGCATGCTGAGCTGCTAACTAGATGTACAACCTTTAGACCTTCATCTCCTGCCCATGACTAGGTGATCTTTAAAGGTCCTTTCTGATCCAAACCCTTCTATGATTCTGTGATCTCCTCTTCCCATAGTGCAAAATGTATAATGCTCTCTGCTTTCTTCTCTCTTCCTCTTCTCATCCTTTTGTTTTGTCTCAACTCTACAATGGTTGAGTAAGTAAAACCATTTTCTAGATGATTCACTTTTATTCATGCTTCTCTTTTATTCATGCATTCTTGTAGAAAATTCAGTGTTTTCATTAATTTCATTGTTGTTATAAAAGTGCAGAGGATTTTCTGTTGAAGCATCGGGTGGGTAGCTTTTTATTAACTTTGAAACCATGCAAACAGCTTCTCTGCAGGAGAAAACAGACTCTTCTTCAACATCTGTGGAAGAGAGAGAAAGCTATTAGCTGACCCAAAGAATTTTTAGCAATACTAGGGCTTTGTTTTTCATCCCAAGGAAAGAATTAAAATCAGTTGACAAAGTCTCTCATAATGACTGTATGTTAGCAGTGGTATCAATACAAGGCAGCCTCTGTTTACTTAAAGTAGTCTGAACTTTTCCTTTTCATACTGATTCTCCATAAACTCAATCTCACAATTCAGAACAATGCTGTCTCTAATTCAAGAAGTTGGAGGCTGCTTAACATTATCCAAGTCATGATTGAAATATTTAAGTTTTCCAGTGTTTGAAGAGACTCTTGTGCAAAATACTTTCTCCCAAAACAGAATTGAGAAGGATGTCTGTTTCAGGATCCTTGAATCTATAATAATCAAAAAGCAACATGTAATGATTTTTCATTTAGTGGTGAGTTATGTCATAGTTGCTTTTGGCTGACTGAATGCTGCTGTACTTTGAGAGCTGTCCCCCCAAGAATTGTGCTGTGTGTGCCTGAGGTACTGGTGGTGGGTACTGAGTGTTCCAGGTCTGCTGGGTTTGCTGGGCTGCATCACTTTCAGTGCTAGTGAGGCTGAGGGACAGAGGATGATTGTTCATTTCTGTGTGTAACATAAAATATACATGAATTCCTAGAGGACAGCTATGCCTAAAACTAGAACTCACTAGAGAAATCAGTGGATATCTAAGAAAGTACTGTTCTCAGTACTCTCAGTTGCCTTTTCTCAGCAAGCTCGATTTTCCCTGCATGGATGGAATTAGTGGTTGCACTGGGGGCCAGTGCTGTCACTGCCTCTGGGTGCCTGCAAGTGTGCAATAGCTTTCAAGCTGTGAGAAGTGAGGGGGGCTTCTTACTGCAGCTTAGCCTTCTCTAAGTGTGGCCTGAAAATAAAAATGGAAATAAATTTAATAGCAGTTTCCTTCAAGATGTACTTTGCTTACTGGCAAAGGATGCCCAGATTATACAATACCAGAGGCAGGCAGATCCTTCTAAGCAAAAATTGAGCAGCCTTACAATAACATCAAAACCCAGTGATTTCTGTTAAATAAATGAAGGTTTGGATTAGGAGGCAGGATTTTTGAGACCATAAGTGCTATTACAAATTTTCCAAATGAATACTTTTTGGGGAAGGAGGATTATTATCAAGTATTCAGTTGCAATATAGAGTGATTTAGTATATTAAGTACTGGTTTTCCCATGTTGTGGGAACTGGCACAGACTCTTAAGCAAAGTCAGTCAAGTGTTCCCTTCTAGTATAGTCCTCATTACAAAAATGCCAAATAAATAGGCATGATTTGCTCTGCAATCAAGAAGCACAAAAGTCAAGCTAGCATTGACTGCATTACATTCTTTCACTACAATTTTAAAGCCACTGGTGTGAGAATAGGTTTTATTCCACAGATGTTTCCACTGTAGCTTGATAAGAGGTGAAATGCAGCATTTGTTTATAATGCTGTCAAGTTTAGATTTCCTAATTTTGGTAGCCTATTTGTAGAGGAATAGCTTACTGACATCAGGGATTCAGTGAATAGATACAAGAAGATTTAGCATTCCATTTAAAGCATTCCAAAATACAGAGTAAAAGAAGTATGGGGAGCTCTCTGTGCCTTTCATACAGTACAAGTTTGTGTCGTAGTTCTTTATCACATTTCTGCATGGGACCAGTCTGGCCCAACTTTTTTAGGATAAAATCATACAATATATTTTGATGTTAATGAAAGTGGAAATTAAAAACTAAATCCATAGGTTTATCAACATATGTGAGTGAAAGTCTGTGCAGACTTGTCCTTTAATGATTGCTTCAAAACAGTAAGAATTTCTTTAGGATGACATTTTAGGGGGGATATTCATAGAGAAAACATCTGAAAATCTTTAACTCGGGAGTATGTTTTTATGTAACAAACATCTCTTTATTTTTTCAATCAATTTACAAGAATGTGTCTGTGGAAGCAAACAGAACTGTGTATGATGGCCTCTTCAGTCTGCAGGATTGTTTACCCTCCAGCTTCTGATTTCTTACTGCTGCTTTTGCTTTTGCAGCTTCTGCTTCTACTTTGCTACTTCTGTATTTGCACTTTTTGCTGCCTCATCTCACAGTGTTCTCTGCAGGATCACCCATAGACTTTTTATAGCCATATGTTGAACCCATTCATAGGTGACATTGTGAAAATATGATGCAGAGCATTTTACCACCTTTGCTTGCTTTAATTGTACCCTGGAGATAAAGCACACATTCTGTACAGTTGCTTATTTAGACTTTTAAATAAGTAAACTCTATATGCCCTTGTTTCTTACCACACTTTTACTCTTTACTCTCTTTCAACATACTGGATAATAGTGTATGTTTACTTTTGCTTCCTAGCCTTTATTCAGCTGAATTTGAATTTTTTATTAATGAATCAATTTAATAGACTTTGAGATTTTTATTTTGTTGAATCATTGACTTAACAAGGAAGGGGGAACTGTGCATCTTTCTGCAGAATATTTCCATACAACTCATTACATTAATTTTCTTCTAAAACTACAAATGTTAACTATATTTATGACTGTTGTTTTGTGTAACCACAATTTCTTTGAAGCAGCATTTGTTTAAGTTTATAGGTTGACAGAAGGTTAAAGTAAAGCAAATACTGTAAATTGCATAATAGTTGTAATTATGTGAATGTATTGATTTTGGTGTTATGGTTGAGTGATGTGAAGTTATTCATGGGAGGCAGAGAGATTTCTAGAGCCAGTTTTAACTCATAGTTTTTTTTATATATTGTTTTAATTTCTCAGTCTTTAAGAGAAGACTAGTTGAAACTTACTCTGATGAAACTGCATCACATTAGAGATTTTCCTTTTCCAGTACTGTAAGAATTCCTAAAGTCAATATGGATATATAAAGGAAAATACTTTGATTTACTGTGATTTACATACCAGATTGTGCTATTTTGAAGTTTTCACTGTGCAAAAGTGTGAGCATAATGAAAATTAAAGACAGATGAAAGGCCCTACTGTACAGGAAATGTCATCATATTTAAAATTATGCATGTGAGAGAAAAAAGTCCTGACTTCAAGATTGCATTTAGATGTAGTAAAATACCTCTCACCCTTGAAATAATAGGATTTTTATTTTTTTTTTGTAAATAAAGTCTATTAAATTTATCTGGTTCAGTTAAAGGGTGTAATTCACCAATCAGCTGTGGAATGACCAGTGCATCTGGGGTTCCTCACTGCAGAAACCAGGGTTGTGAGGAGCTGCCACAGGTACAAGTTTACATAAGGTTGCCTTTTGTTTCTCTGTGATAGTGAAACTGTTTGTGTCCAAGTGGTTCTCAGGTAGCAAGTTCACTCTAAACAGAAAAGGGAGAGAAAGATGATATGTCAGTATCTTTTATAATGTTTCATTGCCAACTCTATTGCACCTGACATGATGAGATTGTGGACATACGTGGAATACCTGCTATGATATTGTTCTAAATTGTAATGCATGGCATGAATAATCTCATAAATGAATGTCACTTCTGGTTTTACTCAAAGTACCAACCTGCAGCAAAATAAATGGTATGGTGCATTTTATTCTGGATCTTGAAGAAATACAGTAAGTAAGCCCCCTGAAAATTTTTATGAATTGTCATGGAGTGAAAGATATCCTTCAATTAATTTACATATTTACTTATTTATTCCATTTTACTGTAGGCAGAGAATTCAGCGCTGGCTCTGGAAAATGAAAATCAGAGAGAGCAGTATGAAAGATGTCTCGATGAGGTAAGGTAGATAAAAAGGTTGTTCTTACCTGCTACTATAATTAAATTAATACAAATTAATCTCTCCCTATCTTACAAGGTTGACATTGTTCTGCAATTTTCATATTACCTCATTCTAATTAATTCCAAGAACATGTCTCTGGCAGTCAAAGGTGTTGTTCTCCATGACCTCTGCTGTAAATCCTGTTTCGACCACACCTCTTCACTGAAAAGTGGATATCCCTGGACCAATACATAGAACTGGTGTGCTTTCATTAGGAGGAGGGGATGATAATTTGCCTATTAGGTGCTAGGTACTCCTTTTCTGTGAAGTGGAACACATGTGGCAGTGGCTTCTCCCATCAAGAGTCCCCCAGGCTTCCTATGTAATACATTCCCTAACCCTGGCATTTAGTCTCTCAGCTCCCTCTTAGGGTTACATCCACAGCTGTTTATGCTGCTTTTGTTTCCTAGCTCTTGGCTTGATCAGAGCTTCCAGTTATAGCTAGAATGTAATTCACCCATCACTTCTGTCTGAGCACTCCAGCAATGCTTACATTCCAGAAATGTCTAGTGTCTCCTATTGCATGGAGCTTTCTCCATACATATATACTGATGCTTACTTGTTCCTCCCCTTTATCCTGAAATAAGGCTCTTCAACACACCTGACAGTTTAAAGTAGTTTTAAAACTTTTAGTTGCCAATAGAGTTGCTTAGTAGAAATCCTTTACCCATTCCATAATAAGGATGTGTAGTGGCATAAGTAATTAGCTAATATGCAAACAAAACTAAAAGGACTCCAGCTGTACCTTTGAGAAAAGCGTGGTTGAGCATGCAAACCACCCAGAACAGATGACAATTCCAGTCTTCCCATCAGCTTTTTAAATTTTTAAATACAGTACAGAGCCATACAGCTCTGGTACAAGAAACCTCCTGTTTAGTGCAGATTTTCATCAGCAATTCCACTCTTTTGTCACTGTGGCATATTTTTATCAGGGAATTTACAGATACACTTTCCCTGTAGGTCATGCTCTGCCTGTTCTGTGGCTCTGGGGTACGAGCAGAGCCTTGGTCTGCATTGGCCTGAGTCACTCTTTCAGTGCACACTTGAATCATATGTGGATATCTTGGTGATAAGGATGAAATTACCATATAATTACTAACTTCAGTTTAAATTACAGAGCCTGACTTAAAATTATTTTCTGATTGTCTAGGACAAAATCTGCTTACATAATTAATTTTGGAAATGAGTAAAGCAATGTAACTGTTCATTTCAGCAAAACACTCCATGCAGATTATAAGGACACAAGATATGCTTTTATGCTGTTTGCAGTAACATGAGAAATTTCTGACCCAGGATAGTTTTTCACACACTGTTGCAGTTTAAAGATCATATAATTATATCAAATCTGCTCTGCACTTTATTATCTTCAAAATTATGTTGACTGTTTTCAATCCTTCTCTATTATCACAGCTGCATCCGTCTTCCCCCACTGTGTCAACTCTTTCAGGAGAAAGTGCTTGTCACCACCTGTGGGTTTGGGCTTCCCTGTTTTATTTTCTCTTTATCTTGTTCTTTTTTTTGCATGTTCTGTATCACAATGCTGTAGCAGAGGCACTGTAACCAGCACTGTTTTAGGAGACACAAGCTTGGATCTAATGCCTTCTGGTCACTGAGGTGAAGTTGTTGCCAGTGACTGAGTCAAGAAAACCATATGTAATAATTGCAAATTCTGCAGGTGTGCCAGGTTAGCATCCACCTGAGCACATTACTTTGGTGTGCCAATACCACAAGATACCACACATCTTCACCCTCTTTCTTTATAGTGACAATAAAGAGAATAGGAGATGACTCATAAATATCATTAGTTAATAACCAAAACAATGATTGCAGAACCTTCACTTCCAACCAGAGACTTCAGAGGGTGTGTTGCATGTGACAAAGTCCTTTCCAGATGGGGATTGCTACTGGACATCTTAAGCAAATAAAATGCTTTCCATTTTAAAAAAATCCACTTGAAAATTTCTTTTCATTAAGACTTTAAGTCTGATGCTTCCTCTGCTCATAACTTGCGTTACACCAACCCCTCTTCTTGAAAGTGAGATTCTCTTCAGACCTTCCTTCGTTTGGCTTTCAGAACTTGTTGAGTGCTTTTAGGAGCAGATGTGTTTTAGGAGCTTCTATGTATCTGTGCTGCACCCTGCTTTGCCTCAGGGGCCTGGCAGGTTTGAAGTGAGGAACAGAGCTGTTCTGGGAGCACAGGGCTGTGATCACACCCAAGCCTGAGACAGCTAAAGCTGCCACCAAAACATGTGAGTGCCTACTACAGCCATTATTTACATTTTGCCTCTGCAGTCAGGTTAGTTGTGAGTGCAATGAACTTCTCCTGGGCTGATGCACAAGGAATGCTTCCCTCCAAAGCTGCCACCCAGCCATGCTGGCTGTTCCATGTTTGGGAGGCTTGACAGGCCCTTGAGGTAATGAAAGCTGGGAACATCATTTGATAACTATTGAGTGAACACTGCCATCTTTCACTCATCACTCAGCAACCTCAAAGTGCAGCTCCTCTCCCCTGGGCACAGGCAAGCTCTGCTCAGGGCATTCAAGCACCATTTAACCCAGCCACCCTGGCTGTCTGACCTGTGTGGTCCCTCAGGCCTCACAGAAATGTGATAAGGACCTTGCTATGCACACTGTGCTTTCTGCTCAGGTGTTGGTGGCCATTAAGTTGAACATGAAGGAAGTAAAAATAGCCACTGTGATTTTTCTGTCTGTCTGTAGCAAAGAGATACCAGGGCTGAGTTTTTAAAGCTATGCTTGCCATTATTTTCCCTCATTTTTCTTTTTTTTTATCAGCTGTTTTACATAGCTCTTTTCATTCATACAATGCCCCACATTTAATTTTGTATGAATGCTTGCAACTGGGACATAAAAATGCACGCTCTGTAATCATTTTCATGGTAAAATTCAATGAAACTCAAATGCCCAGAGAGATTAAATCTGAAAAGCATATGGGTCAAGCCGAACAGAGTCCTTTATGAATTTTAACAATTATTCACTGATTTTTAAATAATTGTTCGTCTCTGAAGTGTACATGTAAAAAGCTTAGGACAGTATTTGGAAGAAGATGTCATTGAAATGTTCCAGTACTGATAAATAATAAAAGAGCTTATTTAATTTCAGTCATACTCCGTAAATGTATCTTTCTATTGCTGAAAAATTTGATGCAAAACCCAGGATTGTCTTCCTGGACCTTTGGGCTTTGAGGCTAACATGCTTAATCCTAGCTCCCTATCCTGGAATTCAGCTGTCAGTTTATTGGTAGGTGATAATGTCCTGGTTATTCACATCCCTGTGCCAGCTGAGATTTCTGTCAAGCTTCACCATACTTACATGCAGGACATTATGCAACTTAGGGTAGTTGATATTTTTGCTGATGTTTTAAGAATTAACTAATCAAAAATGCAAAGTTATCTTTAAAAAGGTATTCTGTTTTTAAGATTTGAATAAAAGATAAATCTTTCATTTTTAGTGCACTTGCAATGTCTTTGTGCATATGGAATCATACATTAAAGGCAGCTGTGTAAAATCTCAGTAGTTATAAAAGGCATAACAGATGTTGCATTAGGGTCTCTCTTCTTTGATTCATTCTTTTATACTTTTTCTATTAAGACCACTTTATGACATATATTTGTAAACATAATTGCCTAAGGAAAAAGTGAAGCTGGATCTTTTATCTCTTTCATTGCAATCCAGAAAAGGAAACATCACCTAAAGATCTTGGCTATTAAGTTCAAAAGAAAGGCAGGCAGTGTAAAAGCAAGGAGTGTCATCTTCTGCAGAACAGCAGATCAAGGAACCAGCCATCTCTATTCTATTCCTTGTTTCACCTTGATTAACTGCATGAATCACAGGTCAAGTAATTTTACAGCCTGCTTTTTACCAGGATTGAGCCACAGTTATGCCTCACATAGGGGGGAACTTCACATTTTCACATTTTCTGCATCTCAGAGGTCCCTCTGCCTTCAGTGGTCTCAGTTTCCAGTTTTTGATAGTTGTGACTGTCAGTTTTGTAGAGCTGGTTTGTGTTGTTCATTCACATCCATGGTGTCTCCTGATAGCTGTAAGTTAAAATGAAGCAGGTTGTTGAGTTTAGCAGTTTATTTCCATATGCTGTAGGAGTGGAATGGCAACCTCATTTGAAATGCGAACGTTTGGATATGGTTGCACTTATTGGGTGCTAAATTAATTTTAGTAACTGCAGAACGTTTCACTGAAGGCTTCCCACCTCTGTTCCTGCTGAATACCAAAAATACAGACCTGGAAATCTTGAATGGTAATAACGCCACAGTTTGCCAACTTGCTAGATAATAGGAAAAAATAGCCACATTTTCTAAAGAACCTGGTTACATATCTTTCTTATTGAGATCCATGGGAGCTATGGATCACTGGCAGGTATTTCCATTTAGATACCTATCGTCACTCAAAAGCTAGAAAATTTGTCATATATGCATCACCAGGTTCAGATTTTTTCCATTTGGAATATTATGCCATTTACACTCCTCTGTACAATATGTAAAGCTGTAGGAGTCATTTTGTAGGCTATGCTGTTGTGAGTGACTAGTGCACACTTCAAAGAACCTTTTAGTTGTTCCTTGGTAAAGTAACTCCGTGTCAGGAAGTAAAGAAATAATGTATTCGCTATGGTTTGTTCAATTTTCAGGTAGAGCAAACAGACCTTAAAAGTACCTGCCAGAAGGAACAGTGTCGTATGGAGAGCCTGAGAGCCTGCAGGGCAAGGCACATGGGCTTTCAAAACCCTAACATGTTTACTTCTGTTGGTTATTACTGTTCTAATATTAGTCTGTGTCTTCTGTTAAATCATGTATAGTGCTATTCTTTTGGAGCATTGTTCCACAGGCTGCCTGAAGTTAGAGACGAGTTTGCAAAAAAAAAAAAAAAACAAAAATCATACTAGGCAATTTTATGAGAATATTAATCAAATGTAACTTTTGAATCTACCACAACTAAATTATTTACAGAAGTGAATTAGCTGCAGCTCTTTTCTCCTGAGTTCACATCAGTGGTAGGCTTTTTTTATTTGATTCACCAAGAGTAAAAAGAATCAATGCAGATTTAGTGAAAACTTTATATGCTTTACTGTAATTTCTGTAAACCAAAACCAAATCAAAAATCTCTTCTTTCAAAGAGAGAGATCTCTAGTTGCTCTGCTAAATGCAGGAGCAAAAAGTCACCACACTGCGTGATAACATATGTATGGTTTTGAACCTTCAAGTTAGACATCATAAACAGATAATAGTCTCTCTTTCCTTCCCTCCTTCTTCCACTTCACTGCCCCTATCCTTGCTGGTAAATATAAGTTAGAAAGGATGTATAAAATAAATAACTTCAAAAATTCCCTGTTGAATATATAGTTCTGCTAATCAATGGTGTGTAATCTCATTCAAGTCAATTATGCTGTGTGGGGTGAATGCCTTCCAACCACATTTCGATGACAGTAGGTACTTTAATTTTCTGTGCCACTTTATGGTTTCTGCTTGTCATGATAGATGTACCATTTTGTCAATATTTAATCAAGAAACAATTAAACTTCATGAAAACATTCAGGACTTCATCCTTGGCTGGTAAAAATCCGTTCTAGTGAATGCAGTCAATCCATGCTGATGCACACCAGCTGCATATAGAACTGGGAAAGTTTCATCTACTCCAGAGGAGAGATGACAGAAGTTAACCAAATGTCCATCATGTGACACTACAATTGATACAATACACATTTGTTAATAATGAGGACTAGCACAAAAGTGGTTGACATGCATTTCATATATTCTTATCTAGTTAAAATAGTAGTAAATAATGAAAATATTATAACTGGTGATAGTTGTAGATGGAAAGTGGAGTGTAAAGCCACTGGCAACTGTTAAACCAATACAATGAATGCTTATAACAATCATTTAACACACTCTGGTTTTATGTGTCCTTATCTCAACCCTTTGAGCCCCACACTGAGTGCCAAGAAAGGGCTGTCATTGTTTTAAGCCCAGATGGAGATTAAGCATCAAGCAGCTGCGTGCTCAACCCCAATGGAATGGGGAAGAGAATCAACATATAACTTTTATGTTGAGGTAAGAACAGTTTCTTTCTGGGTGACTGCCCCAGTTTATATGCTGGACATGACGTTCTGTGGTGTGGAATTTCCTTTGGCCCGTTTGGGTCACCCCTCCCAGCTATGATCCCTCCCAGTTTCTTTTGTGAAACTCCTCACTGGCAGAGCATGAGACAAGATAAAAAAGGGTCCTTGATTTAGGATTAACACAACAGCAAACATCCAAAACCTCAGTGTGTTATCACAGCACTGTAATAGTTACTGAGAGGAAATTAACTCTGCCCTAGCTTGAACCAGGACAGGCCTCAAAAGAAGGTGCTCTTATGCATACACGTCATAACATACTTACAGTTTTTTNCTCCTCACTGGCAGAGCATGAGACAAGATAAAAAAGGGTCCTTGATTTAGGATTAACACAACAGCAAACATCCAAAACCTCAGTGTGTTATCACAGCACTGTAATAGTTACTGAGAGGAAATTAACTCTGCCCTAGCTTGAACCAGGACAGGCCTCAAAAGAAGGTGCTCTTATGCATACACGTCATAACATACTTAGCTAATCAGGTTGTTCAGGCTCTACTTACTCAAAAGGTAAGTTGTGTTTTGGGTATTTTGGTATGACTTAAAGCTTGAAGATGTTCATTGTTCATTTGAGATATATATATTTAGAGAGAGAGAGAGAGATTCTGAAATAGTATACCTTTTTTAAACTATGTTCACACATTTAGTAAGCAGGGGAAGTACTGCACAGAAAAAAATTCTTATAGGGTAATTGCAAACCTGGCACAATGAAAAGATTCACTGTGGCTTTTATAAAGGTCTGTTCTGCATCAAGTCATATCTAAAGTTCCAGTTTTCTGAAGTGGCCTTTGAGTTAAACGCGATACCATGATTTCATTTTGTTGAGGGAGGAAAGAAGGAAAGACAAACAATTTATAAAGACCTATAATAAGCTATGAACACTTCAATATTCATGGACTGATCCTATGTGAGGCCTAGACCACTTGATGAATGTGGCATTATTAAAATGCTTTGGATCATTTAGTATTAAAAAGATGATTCGGAAAGAGACATAAATGCACTCTTTTAATGCAGATAGTGCAAAGAAGAATATAAACTGTTTTGTTTACACTTATTGACAGGACAAGTAATAATGTTCTTAAAATGCAGCAAGAAACAGCAAGTTAAAATATTCAAAAACCTCTGCCACATGCCCAGATGCAAATAGTTTTCTAGATGCAAATAGTTTTTGAGGACCGGCTCCAAAGCCTCCCTTATGGACTTCATTCCATCCAGCAGGACATCACTCAGAACACTCCCTGCAAAGGGGTGAGCGGGGACAGAGGTGGACAGGCAGGGCTGAAAGTGTCATTGCTCATCCCATTATTTTTAGATGAACAGCAAAGGCTTTTACTCCAGCAGAGGGATATTGGCTTAGAGCAGTTGGAAATGTTGTCATTTGGAGGTGATTTTGCAAGCCACAACTGCCAGGGAAGTTTGCACTGTTGCTGTCTGTGCTGTATTTCTCTGTATACACATAGGAGTATGGTCTATGCATCACCAGAGCACTGCAGAGCTATTGCTGTGACATCTTTTAGAAATATAACTTCAGCTATTTTCTAAAAAAATCCCAAATCTGTGTTTCAATATAGTCTAAATGGAAATTTAGAGGTATTTTCTCATGTTAATGTACACAAAAACCTCATATACATTTTGTATTATAAAACCATATGTGATAAAATATTCACCAGAGGGTTACTTTCAATCTATTAATTTCTAGTTTGGGAATCTTATGGAGAGAGGAGGAGGGAATAAATGGAGAGAGGAGCTTTCTGATTCCCTTTGCAAAGGTGTCAGACATTTTGATGACTACATACATCCTCAGTAATGAATCCTTCCAAACCCATAGGAACCAAGGAGTTCCTAAGGATACAATAAAAACAGATTCTAATACATTTAATAAAGTGATTTACTTAGGGTTGATGGGATTTAACAGCTGCTTACCTATTACTGAGTAATAACAGCTAATTTAATATCCATAGAAAGAGGAAAGAGGGTACTTTTCTAAATGCTAATGAATATTAACTATTATAGTGCTCCTGACACCGTTCATACGAATCCTTTTATAAGAAAAGACAGGAACACAATAGCATACAATAAAGAGGAAATTGCACTCCTCACACCAGTCCCAAAAAGGTGGATAGCAGAACCCAAATAGTAGCTAGTAAACAGATAAATCTACCAGTCATGCCACAGAGAGATAACACACCTCTGGAGCAGAGCAAGACATGAAGAAAAGCTGAGAGCTTTCAGAGAAGGGAGAAGAGTGATTTTGTACAGGAGCACACATTGCATAGGCTTTGCTGTGAATTTGAAGTTGTCCCTCAAGGACTAATTTTCACTTAAATTAAGTACATGCTGTAATGTAGCAAATAAAGAGCTGTGTACTCGCCAGGATGTGGAAAGACTCTGATTCCACTGAGAGATTCTGGTGACACAAATTGAGTGAGCAAACCTTGAGTGATTTATCAATGTCACTGAATCCTTGAAATGGAATTACAGTCTTAAATGTTCACTTTTCAAGTATATAATTTGTTACAATACATACAGAATTTCTCTAACACGAGAGACTTTTTTTGATGTGACTGTGGAGAAGTTACATTAAATTGAATTTGTGCTGCGTTAGCCACACAGCATAATTTCACAATTTTATGTAGCAAAATTCTATGGATTTTCTACCACTTACTAATAGAAAATTTTGCCTCTAGGAAATTTAAGAAGTCAGAAAACCCACAAAATTACTTGAGACAAACCAGTATGCTATGATACGTACTGAAAACATCCAGTCTGTCTCCTTCTACCCAAAGAACTCTCAATATAACATGAGATGAGTGGACTGCTGAGAACTGTATTTTTAAATTTTTTTTATCATGTAAGACCTGGATCAACAGTTGGAAATTTGAGTTATACCATTTAATTGAATAATTTTGTGATCTATTTTTTGCATATTACTCTCCTCCATAGGAGTGTATTCAGGAAAATACTTTTTTTTACTCTGGGTTCTGTATGAAAGTTATTTCTTCTCCATTTTCATCCATTAAATAAAAAAGAAGTGAATTAAGTGTTAATCAAAAGAGAAAGAACCATTTTCAGAGGAAGAGCAGTGTTTTTCTGGAACCTGTTCTGAGGTCATTGGATCCATTCTGGAGCAGAGTGAGTCTCGTTCATACTGAAGAGAAAAAGCAAGACTAGAGAGGTGCTCAGATATTTCTATAGTGAATCCGTAGGAGTACCTTAAATATTTGGGAGATTGCTGCCTTAATAACCAGTCATTTTGCCCACAGAGGAGGAATTATATGCTTCAGACATTTGATAGTTGTATTAATTGGTAATTTTAGGACTTCAGCTTCCTAAACTCAGACTTTATTTTACCAGAATACTGCTACCTTTATGTGCCTCATTTCTCCTCTGGGCTATGCGTGGCATTACCATTGGCAGGGTTTATAGCATCTGGGTGGGTAGTCTACTACCTTATATTTCACATTTTACAGAAATTCTAAAGTTCGAAGCATAAATCTTATGGCTTTAAAACTGTGAGATAGGAAGGTTTTGAGCAGAGGCCTTGCTAAGATATATATTTCTTTTCTACATTGTTAGTTTCTGTGAATCATTTTTCCTGTTCAGTGCCCTTAGTAGTGTTGAAATGTTAAGCACTGTTGTAACAGCCAAGGCTCGGTTTTAAATTCTCTGCTTTCTGAAAGGCAGATAGTGATGGGTCTTGATGCTTGCAATCTCTGTTCTTGATAGAGATTGCCTTGTGCAAGACCAGGGATAAGAGGTCTCCCTGATAGGAAACAAAGCTTTAGGGCTTTAGAAATCATCAAACCCAAGATTTTTTCAGGGTCTTGTTGGAAGGCTCTAGCAATTCCAGTTGAACAGCCACTTGGCAGCCACCTAAAACCATCAAGAGAAAATAACTGCATTCATCCAGTATTCATAAAATCTGATCCATATGCATAAAAAGATGTTTACAATTTTCCGTGAGTCTCAAGATCAACATATTTTATTGTGTGTTCACCTCTTATAACCTCAGTGCTGGTTACAGCAGAGAGTAGAGCAACTGTAGGCAAGAATTTAAGCTATCTCTGACTACACTTCCCCCCTCTGAGTTGTTTTCTCATAAAGCCAGGTCATCATGTTGTTAATGGTATTGACAGGACAGCATATGGGGATGCAGAGTTCCGTTTCTCCACCTTCATATGGTGGAAAGTAATATGAGCTAGGCAATACCACAGGGCAGCAAATGTCCTAAATTTAAATATGGGTAAGTATTTTGGAGATGTAAATTAAAAACAAACAAACCAACCTAGATATGGCTGCAGCTTATTATTTTTGTATGTAATCTCTGTTAGGAGACTGCTTTTCCTGGTTTATGAAGCTCCCATACCTCAAAATGGGCAGCTGTACAAAATTTGCAGATAAGATGAGTCTCAGATTCTGCTCTCTCTCTCCAAAATCCTCTCTCTAATAGAATCCTATATTCCTTCAAGTGGCCAGGAAAAGCAGGTTTTACACCGAAGGAAGATAGATAGATAGATTAGATAGATAGATGGATGTTTGCTGTGTCTGAAAGCCATTAGTGGCTTTAATGGTTTTGCACTCCACCTCTGTTTCTGTGGGCCAGTTTTGAGGTTTTTTTCATAGAATTGCTTGTATGGGAAAAGTCGTTTAAGATCATTGAGTCCAACCATTAACTCAGCACTGCCAAGCCCACCACTAAACCATGTCCCCAAGGGCCACATCTACACATCTTTTAAATCCCTGCAGGGTTGGTGACTCAGCCCCTTCCTTGGGCAGGCCGTTTCAGTGCTTGGCAACCCTTTCCATTAAGAAATTTGCCCTAATACACAATATAAACCTCTCCTGGAGGTCATTCTAGAGGCCATTTCCTCTCCTATCAGTGGCTGCTTGGGAGAAGAGAACAAGCTCCACTTGGCTACAACCTCCTTTCAGGGAGTTGTAGAGAGTGAAAAGAGCCTCTTTTTTCCCAGGCTAAGCACCCCCAGCTCCCTTGGCTGCTCCTCATCAGGCCTGTGCTCCAGACCCTTCCCCAGCTCTGCTGCCCTTCTCTGGACTCACTGCAGCACCTCAGAGTCTTTCTTTAGTGAGGACTGGACACAGCCCTCGAGGTGTGGCCTCGCCAGTGCCCAGTGCAGGGGAGCAATCACTGCCCTGCTCCTGCTGGCCACCCTTTATCATGCAGCCAGGTTGCCCTTGGCCTTCTTGCCCACCTGGGCACACCTGGGCTCATGTTCAGCCCCTGTTGACCCCCAGGTCCTTTTTCTGCCAGGCACTGCCCAGCCTGTGCCCCCAGCCTGGAGTGCTGCCTGGGGCTGTTGTGACCCAAGGGAAGGACCTGGCTCACGCTGGGAATTTCAGGCAGGATCACATCAGCACACGTGTTGTGCACTACAGCCCAGCCAGCTTGGCACAGGCACCTTCCACTGGGGGAGACACAGCCCATCCCCTGCAGGCCACAGCAGTGCTGACTTGGTTGTTCCAGAAAAAGCAAGGAGGGATCAGACGTCAGAAGAACACCTTGAAGGCACAGTGCCACTTCGAACTTCTGTCTGGTTTGATACAGCTTTTGCTTTTTCCTCAGTTTATGCTTAATACAATATTCGTGTATTAATTGCTGCTTTTGCTTTGTGTCAGCTGCCAAATGAAACACATCACTACCAAAGTCAGTTTATGCTAACAGAAAACTCTGAAAGCAGGTTCCAAGTAACTACTGTTTGTGATTACAAGATTTTTCTTAATGTTATCCTGGATGATCAAACAACCAGAGAAAACAAAGTAGCGTGTTTTCCTGATTTACACTATTTTAAAACTTGTATGTTTATTTCTTCTTAGTATCTGACATTACTTAGAGCTGTTTAAGTTTTTCTGTTACCTGCTTTCTAATCTTCCTATTTGTCCTTGTGCTACAGGGTCTGAGGGAGGAATGTATAAAGCTGAAAATGAGAGTTTTTGATTTGGAACAGCAGAATCGAACATTAAGTGTGCTTTTCCAGCAGAAAGTCAAACCAGCTTCTGACCTCCTCCTTCAGGTAGGAAATGGCCTCTGCAGAAAGCAAGCCATGAGCTTTATATTTCTTACAACTATAAAGTACTTGTCTTCTTTTTAAGGTTATGTCAATAAGTGGGAAATTACAGTTGATAGATTTAATATATTAGAAGAATATCTGTTATCTATAATCAGATCCCATTGAAACTAAAAATGTGCTCCAGTGAGCTCTGACTAGATATTATTGTACAAATCTGGAGAGAGGAGCACACCTGCAGAGTAACTTGGTCTTTTAGGTGATTCTTTGCTATGATAAATGGAATGATATGGGTTCATTATCCCTCTGCAGGGGAGAAGCTCGTATTCCTTAACATCCTGCTTGATGGTGAACAGTGTAATTTCCTGTGAGAAGACAGCCCATTTATTTAACTTTCACCATATGTGATACTGTCCTGGTTTCAGCTTACTTGCAAGGACTTAAGTACATCTTCACAGGGTTAGAGTGATTTTTTTTTGCCAATGTTTTATGGGAGGATATAGCTGAGAAACCAATTGACCCACGTCTCACTCATTTGCCATTCTGGAATGCTTAAAGATGTTTCAGTATCCCTTTCATTGTGATTGTGAATGAACCTATTGCTTTGTCATCCTTTTGTAGAAGTAGAATTGCTTTGCAGAAGTTCCAACAAATCTGACCATGAGCTAGGAGAACAGCACAGGAGGACTCATTAGAACTTTGCAGATCATGGCAGCTAAATAAGTGACATGAAATGTGTTTCTTAAATCCTCACTGCTCTGCATCTGTATCTCACAGGAAAATTTAGCCCTTGAACTGTTGCTCAGCAGCTGAGGGCTGCTCACTCTCATCAGGTTGGGCTGGTTTTTTGCAGAAAGGTGGTCTGCTCACAGCTGCTGTTAAAGGCAAGGAAATCCCCACGGTGAGGGCAAATGGCTGTACTTACTGTGGGACTCTAAACCTCAGGCAGAGTGGTGCCAGGTCACCATCATAGGGATCTGGGTTCTTCACTTATCCTCAGGTTCTTGTTCTGTCTCTTGATTTTGTGGTGATTTGGGTATTGCTAGCTCAGGACCTCCTCTCTTCTGGTTTCTTGTCCCTTGTCCCCTGCTTTCTTTCCTTGTTCATCCTTCATAGATGCCATGATAGAGGGCTGATTTATCTTTCTCCATTCACAGTTTTGACACATCCACCACAGCATGGATCTTTATTGCTCCCTTCCACTTTTGACAGTCACATCGACTGCTCCTTCTTCCTGGCTTGGGGTGTTTTTTTCTTTCTTTCTTCTCCCTGTTTCCAAAGTGTCTGACTCCTGTTGATGTCAATTTGGTGTTAGATTGCACAGAAGTCACAGACTGCACATTCATTATTGCAAATACGGCTCCTATTCCCAATTCCCTGTGTGGCAACAATAAAGCCAGGTTATTCTGGGAATATTACAGAAGTGTTAGATAGAATCTGAAAAGGGGATCAATGCCTTGACTTGAGTTCCTTGAAACTGGATTGTGCAACAGCTGTGAAAGAAGTTGAAAGAGATGAACCTGCACCAGGTGGAAGAGAGAACCAAATGATCTAACAGGTTTTCCTGGGGGATTCAAACTATTTTACTTCATTGTTCTTGCACAGTTTGGCAGGAACTAATGTGTATAGATTTTTTTCCCCCTTTTCATTTGATTTGTCATTATTAGCTGAGGATGAAAGGGAATTAAATTCATTCAGAAAGTCCAGGTCTCCCTGGAGCAAAACTTGCTGTTATGTCCCTTTCTTGCTATCAATAGGTTTTAACCCCCTGGGGGAAAAAAGCAGAGAACAAGTTGCAGTGTAACAGTGTTAGAAAATGAAGAACTTCTGTTAAAACACTTCATATGTGCTTTTTTTTGCAAAAAAATCCCAAAACAAACACAGCAGCAAATTTGCAACTTTCCAGAAATTTGATTATCCTCTAATTGTACTGCAGACTCAAATAAATGGTGTGTAGTCTGTGATCTTGCAGCCTGAGATGTAACATCTGAAGAAAGATGTTTTCTTAGGACTGAAATTAAGCAAATAGTGTTGTGTGCCTGCATAAAATTAAGGAACAGTTTGCATTATGTCTTCTTGGAAATGCACACAGCCCAAAATTAGAGCAGTACGTAAATATTGGTTTAAATGTGTCACTCTACAGAAAAGTTATAAATATGTGCTTAAGAACATTCCTGTTAGATCATGACTCCAATCAAAGTGAATGGGCAAACACTGCTAACTGGGGGTGGGGGTCATGCAATGTTTTCACCTTTCCTGTACTGTCTGATACAATACAGTTCAATTTTATTTAATGCTGATTCCCATCCTAGGAGTAATCACACTTAATAAAAATACAGATTTTGAAGAATGCCATAGTAGAGGACAAAAGCTAAAAATAATATTAGCTACTTTTTCTGCTTGTCAGCTTCTGTGATTTGGTTGTATATTGTCATGAAATTATTCCATATTTGACATTAGAAGACCCTTGTATTACAAAGTAAGCATATTTTTAGACCATAAACATTTTGACTTCTCAGGTTTCAACAGAAATATAGATTTCTTTTTAAAAAAAAAATTTTAAAATAGAGTAGATTTTACCACTACCCTAGGCTTTTTTGTATGTTTGATTGTAAGCAAATAATATATAATTCATATGTTTTAGAAATCAGATCATTCACATTTTTTTCAATGAAAGGATTGATACAATGTTTTGAATTTGACTGCAGAGTAATGGCCCACATACCTATTGCACTGTGCTGGTTTTGCTCATGCTTCTCATACAGTTCAAAAAAATGATTTTGCTACCAATTAAAAAAAAAATGTAGTATGGTTTTCATGACTGCCTCAGGAATGTTGCACTGTAAAAATGGTATTGCAAGTGTTGCATTTTCATGCATTTACAAAAAATGTAAGTGCTTATGAAGCAATATGCATTGAGAGATGATTGTGTATTTGCCATGTAAGTTCTTTGCCACTGGGAATTTTGGTGTGCTCACTGCTTGTAGGGAGTGACACGGATGTGATGTCACTCCTGTCATCAAAAGGTACCAAATGCAGTTTCAGATGCAAAATGTAAGAAGGAGAAAGAGGTAACTCAGGCTTTTTTTCTTCATTTCTGATAGACAGTTTGAAGAGCTACCCTCTCTTTCTGGTGACATTCTTTCTAGATGAAGTGTGTGATTTACAGAGCCAGTCCTAGAATAGATAAATAAGGAGGAGCCTGATCACCTTTTTTCATTATTACTATTTCATAATATTCAGAAAATCTCTCTGAAACAGCTTTTTTAAATGATGAAGCCTTGGAAAAGTGTTTTGTGTCAGCATCATCTGAGAAAGAGAAATAGTTACAGTTAAAACCTGGCACAAAAGAGTAGCTTCAGCACAAGCAGCCTTAATTTCCCTCTGTTAATATGGTTGCTAAAAAAGATATTAAATTCTACCTGTCATAGCAAGAGGTGTTCGGGAAAGAAAACCAGGAGCTTCATTTTAGTGAGACACCTTGTATTTCATCTGCAAGTGGGAAAAGTAGTTTGGAACAATAGTCGAAGATTTAAAACTGAGTAGAGGAAAACTGATTGGAAGTGAAGAGAGAAATCTGTGGAGGTGAGGTACAGGAGGATGCTGAAGAGATAAGACAGGGGTCAGGGGTTGCCTTCTGATAAATATCCCCTTTTTTAATATTACATATATCTATTGACACAAATTCGAGGTGTTTGCTAGATGAATTGTTCCCATGGGAGAAGTCCTGCTTTCACTTTTCACCCAGAAAGTTGCTGTCACAGGGTTTTTTATAAACCATGCAGGATTCTTCAGTGAAAGTGATGAAAAAGTGGCAAGTAGCAAAATTTATTGAGTTGATTTATATTATTAAATTAGTAATAAAATTTTCATAGTTGGGGAAGTATAAGATAATATTTCTAATAATAAGATTTACAGTATCTCTGATCTTAAACTATATTTTCATTGCCATTTTATTTCTATCATAAAAATTCTACTCTATCAATCCCAGAACCAAGCAGGGAGGTCTCCAGAAGCATCTACTTTCTCCTCGTGTTTCTCAGGCTAGCTTAGTTACATTTATTACTCATGGACCATCCACATTGTTTAATTTTATGTCTAAAATTTTGTCTAAAATTCTACAGCACAGAGCTGAATTCTCAGAAGGTCAATTTAAATAATAACTAGTTTGTTATAACTGATATAAGCTTCTTTAATAACCTGGCAGCTATGCCCTGATGTACAAGACAGAGTATATCTGTGCAAACTGTGATGGAAACAGTTGTACAGCTTAGCAGGGAGGGGTAAATTGCACCAACGACATCATTATATATGGGAAGAAAAAGAGGGCACTGAATTGCCCTAACACCTGACAAAAGGAGATGGAATATCTGGGCCCAGAGCCCGACCTCTGGTCCAGGCATCGTTAGACATGATGAAGTCTGAATTCAGGAGGTTAAAGAGAAGTTGCATTGCTTTACAGCAAGGAGATGTATGTAATATTTAAGTGTTTCAGAAAGTAGGTGTTTGAGGGTTTGGAATTAAAACTAAAGATGGTCACACATTGTCAGGAAACAGTTTGTCAGCATTCCAAACTACATTTCAGTAACTGGACTGTTTTATGCTGAGTAGGAGTACAATTCCCATCTTACAGAAGCTACTAGTCCTGCCTTGTGCCTGCAGGCTCTCCAGGGACCAGGCAGACTTGGTACCAAGATCAGCAAATTGCATTTAAAGCTGTGAAACTCCTGCAGCTGACCTGCTTATTTGCTTACTTTATGTTCATTCCTTCGTATCCTTGGGATTGTCAGAGCACTCTTATCAGCAAATCTTCAGGAAAGTTCCAGCTCCAGAACAAACTCTGTCCTTTTCTTCTCTGTAAACATATAAATATAAATAAGATGTGGCAGTATCTGTAGTGATATTTATTTACTCAGAAATTAGGACTGGTGGCTTGAAGGAGAAATTAATTCCAGATCTGCTAATTGCTTCAGCAGTAATTGAATACTGCTTAAAAGTTAGGACAATCTCCAGGGCTGTATCAACAGAGAAGAAGGTGATCACATAAATGTAAAGCATGTTTGAGATACATTAAGTTTAAACTAGTACATTAACCTTTATCCAAGAATTATGTTCTAGTAAAACAACATTTAAGAAGTGTAAGGGTGGGTTTTGCACTATTTATGGTTCTCAATAGATTTCAGGCTGTAGCCCTGCTGAATTGCTTCTGCCAGGTCAAGGCTGCCAAAGTGCTCAGTTACTGTCATGGAGATGCTATCCCAGGGAAGAGCCTCCAGCCTTGTAGCCATGAGAAATTATAAGGATGCTTCTGTATATCAGGAATCAAGACAGTGATCCAGTAGGGAACACTCAAACTTGTTTGAGACTTTTGAGAGCAAATTAAAGTAACATTGTCCATGTGAAGGTGCTGATGTCATTATTTCCAGTCTTGAATTTTCTCAGTAATTGTTGTCTACTTTCTATTTGTTCCATATCCTCACGCAACAATTACATCTGAGAAGACAGAAATACAAAACTTTGAAAGTCTGTATTTCATCTCAGCTTAAATCATCAATGTGTTGATCACAATACATTATAAAACATATTTATTACTTGCCTTGTTTGCAGCTCCAAATATATGCTGAAAAAATATTACAGAAATAAAATATTTATGAGAGCCAATTGGTTAGATGAATGGGTGACCAAAAAATCAGTGATTAGGGAAGGAAAAGAAACAACCCCATGTGTAGAAACTCCATCTAACCTCCCTAAGTGCTATGTATTCTAGTTTTGACTGCACACCAGCAGCACAACACCTGAAAGAATTTGGTGGTGTATCTGATCTGCAGACAGCTCTGGAAGGAGCTCCCAGATAAGAAGGCTGATAAAGGAACACAAAATTGTTCGTTATAGACTGTGGGATGAGAGGAGAGGCAGAGCAATCTCCCTCACAACAGTTCAAACTAAAGCAAAGCACAGCAAGAGGGTCAGTGGAGAGCAGTATTTTATCATGAGGGACTTTGATCAACTGACCTGATGGGTCTGATCCATCAGTAATTTGTGTGTTGGTGATTTACCTTCTTGTCAAGCTGTTGTCCCTTATTTCAGCAACTCAATTCTTACCAATTTGCTCTCAAACAAAATCAAAACATTGACTTAAGCTCCCAGGGCATGTAGTTCTGATGAGAATGATAATGTTTTCAAGAGAAAATTACCCCCAGCTGCTTGGCATTCCTCTGTCCAAGTATTTTAACTAGCCTGGAGTGGTTCCACAGAAAAGCACAGAAAGGCTTTCCATACCAACACAAACATGGCATCCTGTGATACAATTTTAAATAGATAATTTTCAGATACCAAATCTGAAAATGAGCTATTTCCATTATCCTGATGACAGTAAATTGCTACAGCAATACCAAAACCAGTAAATCAAATGAACAAATAATCTTCAGGAAAGTCACAAGTGATATTTGGTGAAGTATTTATGAATTATTTTGACCAAGGAATGCAGTATTTTTTAAGTTTTGAAGAAATGTATAGGCATTATTCAAGAGCAAAGAGAGTATTTCAGAGTAAGAACGTGTCAGGAGAATGGTGGGGCTGTACTGCTGTGACAGGACTTTCAACAAAAGTAAGATTTTCCTGCCTATTTTTAGACAAACAAAAAAAATAAGCAACCAACAACTTCTCTTTATTCTATGCATAGATTTTATTATCAGTGATGATCGACCTGATGGCAGGAATCCAATATGGCATTTGAAACCCTAAGCAAGTATGTGGACAGAGTAATTCATACAAGAATATTGTTCATGTTTGTTTTTTTTTTCCTTTATTGTGTGCATTCCATATGGGAATAAATTTAAGAAAAAAAGAAAGGAACTCCACAACAGGAAAGAGCATTGCTGTATTCCTTTCCAAACATGCCCTGTGCTTCATAGTTGTAATGAACATTAAAAAGACAAACTTTTTTATTCCATACAGCTATATTTAACCTATAACAATGCTGAAGGTTATGGCTGCTCTTTCAGCCTGTTCTGTTTGTTGAATGTATTAACAAGATGTATTAACAACTTCCAATGTGAATCCCTGCACAAATGGTCAGGTGTAAGTACAGAGGCTGCTTAGAGACAGCCTGTGTTATAGATGGTGAACTTAATGAAAACCATGAATTACTCATGTGTTTATATTTTGTGTGACCAGCACATCCATTTTCTGTCTGATATGTTTCTGGTTTTGAAGTTTGCATTTATTTTTTAATATAGTTGTTGTATTTAAGTAAAAAGTGACTTATTCGTGTTTCCTTTCTAAATGGAAAAACCTCTCTCATGGACATTCTGATAGCAAAAATTAGCATGGATTTGTTCTAATGTTATCACAGTGAGTGGTGTGGTACCTTCAAGCCACGTGTCACATATAAAAGTGGAAGTTCATGTCATCAGGTCAGCTTTTAAAGCCTCCCCATTTTGGATTCATGGTGGAATAAAATAGTAGCCACTGCAAGTGCTGCTTAAACGCAGTGTGCTCAAACAACAGGTGTGCTGGGTGATGGTTTTCTCATCATGGTGCATATTTCACACTCTATAACTCTCAAATGAAATACCAAAAGCATGTATAAAATTAATTCAAAGATTTAAAGAGCTTTGTCTTCTGGTAAAGTGGGAATCTATTGAAATTCTAAAGCACTACAGAATTATTATTACAGATCTATGATTTTCTTCTTATTGCACTAATGGAACTAAGTATGTAGTTCATTTTTAGTTTCTTAAAACTTTGAGACTTGAATGAAGGATAACTATGCAAAAGTGTATATGAAACAAATAACAATGGAAAAAGGATTCATGTGTTGTTACACTCACTCATAAAACTTTATTTACATTTTACTTTATTGCTGTGGTTTTGTTACTGTTATTAAAGTGCAGTGGCACTTTGAAGACATGAAGCAATACGGAGTTACGGCTCTTTTACTGAGAAATAGGTGTGCCAATAAGTACTCTGCTTCATACTGTTTAAACTGTTCAGATTATATCAGGTCAGTGTAAATTGCTGGTAATCTAAAATTACATATTCCATCAAATGAAACAAACTAACATTATGCTAAGTGGGGTGAAGCACATAAGATTACTCAATAGGTGTTTTCTTTTGCCATCTGTTATGAAAAAAATAATTTTCCTGTGATATACTTTTTATCTTTTGTACATTCTTACAGATACTGCACATAGAAGAAAGGGATGGTAATTAGAATAAAATGTTACTCATAATGAATCATAAAACACCTACAGAACCAACCCCATCTTTTAGTATTGAATTTTACTAATGCTCTCCTTTGTTTCCCAAATGACCTATCTTCTTTAATGATGGTTTGGATACTGGTAAGATTCAAATTCTCATCCAAAGGCCGTGACACTATTGACTAAATCTCTGTTGTCTTCGCTGAGAATGTGAAATACTGTATTGCAAGATAAAATCAGCACGAGGTGCTCAGTGAAACTGAAGAGTCCATTAGTGCCTTAACTCTTCAATTCCCAGCTGGGTATCTCTCTTGATAAGGACAAGCTAAAAGGAAAAGTTACCTTTGTCATTGAATCTTTAACAAGGTGATATTGACAGTCTTGTATTCTGTATTTTTAGCATTTTTAGACTGCATCCCTGCTCCTTTCTTTCCCTGGATGTGGGCAAGCTGTGTTTCATTAGTCACTGGCTGATGTCTGGGTGCAGGAAAGGGCAGTGATTCGTCTGGGTCCTGTGTGCATCACAAGGACATCTTCAACATTAGGAATTAAATTCCATCTTACTGCATTAGAAGTATGGAAAACAGACTGCCAAAGTAATGGCATCTTGAATTAATATCAGTGCTTTAAAAATCTCAGATACACTCCCACTCTTAAGCTCATCTTTCTGGTATGCAATTTCAGAGATGAGCTACTTAATTTTGTAGTGTTTTGATCCTAAATTTTTATATTCAGTTATATTTTAAAAGCAGAAATGCTCAATTATTTATTTTTAAATTTTCTATTACTTACTATTAACTCTTTTTCTCTAAATAAGCCTTGTGTACTTTTCCTGTGTAGCAGATACAGGCACAGGTCTAGGCACAATTATTATGAGTTATAGATATTGCAAGTGTGAGCATGAATCAGATTAGCACTGTATTTTAGAGGCTCACTTAGATTTATTCCACTAAATAATCCTTAGGAGATCTTGACAATAATTAGAATTATGAGTACTCTCTGCTCTGTCATCAGTCTTCACCTGGTAGTTTGTTCCTGGCGGAATAACAAATGGAATTAACCTTTCATTTAGGTCTTTAAGTCCTCCATGCACATGGGACCAGACTTTTGAGTGTTCAGGCATTGTGCTGAGCTCTCCTAAAAATCTGGCTAGTTATTTTGCACCAAAATGGGAACTGACCCCTTTTGAAATTCGTCTATAATGCCTCTTAAGCCCTGCTCTTATCCACAGTGAAAAAATGATCAATTCCCAAGGGCACAGGTTCTTCTGAGCAGAGAGGGTTTGCAGCTCCCAGCCACCCTCAGCTGGGCCAGGCTGCCTCTGGTAGTCACTGCAGGGTGGGAGAGGGGAGTGAAATACCACTGCAAATTCACACTGTGGCCCTCCAGAAACTTTACTTCTAAAAAGCAGCAAAAGTTTGGGAATTCTAGGGGGCAATTCCTGTCCTTGCAGAAATTCTTTTCATTTCAGTAGTAGAAGTGAAGCCAGTTAATCCTACCAGCTGGGACTGTGCCTACTTATTCCTTCTAAATCATGTTTTTAAGTAAGTGCTTTGAGGAAAAGAAATAGAATCAAGTACCTTGTATCCAGGTATTCAAGAAAAAAGCCTCTCCTTATTAGAAATTATTCTGTCAGAGACAAAACCAATACATTAGAGTTGGAGAGAAAATATGTATGTAAAAGTCTAAAACTAGCAATAAAAGTATTTCTTGAAATTTTCCTACTTTTAAACTCCTTTCAATCCATATGACATTTCAACAATATTACACACACACTAAAAAAAGAGGGTGGAGGAATGGAGAAGCCTTTTAATGCATAATACTGAGGCAAGGAAAATATGGCTTGTTCAACATTAACCTTGACAAATTCATGCTCTTGTCATTTAAATGAATGAACCCTTCCAGTGTCTAGATTGCTGGACCTTGGGAAACAGCAGTGAGGAAGGATTGTAAAAATGATGCTTGTATCCCTTAAATTATTTTTTCTGAGTAAATGAATGATTCCAATGAAATCCAAATCAGGATGAATCTGCTCACTTGAATCACCTGTACAGAGCCGATGAACTTCTGTGTGAAACGGAGCTTGCCCTCCTGGGTTGCCATGTATTGATCTAAAACATCTTCCCTGAGCCTTCTCTCTCCTTTTCCTCCTACAGGCAAAAGGTTAGAGTTAGATAATAGTATTAATTTTCCAGACATCTGCACATGTTTTAATAGCCTTTAGAAGGTTTGAAATGGTTTCTGTTTGACCACCACAGGGCTAAAATGCCATTAAGGCTTAGATTGTAGCAATACATAACAATCATAGCCCTGTAGTTCAACCTGGCAATAAAAAAGCTAATTTATTTTATAGGAGATTTAAATTAATGTGACGAACTCCTCTCTCAACAGGAGCTGCAATACCACTCTCACTAAAAACACCATGGCCCTGCATGTTTTCAAAACCAGATAAAACCCTTGTATGTATTGTGTGTGCTTTTTGGAGTGTCTGCACATGTGTTTGTGTGTTCATGTAGTACAGCTTACTGTTCCTGAGAAAATTTTGATTTTTTTGTCATATCTTCATTCTTAGCCCTGTTTTTTATATCATCTGGCTCATAGGCTCAGCAAGAAGAAAGTGATTAATAGGGCAGCCTCCAGTGTTAGCATTGGGATTTTCTTAACACCTTGAGATCTGGAATTTTCTTGTGGACAAAAATAATTGCTGCTTAATTGAAAATAGCTTTTAAAACAGACATATGCATTTAATAAGGCTATTTTTGAATATCTGTGAAAGAAATCTTTAGACTTCAGACAGTTATCATTTCCAACTATATGCCAGAGGAAAGCTTCAGCTTATCCCATTATAAAGTGATAAAGCAGCATTTGATGGCAGCAGCTTCAGTGATAAAATGATCATGGCAGCACTGAGAACGAATCTAATAAGGGAATTGATCTGTAGATTCCAATTCTGGTAGAGCCAACATCGATCAACATAAATGTCAATAAGAAGATCGTACTGAGGACTGCCTAATTCCTTTAGATTATTTTGGGGCATAGTCAGAAAGTGAATGTGAAAATGAATTTTAAATTGTAGGAATCACAAAGACAATGACAAATATTATGTTGTTCTAGCAGGAATACCACTGACTGTCATTGTATGAGCAGTGTGTTGGAATTAGTGACTAGTTTTAATCACATAAGGATTGATAATTCAATGACTGTTGCAGAAGTGAGACTTTTCCCCTGTGTTTTTATATTAAGGAGTTTCTTAAATACAGTGGAATAATAAAAACCAGCCCACCTTTTTACTGAAGAAGCATAGATAGCATGTGTAGGGCATGCCAGAAAAGATTAATGGTGTAGTTCTTCCTTGTTGCAAGACTTCAGTATAAAGGTGCTTCCTAGACTCATTCTGACAATGCTGAAATGTTAAAAACAATGGACAGTGTAAAAACAGGAGGTGTCAGGATGTGCAGGACTCTTGCCCTTCACTCTTTGGTGTTGCCATAATTCGTAGCACCTACATGGTGCTCATTTAGCACAGTGGAATTAACATGCTAAGTAGTATTAGATCAGTGGGAAGACATTTATAAAAATAAGAAACAAAATAGAAATATGTACTTAATAGGAGGCTCGACTCCTGCACAACAGTATTCTCACAGCATGGCTGTTTCACCATACTCCAAGGAGTCTTCCATTTGCAAGCTCACTGAAAACATTTTTTCATTAATTATTCACATTCTGAGTAGCTGATTACTGGGTCATTGATGTAAACTGTTGACTTTACAGTAATTACAAACCACAGGGAACTTTATACATACATTTTCCTAAGAAATTAAATTAGCTCATTTTCATATTACTGCAATATTTACAGACTCCTACCGTAGTGCTATTAAAATGAGAACTAACACTGGAATCTCAGAGCTTGAAAATACTGATAGACTTATAAAATGAAAACTAGGATCAGAGGGGATTACTTTGTGTCTTTCACTGTAACGTTTATTTAAAGAGTTTATAAAAATTAATAAAACTAAATATTTGGAACAGGAGTAATTTTAGTCTTACATTAATGTTGTCAACTCTCTGAAGAATACAAAGAGATTATGCTATTTGTGTTTATACATCAAATGCCTGCTTGATGCCTTCCAATTTATACACTACGAGTTTCCAGCCTTCTGAGTTACTTTGGGTCTAATTCACTGTGTTTTGCCATCTCCAGATGGCTCGATAATACTGGAGATCTGCAAGCTTGGAAACTCTGCAGCAGACACAAATGAAAACTTTGTTTTACTTTTTGTGCTGGATTTGCCTTGTTAGCAGTATTTTCTGAAGCAATTTTAGCACCCTAATCTTCCAGACAAATGTTTGTAGTGTCACACCCTTGTGCTTTGTCTTGGATGTTGCCTTAAGACTTGGTAAACTCACCAGGAGGATTTGCCAGAAAAAACTGACAAACCAGTATAAATTCCAATTCGGGTTTGGATTTAAACTCTAGCATCTAATGTAAAGATTTTTTTAGAAAAGTGTGCCTAGTAGGAGGGAAAAACAACAAAAACAGATAGAAAATATCAAATTAGAACTTCAATGGAAGTATTTTTATTAGATTAATAGAAAATTCAAATCCACACCTTCACTTAAAATTTATGGAATAGCAGAAAACTTCCTTTTTTTAATTTTTGTACTAAGAACTCTTTTAGCTTACTGAAATGCATTTTAAAATTAATCCTTTAATATTCACTTATGCATAACTTTTCTTTCTATTACCACTGAGCAATACTGCATGGTTTTGATTGTTTCCTGTATTTTAAATAGCTGTAGGTAAGACCAATAAAACTGTTTGCTCATACCACTGTAAGAGTTACCCTGAGGGTCACCTACTGTGTATTAAACCTGTCCTCCCACCAAAAATGAATATAAGCAGCTATGGTGGTGGTCTCCTGTGGTTACAGCTGCTGAGAGCCTTGACAGCAACACACAGAGCAAACTGAGTTAATCTGTCAGACAGGCCTTAAGAAAGAACAGAACTTTAAATGTGAAAGACAATGTACATGCTCATACTAAATAAAGTTGCAAGGTGTAAGACTTGCTTTGCCTGTTCCAGACTGAGCTGTATAATGTTTC
This sequence comes from Climacteris rufus, assembly GCA_013398175.1. NCBI lineage: Eukaryota > Metazoa > Chordata > Aves > Passeriformes > Climacteridae > Climacteris > Climacteris rufus. The sequence goes on from VZRZ01002960.1 coordinate 649,255, forward strand.
ATATTACATGCTTTTTGTCAAATATCAAGTATCTTCATTAACAGCTTGGTTTGTTGGAAATGGTACCTGTAGCAACAGAGAAAAAATAGCATAGTGTGGTGCATGAGTTTTACAGTCAGAAGTTGGATGGTCCTGCCTGTGCAGAGCTTTATTTATAGCTTTTGGAGGTCTAAGAAGTGAAAAACATCTAATTACTTTGCGTAAGGGAGGAGTATTTTAACCACTCAAAGGGTGTTAGTTTCTTACTCCAGTTTTAGCCCTAATCCTGTACATGGTTAAACATGGCCCAACAGTAGGAGAAAGGAGTGACCTGACAAGGGGACTGCATATCCCATGTTCTCCTGTGGCTAACTCCTGTTGCACAGCTTTATTCACTTTCTCTAGGGCAAGTCCTGCAGCAAAAGAATAGAGTCAAAAGAGAGCTGTGGGGAACCTCTGTTTGTCCGTATGCTCCACTGATACTTTGCCATTTTCTTGTCCCTGGCTGCTTGATGCAAAATTTTGGTGCCTAAGGAAATGCACAGGTACATATCAGTTGCTCTATGTGCAAGTGAAAATACCAGTCTAAATATTCATTGCAAAACAGTCTCATATAGTCAAACCTGTAAGGAATTTTATAAACTATATAAATACATAGGTATTGTTGAGCTGTCATGGTACTGCCAGTGAACATGAGCATGGACTCAGGACACTGCCCTAATGCTGAGAGCAACAAAACCCAGTAACTGAATCCGATGTTTCTTCCTTTGAAAATGTTGAACTTCCCCTACTCCACCTTCCCTTCATCCAGGAATAACAGCTGTTTTCTTATCTCCTCATCCTTGAAAAGGATATTCTCTCATCTCCAGCTGAACCTCTCCTGATATGTATCTAAGGGCTACAAAAATCAAGATTTTGTTTAATGAAAGATGATACTTCTACATAAACTAATAGTATGTAAATAACTTACTTAATCATATTTTTTCCTTCTGTGGTCTGCCATCTTTATGGTGTAATGGAAATGTGAAGGTTTTCTCTGCCAGCCCAATTGCAAGGGCTGGGCTAAAGAGGAGAGCAGGCCAGAGTGTGCCTGTTCAGGTTTGTGATACCCTGAAAAACAGCAAAGACAGGAGAGGGCCATACACACCAAACAAGCATTTACAGCTCTGGCAGCAGGATGAAAATGTCTCCTTGGTACCTAGAGAGAGAATTTTTTTTCCTGTGAATGATGGACTTTGGCTCATGTGAGAAAAACAAAGCCAATTGATTTAATAGCAATTAACTCATCCAATATTGGAGAGCTGTGTACTCTTTGGCATAATTCATTGAAAATTGTTCTGGCAATGCTGCAGACCATTAGATGTTTCAAAAAGGAGATGGGAGCTGATAGATATTCTGCACAGATAGAGTCAAGAGGCACAATAGTTAGGGGAGCCTCTCTGCAATATTGCCTCGTGCCAGCAGGTAGTAGCCTTCTTTTATCTTCCTAGAAAGTCTTAATAAGGAAGCTGCTAGGGAAGGGGGAACTGGCCTGCTGATTGATGAATTGGTTATCTGCCTGCCAGATAATTGTATTTCCTATTGCACTTGATATAATAGGTTTCCACCTAAATTATCAATTACTTTGTTTTTATTTTTCATGTGGGTTACAGGAGTTGATCTTGACACTGAGCCACAAAGGGCACGGCCTTTTCTGCATCAATCTCCCAGGTGAAGGTGGAGCTTTGCTGCTGCTGATCGCAGGCACCTGCAGAGACACCCCCTCTGTTCTGCCCTGGCCTCTGTGCCTCTCAGCACCAACTCTGGAGAGACTTTTTAGTCCACACCTGCCCTGGCAGTACTCAGCACAGGGTAACATCCAAGGAATTTGGCCCAGTCCATGCTGTATTCACTTCCATATGGATTTTTAGGTCTGCACTCCACTGATCCTGATGCTTTCCTCTTTCCAGAGAGGCCCAGGTGCTCCCCATACCTCTGAGTATTGCCCAGTTTTCCCTTATCATTATAGAGGGCACCAAGAAATGGGGCAGAGAACTTGGATTTATAGTTGTAACTCCTCAGTTTCATATTGAAATATTCATTTAAGCTGATGTGATCTCTTTTGTGGAAGTCATTCTGTGCAGTGGTCTGCCTTTTGTTGCATTGTGTCATGATAGCATCAACAGTGATTTTAATGCTGTACAATCTTCAAGGCAGCAGTAGCTCCTTGATCTAGTTATGTGACTGTCATCTGAAAATAACCATAAAGGACACAGTACATTTTGTGTATCTGAGAAGAAATCAGAATGAAGATACATAGTTAGCACAATCTGTTACTTGATTTTAAAAGGATCATTAATGAGTTTTTTTTTAACAAAAACTAGAGCTTTTTTTCCATTTTTCAGTTAGAAAATTGATAAGGAAAAAGAAAAATAAATGAAAGAGAAACATTTTTCATATGCTTTTCTTTTGTAATTGGATGAGTTGCTTCAGTGCTGTGTGATTATGTTTAATTAATGACCTCAAACTTTATTATGCTGTTTGTTAATGCTAGTCATTGTTCTGGCCACCTCTGTTAGTTTATTTGCATATGTGTGGGGAGAAATATTCCCAATGTGATGATCTCATTTGATACAGAAATATAATCACATTATACATCTTGAGAACACACTTTCCCTCTTTGTTAATCATTTTAGTCTGCTGATTTGCCTTTGGTATTATAGTTTTATAGTGTCATTGAGTTTACCAGTGGCAAAGATGATTGAAACACAGCGTGACCCCTGTGCAGCCCAGCCCCTCTGGTCACTGAGCCCGTGGGGAAGGACCCCAGAGCCCTGAGCTGCTTCCAGCGTGTTCTGCTGGGCTATGTCTGACCACTGGCCAAAAACTGATTCTGTTTTCTGCGTGTTCCAACTGGGCTGATCTCTGCTCCTATGTCTGACACAGTTTCTGTATTCCGTATTGTGCAAGTAACACTAGATTCCATCGGATGACGTTGTAGGGGAATATTTTGTTTCCCTTATTGAAATGTATATATGTTCCCATTAAAGTAATGAAGTATTTAAATGCCTAGCTGGAAAAATGGAAAGACAGTATTACAACTGTAAAATTCCTATAGCACTATTTCTAGGATACTTCTTTCTGGGAAAATAAAAGTTCAGCTATGAATGTTCATCCATCTCAGATGTCCCCAGTCATCATCTCCAATGCACAGATCTGACTATTGTAACTTCCACTAAAATATCTCAGGTGTCTGGTTTCACTGGAGAAAGCAATTAATTTGTCTGCAAAGGGCGAGTACACCACTTGTTCACAGCACCAATGACTCTTGGTTCTGAAAACAGTGGAATTTTCTGGTGGTTCGGTGATGCAGTTGGAATTATTGTCAAGAGGAACAAATGTACAAAGACAGTAAATCTGTGACTTAGGGAAGGCATTTTACCTGGAGTTTAAATCTTTAAAAAACACCTGACAGTAATACTAGTGGTAGTACTTTGAAAGGTATACACTGAATAAACAGGCATCACTGATGTTGAAAAACACATAGCCTGGATGTAGTTAATATTTCTAATGAAACATATCTTGTTAATGGCATTTTAATCTATTCAACAATATATTGCACAAAATATGTTTATACAGGATATTGAGAATTGAAAATGTTTTCTATAATCTTTCTGCAACAGACAGTACCTCCTTAAGAAGCCTAGATAAATATGTAACTCTTGAGAAATGACTCCCAAATTTATAACTAGTAGTTTTTTTAAAAATTTCTGCGATTTTCTGGAATAGATGCCTGAAGCAGAGCATGCAGATAACAGAGGCTGTAGGGATGGCTGCCTGCTTTGTTCTCTAGCAGATTAATTTCTGCAGTGGGTACAAAGAGAGAGGGCTGGGGAGTAGCTGGGTGTAAGGTATTGTGTGACTCACCTTTCAGGGACCTGCAAAGAACTACTGCTACACTGTATAAAGGCTTTTGTGGCTACAGATTCTTTTTCCCTCTTTGGTCAGTCTTTTTGGATGGACAAGGGTGACAGGGCATTCACACAGCCTTGACAAGTCCCCATGGTTTGCATCCCTCATAGTGGCCCCTGGAAAAGCCCCTGGCAGGGTCTGCATGATTTGTTCCTCCAAGCTGAGCATCCTGGTGCTGAGGAGGGTGGGTAGATGTGGTCTCTTAGGTTGCAAGCCTGGACAATTAATGGGAAAATTAAAAGAGCCTGATCCAAAGTTGGGGTTTTTGGGTTTTATTTTTTTAGTTCATTTTCATTGATTTCAATGGACCGTGAGTCAGATCCATACTGCCTGTTACATGGTGGGTTGGCCCTGTGACTAACAAGACTGCAGATATTTCTTCTTTTGAAGTCATTGACCAAGGCATTCACATAAATCATGGATTTTATTGAAACTGCAATTAAAACAAATCAGGCTTAATGCACACTGAAAGCCCTAGAATTAGTGTACAGGTGAATATGGAGGGAAAGGCACAAGCTTAGCCATCCTTCCAAGCAAACTGAGGAAAGGACTCAGTGTATATAATTGAACAGCATGTGAATATTAATGCACAAAATCCTCTGAGTCCCTAGTTCCCTGATGCAATTATTTTCTATTCACATTAATTGTTCCTAACAGATGACATTAATGACTTTGAGTTAAAATGTGTGCAGGGAAGGCCTTCAGCAGATCAATGCTGGTTAAAAATAGGGTCACTTTTGCAATCATTCATGCAAGGTGTAACAGCTTGTAAATAAAACAACATTAACATGTTGATTGATTTATAAATGTTAATTTTGTAGTTCATTTTTATGCTTTTTTTCTGAAACCTGTCAAACTCTATGGATAATGGTGGGACTCATGTTCATTTGTTATTGTTGTGTGTGAAGTAATGATAAGTTGCAAAGCAGTGACTAGAAGAAAAAGTAGAGTTTGTTTTGGATGAAGGATGATCTGTTCTCCAGACAGGAATTCTTGGACAAAGTAAGCACAAGGAGCAACATTTCAAATGAGAACAAATCCTCTTTTACCTCACTGTCTTCATTTCCCTTGAAATTTAACAGCAGAGTTTGGAATTTTAAAAATGCTGATCTGCTGCATATTTGACAAATGCTTATGCTTTGCTTATTCCCTCCTGCCTCCCCAGAAACTCCATTCACGCATCTTGGACCTCTCATCTGGGGATTTGCTTTCAGAAGTAGAACGAAACCAAAGCCTGATGCAAGCTCGAAGTGCTGATGCCCAGATGCATGTGAGTGTCTGTGCTGTCCTTGTACTCCCCACTCAGAACCTCCTTTTCACCCCTGAAGTCTGGTGTCAGGGAAGAGCCATAAAGCTGATCTCTGAATTGAAACACTGTTGAGGCAGATAACAATACTTTTACTTCCTTCTGTTCCCTGAAATTCAATATTGTGGCCTCAGTTGATATAGTAAGCAGATAGTGTCACTGTGTGCAAAAAAAAGCGTAAATCTTAGCAATGTCCCTGATACACCTTTTTGGGTATTGATTACATCTCAGAATCTCTGAGAAATGGTCAAGGAGCTTTTTATTAAAGCCCATGCCCCGTATTATTCATCCCACTGTTATGATATATTATGTATGAACTTTTAAAAATTCATGGGCTCTGCTTTTTTTTTTTGAAAAGGAGTTAGCTTTGTGCTTATTTGGCAAAACGTTCACCAGTGTGGCTTTCATGTTTCATTGTCAAAGAGAAAAGTAGCTTAAAAAACAAAAATCACGTAGAGGGAAACAAAGAGTACAAGAACAGAACATTGAACCTGTTGTGCCTTTGATCTTGAAGAATAGTAGTGTCAACAAAAATGTAATCTCCCTTGTAATACGTACTTTAATGAAAAGGCATTGTTTCAAAGGTTCACAAAAGTGCTAACAATCCTTTGCATTATATTTAATTAAGCTTTCAGGTTAAGTGGTTCTAATATAGAGTTTTGTGTCTTTAATGGTCTGATTATTTCAATTTTCTGTGATTTCTAGGGAAAATTACATTTTTAAACTGTAATATTACATTCAGGCCTTTTTACTCTAATTTCATTAAAGGTAATGACTAAAGAGTCATGATTGCAAAAAACTAAAATTTCACCATGTCAGTTAATAGATCCATATGCAAGTGAAATGTATTTAATTAATGCATCATAAACATTCTATTCAAAGTACTTTCTTGGATAATTTAGAGAATAAAGGCAAATTGCAGGAAAAAATTCCACTCTCTTTAGTGAAGTGAATGCAATCTAGAAATTGAGTAGATACCCTACTTCATAATCTGGAGTGACATGATATTTTTTGCACATTTTCTCTTCTCTTAAAGATGATTACAGTAATATACTGTTCTTTGGCTTTGCTTAGATATCTCCTTTTTTCCCATTGCTGAATCTGTAGGACCAAACATCTTTCTCCTCTCTTAGGTGCAAAGGAAACAAAGGATGGAGAGGCTCAGACTAGCTGAAGGTGACAGGAAGGCAATCCTTGTCACTGTGCTGTGATCTCTTTTCTCCTACAGGAGATTCTGAAGGAGAGGATTTACAGGCATCCTTCCCTTAAATGCTCTGATGGATGGGACACAGCCCAGTGTAGAGGGCAGGAATTCCACGTGACCTGTTTTCCCAGTGCCACAGCTGAAATGCAGTGGAGTAGCCAGAACAAGCAGATGCTGCCTCTGTACAGTCACCCTCACCAGGAGTGACACCACCACAGCTGAGGAAGCTGATGACAGAGGGTCTCCCATGGGAACCACAATGTCAGAAATAAAGACTAATTTGTCTCTACAAAGCTTCAGAGCCAAAAACACAGGCATCAGCCTGCCTCTGATGCTGAAAGATGTATTCTTCCCAGAGCCACTGGATTTAAAGGCTATTCCTCCTGCATCCATTTGACTTCCTACGAGAACATGTACCAATAATTCCCAGAGGTGAAATGTGCTCTTGCTGCCTCTAAATGATTTTCCCATTCATAGGTTTTGCCTGTGACAAAGAATAATGATTTGCCCTGTAGTTACATTTGTCAAAACCAGAGCATTATGATGTCAGTTGAGCAATGAACAGCTGTACTGATGAACTCCTCTGCAGTAAAAATTCTGCTCTCTCACATTCAGCTAAAAAAAGGTTTGACCCTAGTAGTAATAAATGGGAGGAACATGGGGGAATAAATGGAAGAAATTAGGAGAAGGCCAACAAACATGTCAGTGTATGAGGAGTGCCTACAGACTGAGCACTGTTCCAGAGATTTGCTTGAAGAACCTGTGTCTAGGGCATGCACAGTTTTGATAATTGTTTTATGGATTCAATAACCTTAAATTTCTTGTTTCTTCCTGAAAGTAAAGGTAAATTCTTCATTTAAGCAAAATTAATTTGAGGTATATCTACATATAAAAATCAATAAATATTGTTTAGTTTCCCTTAATGAAATCCAAAGGGAAGTTTTATGAAGCAGACTCATAAAATCATAGAATCGCTTAGATTGGAAAAGACTTAAGATCATTGCATCTGATCATTAACCCACCACTGAGTGGAAAGGTCCCTTAAAATCTTCAAGTCCAACCATTAACCCAACACTGCCAAGCCCACCACTTAACCATGTCCCCAAGTGCCACATCTACACAGATTTTAAATCCCTCCAGGGATGGTGACTCAGCCACTTCCCTGCTCCAAAGCTTGACAACTCTTTGGGTGAAGAAATTTGTCTTAATATCCAATCTAAACAGCCCCTGGTACAACTTGAGACTGTTTCCTCTTGTCCTATCAGTTTCTACTTGGGAGAAGAGACTGACCCCACCTCATTACAACTCCTTTTGTGTAGTCATGTCTGGTGTTCCTGGTAATTAAAAAGATGTCTGATTTCTATAAAGAAACTGGAGAATAGTGCAAGCACTTAACATTAAAGAAGCTCTAACGCTGTTAGGTTCAAGAGTATTAGTTTGAAAACAAATTAAAGGCATCCTAGCTACTCCTACAGAGGTTTAATATTTTACCTAAAGTGCTATCTCCTCTTCATTACTCTCTTCCTCAAAGCTGGCACTTAGTCACAGTCAGCTGAAATTGCATTTGGAGAGGGGCGATAACTACACAAGTACTAAAGGCAGCCATAAAGTGTCAATAAATTGCATAAGCAAGAGGCTTCAGCTGTCTGCGAGCGACACGAAGATGGATTGTCCTACGTCAGAGAGTTTCTTAGACAAAGCTTTGAACTAGATAGGAAACCAAAATTAGACTGTAATGGAGAGATTCCATTCTCAGTGGACATTCTGCTTGGGATACTAAATTAATTTACCTTGTCCGGGGTGTACAGCCTCATCTGTTACATTGTGGAGCTATAATGCAGTTGTCAAGATGTACTTGTATTCTTATAATTTTGTTTTTTGTATCTTACTGAAGCACACTGTTTATGCATGAAGCATGATTCAAATAGACTCAGAATAGTCTTTACCATAAGAAGAACAAAATACTAGCTCAAGAATAGAGAAGAAAACTTTGAGGATTGTAGATTTTTTTTCCCCAGACAAATGAAATTGTTAGCAATTTTTAATTTCGTTCTCTGTATTAAATTCACCAGACACTAAATGGCATAACAGGAAGGTATAAGTAGCTTACTTGCTTTTTATTTGGCATTCTTAATCAAGGGGAAATTAAATTATCTTTTTCCATCCATAAGTTATTTCTATTTCTTCTCATATTTTAGGAATGCCAGCAGAATGTGAAATCCAGCATACCTGTCTTGAAATGCCAGAGTCAATTAAATATGACGGGTTCTAGCCGCCTGTATCCCCGGAGCAGCTGCAGCAGCAGTGAACTCTCCCTCTCGAGTGCTTGCAGTGAATATTCCAGTGGTTCCTCCTACACCTGGAATGATGGAAAGACAAGCAAGAGGGTAAATCAAATTAATTTTCTTTATGTATTAGCTTAGTTAATCTGAAACAAGAGTAATTGAAAAGCTGCCTACTTCAGAAGTTTTTAAACTTTCCTCTCTCTTTTATATTGAAAAGAGTTGTACTAAACTGTCGCCCCCGTTTCATTTTTTTAAGCAATTCCTTTATCACTCTAGCTTGCTTACAGTCTCCTCATTTGTTCTGACATTTATTCTGTCTTTCATAGTCCAAACGGCTCTTCTTCTTTATCTTAATCCTTCCATTCATATTGTTCTTCCTACAGGTTTTAAATGCACTGCACCCTTCACACCACTGTGAAATCCTTTATTAAAAAAGAACTTTGCTATAAATAGCAGAGAATGGAATGTAATGCCCTTATGCAACTCCTGTATCTCTTTACCAAAATGGTAACACTTTTATTGGCAGCAATTGTGAGTAACCCAAGTGATTTTCATTTTGTTTTGACAGTCATCTGTGAGATGGGATAAAAGAATAAGCATTGGTTCTTCACTCCCAAGCAACCTCTCCAGTCCTGCAGATGATCTACCTCCAACACGCATCAAGGAAAACCATATCTTAGAAGGGCTGAAGAAATTACAGAAGCAAAAAATATTACTTGAACCACCTTCAGTAATATCAAAATGGGGTTACAGAGATTGCATGAACTCCAACGAAGGAATATATTCCCCTGGTGTGAAGTGTGGTGGCCATAATGAACAGACTCGTTGTAAGCCAATGGAAATGGGAAGTATTTGCATTGAACATAACAAAACTTTCTCTTATGATTCAGATTCACATGATGATGCAGATGATGACTCTTCATCCTTACTGTTGCTTCAGGAAGTACCAAGCAAAGACTGCAGGACCTATTGTAACAAATTAACTCACAGCATTTCTGACAGTCTCTTTGACTGGGATCCTAATAGGAAACATTTGCCAGAAAGAAGTTCATATTTTAATTCAAAGGAAAGGCCTGAAAAACTGACTAGTTTTGTCAGTGGATTTCAGGCAGAAGTAAAATCATGCACCAGAGCAAAGCCGCCTGAGTTACAGTTAAATCAAAACCATTCTAATATGGGCTGGAAGGATCTTAATTTTCAGCTTTCAGACACTGATGACAATGAAGTCTTGGATGAATTGCATATAGAAAGCAGTGATGAGAAAAGTCCATCAGATTTATTAGCAAATCCCTTTCCTGAGAAGTACCCAAAGACCTCTGACATGCTCAAAGTCACAGAGAATTCTCAGTTTGTATCTATGGGCAAGGAGAACCAGGTACCTGTTCACTCAGACATTAGGTCAAAGACATGTAATTTCATTAAACAACAAAAGGTTATAAAAAAGACCTCTTCTGAAGAGTGTATTACAGTAATATATGATGCTGAGGATGGTGAGCCAATTGAATTCAGTTCACATCAAACTGGAGTTGTCACTGTAACAAGAAATGAGATTTCAATCAACCAGCCACAAACGACGTCCAGTGCAGAATACACTGAACTTATACCTCAGGGAATAACTGATTTGCAGGCAGGACCCAGTGCTAGAAACTACAATGCTTTAGAAAGACAGGAAGATGAAACTGAGAAAAATACTCTTGAAGATAATACAGGGAATAAAAATACAGTTGTCCCCCTGACCTATGGTGAATCCTCACACTGTGGAAGAGTGACAGTGCAAAATGCTTCACGGCAAAAACTAGTGAAGCCAGTGTATGATGCATCATACAAGGCCAATTCAAGCTCCACTGTGCATGCAGGTATCAATCAAAAGCCAAATGTAACTAAAATACCCAGCAGAGGTAAATTTTCTCCCCAAAAAACTGTGATGACTGACAGTGGGGAGACACCCGTAGCTCTGTCAGTAGGCCCCACAGCCCTTGAAAAATCACCTGCTGTGCCACCTGTAAAGCTTTCAAGATTCAAAAAGGCACAAAGTCCACCTCGTCATTTTGACTCGAAAGTCGACTTTCAGGTTCCAAAGCCCCCTGCCCACCCCCTGCCTGACTTGAAACGTCCAGGCAGAGGAGACGGGTCAAAGTATCCAAAGAGTCAGAGTCCAGCATCACCACTGTTGCCTCAGCACCTTATAGAGCCCTGTAGCTATGGGGAACCTCCCACCAGAGACTTTCATTGTGATTCAGCAACTGTAGAAGCCCGATCTCCATCCCCACCCCTTCCTCCAGGCAGGTCAACATCCCTGTTGATTCGGCCTAATTATGCTAATTCTCCACCTCTGGCAGTAAAGTTAGGAGGAGCTGGTCCCACTGAAACAGCAAAAAATATACTGAAATCATCTCCATTAAAAGGAACTGTGAACTCTGGCTTTCATAATCAATCTAGTCATGAAATGCAAGCAAAAAATGTATCTTCTGGGGCCAAAATTGAATTATCTTACCTTCAAGAAAATGCAGAAGGAATTATGCAAAATAAATGCACATCTCAGCAATCCCACAGTGCATGCCAAGGACTTTCCAAAGTTTCCACAAAGCAAGTCTGCCCAAAAACCTCTAATCAGATAGATCTCCACAGGAATCGTGAATATTCCAGCACTGATTTTCAAACAGCCAGGTCCTTTTCTCTAGGTTGTCCATCATTGGAAACAACTTCTTCACAAGACACATATTCCAGCAAAAACAATATTTCCAGTGACAGTAGAGTGGATCAGCTACAAAGGATGCCAACCGTTCTCCCCACAACTCCTCAATGTCATACAACAAGCACAAGTGAGCCTTTGCTATCTCAGGTAAACAATTTCCCATCAACACTGTTTCATGCCAGTGATGCTGCACATGCTACCCAAAACTCTAATGAGAAAGGAATGAAAACCCGTCTCCCTGTAGGACTGAAATTATTTGTCAAATCCCCCCAGCTTCTCCGCAAGAGCTCTACTGTACCAGGGAAGCAGGAGAAAGACAGCATAAATGCAGCTTCCAAAAGTAATGTGAGTTCAAGTAAGTACCAGCAAAGTGAATCTGTGTGTGTAACCATCAAAGGTGCTGTGGATGCTGAATTAAAGGGCTCTAAGTCTGATACTGAAGTGAAAAATAATTTTGCTGTGGGACTTCGTATGGACACAGCATCATCTCATTCACATGAAAACTGCAACTTGGTGGTAGACAGAGGAGATGGATTAGAAAACAAATTAGTTAAGAGGTCTGTTTCTTCTAGCAACAAGTCACACTTGAAGCCAGCTCTGGGCATGAATGGAGCTAAAGCTCGTAGTCAGAGTTTCAGCATTCACACAGGAGAGAAGCCATCTGCCCCTGTGACAGAAGGTCTCGGGAAAATACGGACTCAGATTATTACAAACACTTCTGACAGAGGAAATTCTCTAACGAGGCAGAACTCAGCCATGGAAGGACTTCAAATCAGGGCTGTTCCTGGGTCAGCAGTGACACCAGAGACTCTTTTATATACTACTAAACCCACAGAAAATTCTTATCCCAGACAAGGCTCTCTTGGAAATATGAGTAGTTGCAATAGCCAGCATGGAAGCCCAAGCAAACTGCCCTTCAGATCATCTCAAAAAGTAGACCCATTTCACAACACTTCAAAATGTGATGGAAACAAAGCATTTTCTCAGAAAGATGCACGCAGTCTATCTGTGACGAGTGAGAAAAGCACTGAAAGCTTTAAACACGAACCTCTAAGTAAAAAAAGTGTCCTGTCAGCAGAATTGGAGTTAGAAGCCTCAGCTACTGTATCTTCCAAACAAATTTTGTCCTTCCAAAGCTTCGATGGAATAAAGTGTCCTCATAGACTGGAAGCAACAAAGTCACGAAGACAGCAAATGTCTTTAAAATTAGCAGAAACCTCTGAGAAGGTCAATGATGTCTTAAGTTCACCATCTCTGCAACCTACAATAGAGGAGAAAGTCATGTTATGCATCCAAGAAAATGTGCAAAAGGGTCAGGGGCAAACCAAATCTCCCACTGTGGAGACTAAACAAAAGACTGGGCCCTCTATAGCTAGTTGGTTTGGCTTTCGAAAGAGTAAGCTCCCAGCACTGAGTAGCAGGAAAGCTGATGTTCCTAAAACTAAGGTGGAAAAAAAGGATGCAAAAGTTTCAGGGTTTGCGATTAGGCAGGCAAAATTAGAGAGAAGAAAAGAAAAAAAGAAAACTGAACAACACTGTGAAATAGAAAATGAAATTAACAGGAGAACAGACAATGGTGACATTTTAGCCATGGAGAGCAAAATTATGAAACCTTCCCAAGACCCTGCTGCTGAGTCTGAGTGTGAACAAGTCAGAGGTTCCACCACAGCTGCCTACTCACCAAAAGACAGTTTTATGAGAGAGCTTTTAGACAGGTAAGGCTCTGGAACATAATTTGGGATGTGTTGATGTCCATGTAACTTTACAGATGCCAAGTTCAATGTACATTCCTTTTGTGCTAAGAATGCACAGTAGCAAACAATAGTTGCACAGTTGGGACTTTAATCTCTACTAGAAAAAAAAAATTAATAATGAGATGATAATTTTGTTCATGTTACTTTGTTAACCAAACCATTGGTTATTGAAATGAAAGATAGTTGAGTTACATCCAAGTTGATAATTCAAATTATTCCAGAAATCAAGAATCTAGACAGATGGTGTGTAAAGATAGAGGGTAATTAGGTGCATGTTTTAATGTATTCCACCCTCCTGTATTGTAACCAGAAAACACATATTTGGTAACTTGTCAGAATTAATTACCTTTCTAGCTATCACAACCTTTGGTCACAGAAGAACTTAGCAATTGGTATATTGTGTTTTCACGTTTGCCCCACAGCAGTCCCAAATATAATATAAATCATTATATGTGAAAGGCTAAATTGATATACTACCTGAAATTGCAAGTGACAGGTTTGATCAAGGCTAGTTAGAAACATTTATCACTCAAAGGTCTGGAGACAGAAAGATACAGAGAGGTTACTTTAAACATTAAAGAAATGGGAAAGTAGAGTGATTGAAGAAGGGCAATGTAATTTATCAGAGGAATCACTCTCTACCTGCAGAGTTGATAAGAAAGCAGCTCAGCAGACAGAAAGTGGATCAAATAATGTTTCCTACAGGAGTGTGTCGAAGGGCAGCTCCCAGGGCTCCTCTCTTCACGGCAACTCTATCAGCTCTCAAGGAAACCACAAGAAAAACAGCAACACAAAAGCTGACATGGAAATGCAGAATCAGACCCTGGTAAGTGCTTCAGTACATGAAAACAATATTACCTTCTTTTTAACTTCTGGATGTGTTTCTTATTGCCATTACGGGCAAACAGGATAATAACTGTTTATATATAAGATAGAAAGATTTTGTGTAGCTAGGGGATTGTGAATTAATACAACAGTTGGCAGCTTGACTATAGGCCACATTATACAGTTAGTCATGAAGATCCTACTGCTTCTGCTGGCAATTCAATTCCAGTGAAGATACATGCACAATGATGCTATAATCATAATGCAGTAGAGTGAAATAATAGGACCATTTTCTTTTTTTTTTAATTTTTTCCCCTTTCCTTGAAAATTGCATGCAAGTATTGAACATTCCTCTGAACAGTATAGAAGTCATTAATCCTAAAATGTGCACTGCTGATGGGGAAAAGCAGAAGTATTTGGCCACATTTGGGAGTATTTGTCACTTAAGAGGAAATGTTCAAAAGCAAAAATATACATTTGACCTGTGTCTCTCTTTGTGCCATTAAAAATATCCCTGTTAATGCTCTGTAGTTAGTCTTATACTTCAATAAGGTACTAACTGTACCTGATAATTCAATTTACCCAGAGACGAGGAATGTTGCAATTTACAAGAAAAATCATCTTATTTTCTGTTAGCTGCTAGATTCTGGTTCTGGACTAACTTTACTGCATTTAGAAGGGTTCACACAGAGTCTAAGACAGTATCCTAAAGTCAGGCTGGATGAGTGCCCTTCCCTCTGAAGCTTCTTTTAATTAACCTTAGAATTTAATGAGCGGTGTCTTGCCTAGCAAGGGCCTTTCCCATGATGTTTTAAAGTCCAGCACAAGGAGAACAGAGATGCTTTAACCCTATAGCATTCTTTTCTCATTCCTGGCAGCAGTCTTGACTGTATTAGTATGATTATTATTAACCATAATCACAATTTTAACAAACAGTCTGGAAACTTGTGCCGAACATAATACTTAATGTGCAGCTGAGGCTATTTCCTTTGTTTTTCTGATAGAACTGAATTGTTGAAGTCCAGCACATACAACTATTTCATCTGAGGGAATCTGAAATACAAATTCTCTGGGAACATTGCAAAAAGCTTCATAATGGGAACTGAAGCAACTCTTAGCTTAGGACTGATGTTTAGGATGCTTAAGGTGAAAGCATTCTATACATGGTTTCAAATTCAGGCAATTTTTTTTTCCTTTTTTTTTACTTTAATACAGATGTCTTTCCTAGAAACATCTGCAAGGTCATTTTTTAAAACTTACAAGGAACATATGCAAAATGAATGTGTTTGAAAACTTTCCTCTTGACTCCTGTGGTATCATCTCTTCTTTGAAAATGTAGATGTCTCCTGCATTATAAAACCACAAATTATAAGCATATCTAAGGCTGTCCTTGTAGTGTCACTGAAAGGAAAGAGAGAGAATGAAAGTCTGGAAATGTGCAATATGCAGGAAATTCAATCCAACTGATCTAGAACTTTGATAGCAAAGCAGAGCCCCTTATCAGAGCCACTCAGTTTAACTATGCCCCATTTAATATGGTCCTGACAGCTCAGGGTATATCTTCACTATACAGAAGTACAAAAACCTATACACATTGCTTCTACAATTTCTTTCTAACTTATTATTTTCTAATGCTGCAATAATTTGCTGTGCTTTTTGTCTGTCATTTTGTGAAGTCTTTCTAAATGCTGCAATAATAGTCTTTTAAGTATATCTTCAAGAAACACACTGCATTTTATGAGGGAGCTACAAAGATTGTTCTTAATGTACATAAATAATGGAGAAATGATAATTATGCTATTTAGTTTTTAAGGACATGTTAGTAAAGGTGAAAAAGCATTACTTCTGCTACACCATACACTTTTGTTAACAGGGAAACAAAGTATTTCTGTATTGTTTTGAAGATTAAATTACATTATATGCTTCATTTTTTGGAGTTTCATATTGTGTTTATTGTGGCACTTAATTCCTGAAAGAAATATCTAGTGCCAAAAGACTGAGGACATCTAGAATGACAAGATTTAAAATGTGCTTACAGTTATTAATGCTAACTTATGAAAGAGATATACCTTAAGATTCCTCAATATGTGATATTTCATCTTGTCCTCCAAACTTCTGAAAGAAAAACAATGAAAAGTCTTTAAATTTAAAGTTCATGAATCTTATTGCTATCATTTCCAATTATTCTTTGGTGGCTGCTTACTTTGAAGCAGATTGCAAAGGGCTGAAAACAGTCACATGCAGTAGAATGGCCTGTCGTGCATTTTTTGGTTTTTGCTCATAAAAAGACAAAATTAATGCTTTTGGAGAAAACAGCATAAATCTCTTGAAACGCCCAAACCCAGGAAGATTTCTTTTCTTTTTTTTTGCACATTGCAAAGTGCACTCAGTTGTATGGTTCAGTGCAGAAGCTGCTGTATTTCAAAGCTGCATATCAGATATAAACTGCTGCTTTAAATCCTGGCCAGAACATTTTTTAACATTAATTTTCCAGTAAGTTTTTCCTTTAAAAGCTATTTAATTTTTGATGATTAAATCACTTTCCTTATGATGTGCCAGGTAAAGACTTGAGGCACTATTATGCCATAACATATGCACCGATTACCTCTGATTTCTGTTCATGCAAAGAATGTTATTGCTGGCCTGCCACTGAATTTATGGAAAAAAGAAATGTTCCACCAAAGGTGGCCTTGTGCATTCACCTTCAGAGGGATACACTTCCCGTTAGCGTTCATCAAAAAGGCACTTTGCTCTAAAGGCCAGCCAGCAGAAATACATAATACTTTAGCCTACACCAAGGATATTCCACCTTCTCCAGTACTTTTTCATGTCCTTGGCTGGAGCTTAAGGTGAGATACAATCATTTTTGTGCTGCACTGCTTCATTTCATCTTTGTGATTTTGTTATAGCCCTGTGTAATTTAGAAAAGCCACGGGCTTTACTGTGTGAGGTGGAAGTGTGGCACCAAAACCAAGACACCAGGAGTTTTGTGTAGCACTCCGTGTGTGCAGTCTGTGTGTTTGGGGAATACCCAGGGATCTATTGCAATATTGTGAAATGTCACAGCAGCACTAAGCCATGCAGTCTGCAAATGTGAGAAACTGCTCTACCCAGAATTTGGTGCCAAATGATCGTTTGCCACCTCATTTTCCATAGCCTGAAGAGAGTCATTTTGGAAGAAAGAAAAGATGTAATCAAATCTCTGGGATTAAAAGATTATAAATGCACTTTTGCAAATCTAGAGAGTGAGTTTTTGGTGTCTTAGGCTGGTCACAAGAGGTCAATAGGGCTACTTGTGTAATCCAGCAAGCAGAATATATACCATCATCAAAGATATGTCATGCAAATTATGATAAATTCTCATAGTTTAGATTACAAAATGTGCTCCTGTTATTGTGAGTGTGCTGTAAGCAGTTTAAAATAGCAGAGAGTGATTAGAAAATAATTTAAGATCCCCGAGATACTGAACAAATTTTTTTTTTGTGGTGCTGGCTTTCCTCCTCTCATCACTCTGGAAGCATCTTTATTCCTGTTTGATTTATGTAGCATGGTAGAAAAATATGTCCCTTGATTGGAATTGTGGCCCCTGATGGCATGGAATGGAGGGGAATTTTGCTGTATACTAGGGAGATTATTTGTACACTTAGGAAATAGGAGTGCAGAACAACAGGGCAAAAATATGTCCTCATCTAAATAAAACCAGAACATCTGACGGGTTTGAATAACAGAAACTTGAATACCACATACAGGCCCTCAGAGTGCACTGCATTCTTAAATGAAGTTCCTCTCTCTGTTCAGCTAATAAATGCCTTTAAAAAGAGGTGGAAATAAAAATGCCAAAGTCTAGTGTTTGCAAACTGAACTAAGAGACACCACACCGCATATTAAGTCTTTATTTTGAAGAATTGTATCTTCCCAGGGTATTTTTGACTGCTGCATATTGTGACTTTGAATGAAATTAAAGTTGTTCTGCTCAGATGTCATTCACAGAATGAGACAAGTTATATATTCACTCTTAGCTGCCCTGTAACTTTACTCTGGTTTGTTTCTGAAAAATATTCTGTGGTTATCATGAAGCAACATAAACAGAGTCACAGATGTTCTTCACTTTTGTTGTTGCACTATGTACAGGCTAAAGTAGTCACAGAAAACCTGCAAGAAGAAGAGGAGGACACCATGACAAGGACTACATGTCAGAGTCATGTGATAGGTACAAAATTATATTTTACACTGGATTTTATTGCTGTCAGTTCTTGGGAACAAAGACATGTTTAATTCTTATTACCTTATTTTTTTGCCCAGTAATATCAGCTTTAGCCTTCATTTAGCTCTGTTCCTGGATAGCCAGATTTCATCAGCTGCATGACAGATGAGTACATGCCATTGCCATTGTGGGTCAATGCAATGCTTGACAGAAGGGCCTTGGGATCTGCTTATGAAAGATCATTTCAGCCTCCAAGACTAGTGGGTTACAGATAGTGGCTTAACATAGGGGTTGTTGTGCATGACACGTTCAGTGGGAGTAATACTGATAAACTGTAACTCTGTCATCTGGCCTTGAATTAACAAAATTCAGAATAAAATTATAAATGGAAGAATAATTACTGTGATAAACTGAACCACAGGGAGTAGCAAAAAAGTGTCTGTTCAGAAGACCTTAAAGTTTAAAAACATACTTGCCTTTGCTCTACACTCTTTTAGAAGGGTAGCACCATCTACCCTGCCTTGTGATTGGCATGTACTAATTTTTAATCTCAGTGCATTTAAAAATACCTAATAGGCAATGGAATGTGATTTTACTAGCCAGAATCTCTTACATTTCACTGGTGCTGTCAACTCAGCAAGTGGGTCTGAACAGAGGTTTCATGTCAAACCACATTTCTCTTGGGGGCAGAAGGAAAATATTTGCATGCTTTATTGACTTGTACAGCCTTTTCTGTCCCAAATGCAGGCAAATAAGCTCTGGCTGTGTTACCTGAAGGAAAGATCCCTAAACTCTTCCCTCTCGAGAGCTCAGCCATAATCTGGCTCCATTACAGCAACTAGATAACAAAAATTCTGTTCTATGCTGTGTAAGGCTCTGAGGCCGTTCTGTGAGGGGTTAAGCACTAGCCCTGCAAACAGAAATACATGCTTCTTATTCTTTGAATAAAGAACTTATTTTCTGTTACACAGAAGTTGCCCAGCAGACAATAACTCACTTAAGATTGTTCAGAATTATTTTTTCTCATGCTGAAATAATTATTTGGCCTCCATCCCAAAACTTCTCAAAGCTTTTACTTTAGTGAAATGTTTGAATTTAATTTTTTACTCTAGATACTAAAAAGGAAAGAAACAACTATTTGCAGAGCTTTTTTCCTAAAAGTAATGCAGAGTTTCCTTGGTATTGTTCAGTGTAATTGGTGGTTGTGGCTGAGGCCTAGTGCTTTACTTCCATATTTTACTTTGTTATTGGGTCCTGTAATATACTGTGCTGGTGGCTTTCGAGAGGGTTGATATTTTGCTCCTCCCACAGGCACCAAATCTGAGTGTCTGACAGGACATAGTGGAAATGGAGCAAGCTGGTTGTCATTTCCTAAAGTCAGATTTTGGTTGTGCCTTGGGCTCACAGCGCCCTCAGTTAGCGGGGAGAGGTCATCACTGTGGGACCAGCCCTCCTGCCCACCAAAGGCTGTTTTTGCAAGGAAAATAGCTTTTTATTCCCCTTTTTCCGGGCTGATGACATGGGTAAAGGGACAGGTACATCAATGCATTTGTTCTACTGAGTTTGATCAAAACTGCTAACAAACTTAGAGCTGAATGTATACAAGATGTAGAAAGCCTATGATTAAGTAGGGAAAAAATTTTATATAGCAGAAAAAACGTATTGCTGTAGTTGTCACTAAAATAACTAAATTGACATCAGTCCTGCCCAGTTAGATAATAAACAACATACTAATAACTGAGCAGTCTTCTAGGTTAGTGTCACGTGAGACAATTCTGGTTCATCACGTTCTAATAGTGAGATACTCCCCGGTATGTGAATCAAAAAACGTGTAAAATACCAGTTGCTGGGTTTTTAATTGTCAGTTGCTGATCTAAACCAATTTAAGTATTTTGCTGGCTCTTTAGATTTGCTAAATTGAAAGAAAGCAAGAATGCCCAGTTATATATGATTTCCCTCCTCATTTACCTGTATCCCAGGAACACATCATTGTTTCCATATGAAGCAGTCATTTATATCGTGCTATGTTGTACTTCAACATATATTTAAAACATTTTGAAAGTTTTTAAAAATATGTTACACCCTGGATGTCTTTGCTCTAGTGTCAGTGAGGAAGCCAAACATGGCCCTGGCAGCACAGATGCTACCAGTGTTCCCACCCTCACAGACAGCAGACCTAAGAATCCCTGAGTACCACTTTGAGGTCCAGCCATTTCAGAGCTCTGTCCTCAAGCCCTTCACAATAAAGTAGTTGGGTTTTGAAAGAGGGATGAAGTGGAAAATGCTTAAGTATCTAGTAAGAGGAAGGACATGATAAAAAGGTTGACTTTCCCTTCATGTCATGACAGAGTCCCCAGCTCAGACAGCTACAGCAGGGTCTTCAAATATTCCTATAAATAAAATTCCTTTATTGAATGCACAGATGATGTGCCAAGCTCCTGACAGTATTGTTCCCGTGTAAACATTAAAAAAGAGCCTTCATTTTACAAAGAAAAAGAATTCTGTTCCTCCTGAGGGAGTAGAAGTGGCATTATTTGTCTTGAATTTCCCCATTGTCACAATGGTCCAAAAACTTACAAGACAGTTACAAATGACACCTTTACATACAGAATGTAATAATTGGACATCTTGAGAACAAAGCATTTGTTGAAAAGTTCAATGTTTCATATTTCAAGTGCTGTTTCAAATTAGCAGCTACTCCTGGAAAAGTGTGATTGTATTAATTATAATGCATTAAGAATTTTCATTGATAAACAGCTTCAAGGAAAAAGTAAAAAATCCCTGGCACAAGTAAATAAATGCTAATTACTGAAGAATACATTCTTGCAGACAACTTCACATGGGAATACTAGGGTATGCTGTAAGAGTATTTGTGGGTATACACAAATTAACAGGTTGTTTTCTTTTTGGGAATGTATCTGTAATGAACAGAAAATTTGATCATAATTAATCATATAATTCTTCAGTGTTGATATAACCCTCTGCTGAGGTTGATGACAAAGATTGAATGTGCCATTTTCTCAGAAAGCTGCAGGATGATAATTTTTCTGGGTCCAGTTTTCTTTTCTTCTCATTACCCCAAATGGATGACAAACTCGCTAGAGGAGCAAGTCAGCATGGAGTAGGCTTTTTGCTAATCTTATACTCAAGCTTCACAAAAAACACAGCCTCAGCATAAATAGGCTGATAAGAAGTGTCTGAGAAATTTTTAAGTCTATCCTTAAATTTATTCTCAGGTTTCAATGCAAAGAGGATTTCTTTTTTGTCAGAGGTATTTCTGTATGTGAATATAGTTATTCACCATAGTGGATTTCCAGAAGTCATTCCATCCTTAGCAACCTAAGTGAATCAAACAAACACTTCTGTTCTAAAGCACTGAAATTCAGGGAGTGCATGAAAGCATGGACAGATCATTTAAGGAATTGGCTTATTGAATTGGAAAGTTTTTTGTTTCAAATGTTTTATTTAAAAGTCACTGATTGAGCTAAAAGGCCAGATTCATTGTTTAATAAAAGCCTGTTGAGTTTTGACATCAGGGGCATCACTGCAGGTAGATTTTGTCCTCAAAATGACATCACTGGTAAAAATAAAACAGATTTTAGCAATCTGAAAAGGCCTGCAGTTTGCTTGTGGGTTTTCTGGAGAGCAAATACTTGACAATAGAAGAACTGGTAGGAGCAATCCAAAATACATCTGGGACTGTGTCTAACTATCTGCTCCACTGGAAGCACAAGGTACTTCCTACTGAAGTTGTGTGAGCAGTTAAATCCCTGAGGCAGGCTGGGGTTAGTATCCACACTAGAAAGATTCACAGTTCTTGGAAAGAAATTACCTAACTGTGCATTGACGCCTGCTGTTTGTTTGGAGAATTTTAAGTGAACTTCAGAGCCAGGCAAAGATTATGAAAATAAATATAGTCAGAATTTTTTAAACTTTGATTAAAAACTTGGGACTAATTTTTCTCAAATTTTCATTAGAGATCCAAGTCAGTTGCTTAAAATTGATTTATCTAACATTAAATGGGAACCTTGTAGATAATACAGAGCAAATGTTTTCAGAGACTTAAAGGGTTGTGAAAAGTCTTTAGCTGGATAGAGGGTTGGGCTTCCACACGATCAAAGCAACATTAAAAGTGCACTGTAGACTTTGCTGCTTTGTGCCAGAACAAAAACACACACTGAGGTCAAGGGATTCTTTTGTAGCTCTGCTGTAGCCCAGTGCTCAATTCCATTAAAGTTCTTGATAATCATCTTCCTTATGGCAGGCTTTATCATAGCTTTTTCAGCTTTCCAAGAACAACCTTTCAGAAGGGCTTTGCAGTGTAATTTAAGGGCAATTTGGTCAGAAAAAGGAAGAATTTTTTTTTCTTTTTGGGAAGCTTTTTGGAGGTTTGTCTTCTTTAGAGAACATTTGGTTGGATCCCTTAGATGCTTGATATTCCAGAAAGGAAGTGCAGTGGGTATTTTATAATATGTTGCATTGTGTTTTAAAATCTCCCCTCCCCCTTTCAGCTTTACATGCAGCAAAGTGATCAAACTCCATTTTCAGCAGAAACCAGGAAAGTCCTTCACAGTAGGTTTTATAGATAAATTGCTGGCTCCTTGATAGCAATTTTACAGATATACTGATAGCAAAGGTAGAACATGTAACATTGTACATGTAAGTGGCTTTGACTGAAAATGAAATGTCACCATTACAATTGTTTGTATTGATGTATCAAATACTAAAGATGACAACCTCGGCTGTGTATTCTGATATTGTTTTATCCAGCACCCAGTAGCCACACTATGAAATTATATACAGGATAATAAAAAACCACACTTCATGAGCAGACTTTTCTATGAGGAGAAGGATCTGCATTCTTTCTAGTGCCTCAGATAAATTTGTCTCTGCGTCCTGTTTTCTTTCTGGTTCTTATGTATGTCTTTCCCACAAATATATCCAATTACTGCCAAGATATCCTTTTCTCACCTTTCTCCTCATGTTTGCTCACCACCATCATTTAAAACTGGTGGTCAGTGTTTACTGCTTGGGTGGTATTGCTCAGTATTGCTCATTGTCTGACTCCCCACAAATCCAGACAAATTCAGAGCCTGCCTTTCTGTATCCATACCAATAACCATTTCTAACCAACAGATCCTTGCTCCAGTGCCATCTGCCTGTTTTTTCTTGGTTTCTTTCTCAAATCTAGATCTGGTGAACACTGGAACTGAGAAAGTATGTCTCAAATTTAATTTCTAAATGTGCCATTTAATGTACATAGTAATAGTGCTTAGTTGTATAAATTACCCAACATCCTATTCCAAAGCCTGATGTAAACAACAGCAGTCCCTCTGCTTGTTTAATAAGCTTGTACCAAGCTTACCCCCCTCTGCCAAACCAAAAACTTGGTTTTGTCCTGCATTATGCAAACTCCTAAAACTTTCAGTGTTTTTGCTGGATGATTAAGTAAACAGTTATTGACTTCATGTTTTCTTATTCTTGGGGAATGGAAATAGATGTGAAGGAAACAAGCCTGATTAATGTGGTAAGTACATTAAGTTTGACATGCATCATCCTAAAGCATGTCCATTAAGTCTGATTTATTTGAGCAAACACATTTACAGTAAGGAACCCTCAAAACCTGGAGACAGATTATGTGAGGTCGGTAATGGATTACTGAGATAAATGTAACAGGATAAGTGAGAGAGGAAAGATGGTAACAAACTGCTCTGTATTATAGCCTGTGCATTCAGTAAAGAGAGGTGATCCACATCACTCTGGAGAGGCAAAGGATGATCCACAAGTTGCTAAAATGCCCGGCAAATCTTTGGGTGCATTTAATGAAGAACAATATGCAACTGATAAAATGTCTTTTGACCTCAAAAGAAATCCTCTCTTGTCAATAAGTCTCAATGCCTGAGAAAACAATTTATCACTGTCAGCATTAATTCCTTTCATCAGGCCATTGATAGAAGTTGAGAAGAACCATTTAGCAATCATCACCGATACAGCAGTTGCATCATTCATTTACACATTTTCAGATAAAGGAAAATTGTTTGCTTTATCTTCCCCATCACCACCCAGAAAAGCTGTGGAATGCCTAGAAGTCTCTACATGTGAGGTTGTTGTCTATAAAAGTCATCAAGCAAAAACAGTTATCACTGAATTCACTTCCAGCCTGGGTCTGTTCCTATTTCACATCTGAAAAATGTTCCATTTTGATACAAGTTTTGATAAGGTATTAGATTTTTCATGAATCCCCTATATGAGCAATGGTACAAGTATGCATGAATTTATTTGCACAAAGCTATTTTCCAAAGCCCTATGTGCATGTGGTAGCTGAGAGGTAGGTGTTAGATTTGTAGGTGCTGGCTGGATTGCTTAGCAAGTGTGTTAGAACCTTGAAATGGGACTTTGGTGTAGCAAAAACTTAAAAACCTTCTCCCTTGCCATATCTAAACAGCTTCCAGGTTGGATGTTAATCCAAAGGACTAAATTCCCAAGTGCTAAAACAGTGATTAATTCATAAATAATAAAATAAACTGGTTGCCTCGATAGCAACATTGGGATCCAAACTTGTTAAAAAGAAACAAAACAAAACAAATTAGCCACAAAACCTGGTGCCATAAGTGTCCTGGAAGATGTGAGAGATCATCACAATCTCCTTACCTGTTATGGTCTCACTGTCCGCAGTATCTTCAGAGATGGGTGAAAGTGCACAAACAGAACGGAGCTCAACTGGGAGAAAAGCAGTTACATTTGACTTACCAAAACACCTCAGACAGTTCCTCTAACTTTATGCCATTTGCTGCCTCCGTGTAAAATCCCCAACGCATTTTCATGCCATTATCAAGCACTCTTCTTCCCCTTTTGTGCTGCCTTCACAGGGAGTGTGCAGCAGCATTCAGTAATTACTATCCCAGGCCTTGCTCATCAGAAACAGTCACACTGGTGCATAAAGCTGGCTAAATATCCTTTCCTTCTATAAAGTTGCTCTGCATAGTCTCAGTGGAATTTTATTAAAATACATGACCACTTTCTTGTGTGGTTTTCTTATGAGTGAGAAGGTGAATGGGCTACTCTGCAGAATGGAGAGGATGAGAGAGGAATGGCATTATGTGGGTTTGGGCCACTAGAAATGGGGGAAATAGTGTCTACTCTACTCTGTTCTTGATTTGTTTGACATTTGGGCATTCCTGCAGGGATTGATTTTGAAATGGTGGTCTGCAGGAGCCTATGATAATAGAGTGAAACTTTCTGTGCATTTTTCTAGTTGATACTTGTGTTCCATGAAGATGATGGAAAACCTTGCCAATGTGAATAATAAGAAACTAACATCCATTAATGTCTTCTAATTTATGTCAGCTTACCTTCTTCACAGTCTGGCAAAGACAAATCATTTCTTTGTACTTTAAAGATAGTACACATAGCATTTGTCTAATTGCCAATTCTTCTACAGCACTGCTGCAGCCTACTGTCTAGCTTGTCTTCCTTCTGTGGAGAGAATTAATATTTTGGATCAACACTTCCTTATTAGCCACAATGATTTGCTGTTAATTTCCTTCTTTGTCATTACATCTATTCACCCAGAAATACCAAATTTTATCACTGGAGTGAGAAGTGTGGCTCTTTATGCATTATATATAGGATACAGTCTAATTATTATTCAACATACTGAGAATCTGCTGGTCTCATTCAGGCTTAAAATGTCAATTAAATGGGATGGTCGGGTTCTTCGCCTCTGAAGTTCATGCTGCTGTGTTGATTTACAGTACTTTACAGTCTAGCCCAATCTAAATCCATTTTTATCACTCAAATCAGGACTGTGTCTAACTATCCTACCTCTAGCAGGGTAATACACACCAGTATTCTCTGTAGCAGTATGAGTCCTTCTGTTTGAAACTTTTCTACTTTACATGTTTCTTGCTCCTGGCAAGGGGGCCATCTGTAGATGTGTGTATGAAGCTTCAGTCATATATTTCCCATTAATTTATATACCTGGAGTACAACTTAGCAAACTGGAAAGCATTTTGAATGAGTTATTTTAAACATGTGTTTCACCTGTGCTCACAGGGACTTCATGCTCCTTCTCTACAATGAAATCTAGTGTAATGTTTATGAAAAACACATTTTCACCTGAATTATCAATTAAGTTTGAGCTGTATCGGCATATGCCTTTCCAGATTCTCACTGTGAGGATAGGATGCCTGTTCCTAATTTTGTAGCTGTTTTTAATTGAGTTTGAGCCTTGATTCATGTCTTCTGACTGACACCTGAATTGTTAACATAGGATTATGCAATTAAGCATCATAGCAAATGATAGAAAAACAGACTCTTCAAAAAAATCACTGTAAGAGAGAAATAATACCTACAAAAGTAGTGCATAGTTTTTAATACTAGGTGAATTTAATTTCTCAGTGTTTGGGCAATTCACTGTTAGGAAAAGAAAAGGAAATCAACCAATAAATTTACAGTGAATAATTTATCTACTTCCTTTCTTTAACAGGCAAAGAGGTGCAGTATATTGTTTCAAAGTGGTCACTCTAATGGTGTTTTTGTAGCACCATGTAACATGGCATATATTTTTCACAAAAAGTAGATTTCCTGAAAAAAAATCTCTGTTCATTCTTCTGGCTTTAAATCATGATGGTTTCTTACCATCTCCTGCTTGCATGCAGTTACTTCCACATTGATTCAGCTGGTTTGGAGGAGCTGAACTTGGGTACTGAAATGGAAGGTTTATAGTGCACCTAAAAGTTGCTCAAAGCTCTCTGCACTCACTCTGTTAATTAGTTTTCACTTCATTAATTAAGAAAAAAAACCAGTCTGTTTCAGGTGTGCATGTGTATTTTTAAGTGTTTGTTAGCAGTACCCTTAAGTAAAGCCAACTGCAGGGCAAAATTAAAAATAAATTATTTAAAGTTTCATTTAATATTCATGTAGCTTTAATTTCAGTATTTTTTGTACTAACAAACAAAAAGCAATGATGTTACAAAATAAATATAGTATGTTCTCTAGAGCATTTGCAAAACCCAGAGCTTCCTATGCACTTAGAAACTGGTCTGTGTTTACCAAAGACAGCATTTTTGCTTAAAGCACTATCCCTAGTCCTATCTGTTGGGAATAGAAAATCAAAGAAAGTATCTCAATGTGAGTGAAACCAGCCCCCAGTTTATAAGAGAGTTGCTTAACAGCAAGTAAATCAGAGCTTCCATCCCGTTATCCTTAAATGCTTCCAGTGCACTCATCAGTGAACAGAAACCCTGCATGGAGCAGCCAAATGCTCCCTGGGGCACTGTGTGCAGCCCGGGTCTCTGAGATGCTAAGTGTGACCACTTCCCTAACTGTGGTCTAATGCAGTCATTCTTAAAATAAACCAGCTGCTTCGAATAATATCAGCCAAAAAAACAATCTTAGCATTTCTTGTAAGTATTTTGCAGCTTGCAGTTAATTCCTGAACAACCTCCAAAAGAGCTGAGCGTAGGTATCTCTACACAAGCATTATTCATGGAAAGGGTTGCAGGTTGGTTATGCACTGGCTGCCAAAAGTCTGCTTTCTTTATCCTCACAACAGCACTGTGTGATGGAGAAGCATGATTAGCTCTGTGTTTAATGTGAAGAACTGGGGCATAAAGAAAGACAGATAAAGGTCTGTGGTTACATGGAAAAAGCATGGCTGCGGCAGCCCTTGGCACCTGGGTAAATAATAAACCATCCTTTCTTGGGCTTTGCTACTTACAAGTAGGATTTCTGGGAGCTGGGGTGTCTTTCCTGCTAGAGGATGGCAGATGAAGGGAAGCATCCTTCCGTGCTTTGAATGAGCCCTCCCCAGTAAGACGTTCCTGAGACTGCAACTGTTGGCTCCCAACCTGCACATTGCAGGGTACCGAGGGAAACAGAAGGCTTTGCTCAGTGAAAAAAACTGGGAAAGCCACATCTCTGCATTGCAGCAGACCTGTTGCTTTACCTTGGATTCACACCTTGCTTGAGATGTGAGGACTTCTCGTTCTTCTCAGCTGTTACTCATCTACAACTTTTTAAAAGTTAGTTGCAAAGTTGTAAAGCTGGTTGGCAGTGTGGATGTAAAGCCGAAGGGGACATACAACCAAAAAAGAACAGGAATGGCTCCCCAAAGAATTTCTAGGCTGGTCTCATCAACAGCCAGGCTGCAGCTGGACCTAATTTAATTACCTGTTACACAGAGCTTCAAGTTGGTCTTCAAATGAATTATAAGTCTCAATATATCTTTGCTGGTAGGCCTAAAATTGTATCTGTTCCTAATATCCTGTCTCATGAGAACAGTGAATAGATTTTTGGAAAGAAAATATAACAGCATAATACAGAGAGATCATTCCAGATATCATTGGCTGTGGGACTTCCCCAACTGGAAAACTGCATGTGGACCTTTGTATTTAATAAACACTGAGACATGTGGAGTAAAAAATTCCAGAAATTATTCAAGTTCTTTTTCCACCTCATTTTGTTCTCTATAACAACCCTATTCCTCATAGTTTGCCACCATTACAAGATTGCAGGGACCAGATCTAAATGCCTGGAGGAGGACAGGAAGCACTTATTGAAAAAAAAATTCCATAGATAACTTGCTAAATTGGAGTACAAGTTCATTAGTATTCACTAATAATTAAAACTAATCTTTTGACTTTCTAGTAGAAATGTATTTTAAGATGGGACTGGAATTAAAATGAGGCAGCAATTATCTGTTTCAGCTCAGAAAATACACTTCAGATGGGATTGTGGTCATGGAAAACTGTGAAGACAACTGACAAATTATTGGATAAATGACATATTGAAGTGTATGGGTTTTGCAAAATAAAGCGTGACTAGGAAGAAAATAGAAAGGACACTGAATTATTTTGTAAAGTCTGTATTTATTTTGTTTATTGTTATTATAAATAGGCATACATTGTAATCCCAGATTCAAGCAGCTATGAATGAAATTCCATCATTTGAAAATGCACAGCACAGTCCTCCTCCCATTTTCCTTTCCTTAGTATATGTTGGAAATGATCCCATGTCACCACTGCAGGACCAATGCAACTGTAAGGCTATGAAAACCTGGCTTTTTTTTTTAATTTTACCTAGGATGGCCTTTGGGGTTTTTAATTTTGCATACTGATTGCACCTCAGATTTAGATAGAAAACAATAGTGCACTCATCTTTGACCAATTGGATGAAATTATGGTGTAAACCCAGCAGGAATAATCTACTTTAAATTGACATTGATTTGGCAGAAATACATTTTCATTTTTTTGTGGTAGGTTTAGCATTGCAGATGAAGAGAAGGATGTGCAAATAAAGAGATCTGTTTTGCCATCTGTAGTTTAAGTTCTTCCTGCCAATGCCACATGTAGCTTAAAGATGTTTATTAACTTTTAAAATAATTTTGCAGGGACCCATTTACGTTTGAAATATTATTCTGAAAAGAAAAAGCAAGAAAATCTATTAGTTTTTGATTTGGCATATCTCAAAAAGCTAGAAAAAACTACACTCTCTTTGTGCTTCAGAAGAAAGTCACTGCATGTTATCTGGTTCCCTGTGCCAGCTTAGTGGAAAGTCTTGAACTTTTTAATGCAAATAAATATAATTTGTTGGAATTGGTGTATTCTGTTATTGATGGGAACTGCATCCTGTTATTTTTAACGTCCCGGATACTCCTTGAAGAAAGCCTATTCAGTGTTATGTACTTCTCAAAACCTTTCAAGGCTCAAGCTGTACTTCTGAAAACAGCTTGCTGGAAATTTCCCAGTGAAACTGTTCTTGATACAGAGCTATTTTCGACTGATATTTTTTCCTGAAAATGCCTGCTTTCTGTGCAGAATTCTGGTGCTTACTTAAAGGTTTCAGCTGAAATTTGTGTCAATCATGTACAGTTTTGTAGGCCAAAACTTGAAAATTTATGTGAGGAATATCTCAAACCAGCTGTAGTGGTGAGCACAGGGGAGGATTCCACATTTTTCATGAGGTGGGATGCTTCTTTGAAAGAAAATATGTCCCTGTAATACTAGTATTATACCTAGAAAGCCTGTTGTGAGCAGAACTACCCGTGATCTTTTTGTCATAAAATATATTTTTTCTCTTTGTTGCTGTGTTTTTTTTAATGTAAAGCTAGATTTACCATCTAAGTTAAGTAACATAAACACTTCTGTCACTTTGCCATCTCCAAATAGAAACTGTCTGTGTGTCCTTTGAATAGAAATAAGGTCTGTTTGCAGTAATTGCATCTGGTATCCATCAGTGTGTTTCATTAGTAACATCCTGGTTCTACCTGGTGGGGAATGGCTGAGGTTATGGAGCTGCTTCTGGAAATCTCAGTCCCCTCAAGCAGCACTAAGAGGCAGCTGTCTGTTGTCAGTAGTGGCACAAGTGGGCAGTGAGGCAAAACTGCAGTTACAGCATGGTAGGACCTATAATTATTTCCTCTCCAGAACTGTCAGTCCTTCCCTGTGTGCCACCATCCAGAAATGTCTCCTCTTGTGATGTTTCATTCAAAATAGGTGAATTGCCTACCCATTTTGGTTGATACTGTCTATGCACATGTAGTTGTTTAATACAGTTGCTGATTGATGCCTTATTTTAGCTCTGTGGGTAAAACTTTGGATCTTGTGGTTTCCATAAAGATTTTTATGTATCATTTAAGAATCACAGTAAAAGTCACATATTGTTTTAAATAGATGGTCAAAATAGCCATGAGTTATTTTATAAACTTCTTAACAGTATAAGAGTTCCTACATAAAGGACTTGTATGATGTGTGAATAAACTAAGCTTCTGTGAAACTCATTTAAAATGCAACATAAAAAGACTTTATTAGGATGTGAATCTTTACCTGAGGAAACATTATAAAACACTTTCCAGATATTCAGTTAAAGGTTTGTTTGCAATAATATGTGGCATTATATCCCCCTTAGCAAAAGCATCGTTTCACATTATTGAAGAAAAGTGTATTCAGAAACTGTATTTAAAAGCTATGTCATCGCCTTATGTCTTTTGTTTTATGAAATCCATGCAACCTCTTCAGTATGTGCTAGGACTCAACAAAGGTTCAACATTAGAAAGAATAATATGTCCCTAATCTAAATGTGGGACAGATTTTGCTCCATTGCTTATTTTGAGTAATACCCTATTTTGCAACCCTCAGTGTAGAGCTTAGCCTGGGCTGTACCCACATTTTTTGTGTTGTGCTGGAAGCAACTCCCTTCACAGTAGGCCTTCTATGTTTCCTTTTATTTTTTCTCCCAAATTGATTTTGCTTTCACATGCATTGTATAAAAGAAGGAACAGAGAAGGGTGCTGGGTAGCAGCATAAAGCAGAGTGGTACCAGCTCAGAGTGAGAGCTCCTCTCGCTCTCACAGTGACTGAGAGCAGCACTTCTGAAGGAACACAAAAGCAGGGTCAGTACTCAGCTTCCCCGAGTATTCCCTTCCAGTCTCCAATGATTTGTGCCAAGGGTGGTTTCTGAGCTAGAGGTGATGTGTTTCTGATATCTTTGTAGCAATTGTTTCAGGAAAAAAAAAAAGTTGAAGAATAATTAGGTTTAATGATTTGTTGCTGGTATTTCAGATGCATTTTTAAATTATCTATGCTCAGGAGAATGCCCTAAAACACTTCAATGAATCTAAGTTGTCAGTTCTAATCAGTGGGGTATGTTTACTTCTAACTCTCTAATTTTTGCATTTCAGAGGAAAATGTAAAAAACCTTACAGAATGAGCTGCTAGATTTATTTTCCTCAGTGAGGATCTGATTTTTAGAATCCCTGATTCTGCCAGCCTGAGTGCATGTCCCTTTTCTGTTCTCCTCTTGTCCAGACCCTTAGAGTGGTGTAGAGTTTTCACAGATCCTTTTTATCCCATCTAATTTGGATGTTGACTCCATGTTGAAGAGACCTTGGTGGTCTGCTGATACCAGAAAATGTTGGTAAAGCACCGGTGATGATGCAATATTGCAAAGCATTGTCCAGCAGTACAAATTACCATGGTGTCCAGCTGATGTTGTAGGACATGAACGGCATGACCATCCTGCCTGTAAAAATATTAAATCAGAAACTTACTGAGAAGTAATTCAGGAAACTTTCAGAAAACTTTCTATGCTGTATTAAATACTTTTGTCCAGTGGCTGAGAAGCTTCTCAACATTAAAGGTCTTCCTCAGATTTTGCACTGAGCTCTTACAACATCCTGTCATCAAAAGATTCCCATGCAGCCAGGAGTTTCCTGATCGCCAGAAAATATCTGTAAATTCTTCCTTGTTTCTGTTTTCAGTTTGGAAATGTTCCTCTACAGTAGGACTTCCAGGGACTTTTTTTTTTGGTCCAGACTCAAATCCCCATGATGAGTAGGAGTGAAAGGGCTATGTCAGTATTTCAGAGTTTTGATTTAGTTTGATTATTCAGTGAAACGGCTGATGGTGTGTCTGTCTGTGTCCACTATAAAACTAATACCATTCTGTGAGCTTCTTTCTTCCCTGGCAAGGAAAGAGGAGAAAAAAAACTATCAGAAACAAGCAAGGAATTTGGCTGGTATGCCAGGAAGCATTCTCAAGCAAAAGCAATTAAGCTCACATATAACTCTTTTCAGACTTTACTGTTTCGCAGAGTCATTTTTCATCTACTGAGTGGTACTGTCACAGCACCAGAGATTTAACTTTTACATATTTTCATTATGTAGTCTTGTGCAGCTCTCGCTGATAACAGTAATTTGAAGTGTCAGTGCAGCTGATGAAATCAGATGGGCCATGAAGCTGTTTGAAAGCTGTCACTGGGATGTATAATGTGTTTTGGTTGGTTTTTTTTTTTTTTGCAGTTTCTTCATAAAAATTTAAAAACAACACAAGATAATGTGTATACATTCACTCAGTAATACAAATTGTTCTGAAAGATACTTTTTTATTTGCATTATATAGCTTTAGGGGTGAACTTATTTTCAGTAGTGAAAAAGATAACATCCACAAAGAATTTTGTGGTATACTCTGGATTTAGGACTAGGTTTTTGGGGATTGCTCAACATAACTGTCACAGAATTCTTCCAAAATCTGTCTTTAAGTGTAAAAATGGTAGCTGCTGAGCACTGAGCACTTTGAAAAACAGACCCTTTTGTGGTTTGCCAGAACTAAAAATTAGTGAGCTGTTTTAAAAATCTGTTTTCCACCTGGTGAATTACATTTATCATGGATAAAGTCTCTATGGAGGAATGCTGTAATCGATTAACACTATTTTTTCTTTTAATTAAATGTGATACTGCTGGTGTGCTCCTCCATCACTCCCAATTATTTTGGGAAGAGCAGAGGACTGTATTTTCCTGCAAGCCTGGTCCTCGGTATTCATTTCTTTTGATTCTATGCCATTGCTTTCATGCTCCATTCCTAGATGCACACAAGGTAGCAGTGGGCAAGAGAAATCCATATGTCATTTTAAGAAACATGACCTCAGAAGATAAAATAGTTTTCATCTTCCAGTTCTCCCTTAGCAAAAGCTGTAGCTTGGCTGTTTGATATACATTTTGACCCTACTTAATTTTTCTGTAATAATTAGCAGGGAATTACTTTTTAGTTTCTTAGAGAATGCTCAGAAAGGAAAAAACTCTACAAGACCCTTCAAAGTCCCTGTGGAAATGGGTTACAGAATCAGGTCTCACACTGACAATACAGACAGTAGAGGGAAGAGTCCTCAGACTTTTTTTTCAGGATGTTCTTTTCTGTGGTGCTGCCAGTTTACTCCATGTCTCTGCTGAAGAACTCTGCCTCTCCAATGCAACCAGTGTTGCACAAATGTCTTTTGGTGAAGAGGCAACTAACAGTAATCCTTTCTTATTCCATATTTCCCTTTATTTGCTATCTCTCTCACCAACAGTCTTTGGTTGAAGCATTGCCTATGAGCTAACATGCTGCTTCAGCTTGATTATCTACAGAAAATGGCAAGGGCAGATACCTGGCATTTTAATTTGCTTTTCTGCACTCCCACTTCTAGCCAGGTATTTTTCTATTCAAAAACAACGCAAAGATGTGTTAGAGGAAGCATAGCCAAAGTAAGAGGGCTCAGTAGATGGGATACCTCCTTTTGACACAGCAGAACCAAATATAATTATCTTCTTTCTTTTTTCCTGTTTCCTGGAAAACCTTCAGCAACTTCTAAAATCATTACGACACATTAGCTCAAACGTGTGATGGAAAATGTAGGTTATAGCTAGACATGGCTTCCACACCTTATCTCCTTTTACCTGTGCAGAGAAATAATTGGTATGCAGTAATTGTGTGAGGGAAATCAGAGTCACTTGTTGCCCTTTTAAGGACAGTGCATGGAGCATTTGCTGCTGCAGCTCAGTCAGGCCCTGTAAGGTTAGTTGCTCACTAGGATTTTCAGTCCTTCTTTAATCCTGAGTTCTGAGGATAAGGTAATGAGGACCACATAAATTTAGGTTGCTTCTCCTTTCACAAGAACCATGAAATAAAAATACATATTTAATTTATCTGTAAGTGGTTTCTTACTTGTTATCAAAAAAGGCCTATTGAGATGAAGAAATTTAACAAGAATGACCATGGTAATGTTCTTAGTTCAAAAACAAATAGGCAAAACCCATAGGGGAGAAATATTTCCAAATTTCTAGAGTATTAGAAACACTGCAGAGGCAAAAATAATGAAAATGACTTGACAGAGGACTGCTAACTACAACAGACTTAAATAACAAATGGGCATATCATAAAAAAAAAAATCAATACTGAGAAACACGGAAAATAGAGATGGAGAAGATATATTGGGCAATATTCTGCATCTCCTGCTGGAGTACAATTGTTCACTGCAGTATATCTTTTATCTAGTGTAGCCTTAAATTGTTCAAAGCAAAGGAAATTCCTCTGCTTCCTCTGGGAGTGTCTGCCACAGACTTAAGATCTTGCTGTCAAGGGATGTTTCCAGACATTTAACCTGAATTATGCTCATTTTCCAACCATTAGTGCTGGAGTTCCCTCCTTGGTGTTTATGGCTCTTGGAAGGACCTTGCCATCCTAGTCCCTTCAACATTGTTTCCCCCTTCTGGAAACAAAAGGGAAATCTCTGGACACTGATGGAGAATGAGAGGGGAGGGGCATGCTTTTAACTCCTGGTTGCTCAAATAGCGACCTGCACACATCTGCACACAACTGCACTTGCACCTTTCCCTGTTCCATGGTTGGTACAGCACATTTCCAGTAGGATGAATAAGCTGGAGGGTTATGTGGGACCGTACTGCTTCCAAAACGAGTACTAAAGGTATCCCTCTCTGGCATTGTGTACACTTAGCCAAACTGGGATGTGCAGAAGCAGAGCATAACCAGGTAAACAAAGGCATGGCTGTTGCTATCCAGGGGTTCAGGGTGCTCTGAGAGATGGGTATCTCTGAGGAATTCTGTAAATCTCAATTTTGTGTAAGAATACATTATACATTTTAGTTAACACCTTCTTGTATGAGAAACAATTAACAAAACAGAGGTATGGAGAGGCCAAACTTTTGTGGACTGTGGGTTTATGTCAGAGGAAATATGTTGCATTACTCACTGCCTCACATGGGTGTTCTCCAAGCTTTCTGTGGGCCTTCAAACTAAATCATTAAAAATTCCAGCTGTAATCGCTTTCCAGGGCCTGTCCCACTTATCCATTATCACTGTTACTCTGAAGCAGGCCAGTGTTAATGTTTGTCACCTGTTGTTTGGTTTCACAGCACCTCCACATGGTGTTTCCTTGTATTCAGTTACACAAAGTGTCAAAAACGAACCAGTGACAGGTGACAGCATCCTCACAAAGCTCAGAATGTTTGCCTTGCCTTGAAACCTTCCCTTTAAGGGCCCTTTTTCCCCTCTAGATCCTTTCACTGCCTTTCAATACCAGAGGCACCTTTAGCTCCATCCCATCACACTAATTTCCTGTGCCTTAGAGTCTTGCTGCCAGATGAGGACGCTGGACAGTGGGATTGGAACCTTTCCCCTGCCTGACTCGGGGAACCGATCGGCGGGGCGACACATTTCGAAGCAAGAACCAGCCTTGGAAACTGAAGTCTTTGCAGCATCTGAGCAAGTTCCTCTTTCAGCTCCTTCAGTAAAAGCCAAAACTCTTGAGCGAGAAGTGCCTTCAACAGCTAAGAGCCAGGAGTCTGTGGAAAGCGTAATTAGTCACTCAACATCCGATCCGGCCATGGCCGCCAAAGGGGTACGACCTTTTCAAAGTCGCCTTCCCAAACCAGCTTCCTCAGGTAAAATGTCAATTACACTGAGAATCACATTATTTCTGCCTTGACGTCGGTTTTGATTAGCAGAAATCCTGTAGTAACAGCAATGGATAACAGAAATGTTAAATGCAAAGCTGAAGATACTCTTTTTATGAATGCATAAGGTTAGCAAGTTTGTGACCTGAGCCATATGGAAATTTTGTTATACATAATGCCT
This sequence comes from Climacteris rufus, assembly GCA_013398175.1. Lineage (NCBI taxonomy): Eukaryota > Metazoa > Chordata > Aves > Passeriformes > Climacteridae > Climacteris > Climacteris rufus. The sequence goes on from VZRZ01002960.1 coordinate 685,868, forward strand.
ATCTGAGAAAGAAAAATGAGTTTAGCACTTAAAGCCTTTTCTCAGGAAACAGTGCTTGAAGAAAAAAACATATGCCAGCCTTGGAATTTGACTTGAAAAAGAATGCAGGTGTTCAGCAAGTTCAGGATCAGGCTGTACAAAGTACAAAGCACAGCCATGTTGTGACATAGAAAAGATGTATTCATAAAGACTTTCTTTTGATACCAGATTTGAACTAAAGACTCATTTGGCCTCGATGCATAAATTCTGTCCCAATGAATATACAGCCTTGACCTCAAACAAGGCTCTGATTACTTTACTACATCACACAAACACATTTCTCTATATGAACATAAAATACCTGACTTTCACTTATGAGCTACGTGTGTGTTTAAGCTATAAAACAGAAGCTGACAAAGGAATAAAAGGACTAGCAATCCATCAAAGCTCCAGAAAATAACTTTGTGTTAGTAAATAGTTCCACTGAAGTCTGTTCATTTTTTATAAACACACATTGACTATTTATATAAGTTTTTTAACATTTTTGAGTTACTAATATATATGTTAGTAGCATTAAAAAATTATATAGCATTAACAACAGGGAAATTTTCATAGCAGGACAGATACATTACGAAGTACAGTAAAATAATTAGCTCACTAGAGAAGAGTATTGTTTTATGTTGACCAAATGCAATGTCACTTATTTATTGGGGTTATAGTGATTAGCACTTTGTCGGGGTAGTTATTGCTCCTGTAAAAGTTGGGAGTATTTAATTTACGTAAATCTGTATCACTGTATCTGTAAGAGAGACTCTGTGTAATTAGCATGTAAGGTTAAATATCAAGTTTGAGCTTAGTTTAAGGCCATCAAATATGTGTTCTGCTAATGAGCTGACACATATTGAGCCTAGGAGGAAAGAAGCCTCTCTTATATGTTCCTAGGATGCATAACAGAAGGTTTCTAATTAAATATCTTAAAACTTAGTTGATTTAGCAATATTCCCAGTGCAGTATTGTAATGGTATAATAGGCTGCAAATGCATGTTGTATGCTTCATTCAGACTCCCCTGCTTGTTTCAAATCAAAGCTAAATAAAAGCTATTTTAATACTTAGTATTTTTTAAATAAATATACTGTTAATTAATGGTACATCCTAGAAGGATTCAGTAGAGAAATCTTAGTTATAGATTATATGCTGCATGCTTGAATGGCCACATGTGTGACCTCAATTCAGCAGTGTGTTATAGAGTAGAGCCCATGATTAAACACTGTCATTATAACAAATTGAACAGAAACTGCAAGCATTGAATTGCTTCATGGGAAGTCACTAGCAGTAAGATTGTTCTGATCTTAATGCTAATATTCACTGCACCAACCTTGTAAAGTTTGTATCTTAATTAAATTGTCATGAAGAGATGTTAAAAGAAAGTAGTATACATCAGATGATGGGTCAACTCTTTCTTTACTACACTATTTTCATTCCATCCTTCTCTCCCTCACTTTCTCATCCAAATTACAATTATCAGTTTATTTCATATGCACCATATATTTTCTTTGATGTTCTGATTTTGCATAGTGCAAATATAGCAAATAAAAAAGCTGGCTTTCTGTTGGAAAGGTAATTCCAATTATATTTACATTAAAAGATTGTTCCCTGAGAGCATAAAATAGCAAAGCAGACCCAATGCCTAGAAGTAGTTATTGAATGTTGTTTCTTTGTTGAAAGAGTATATATTTTATAACTAATGAAGGGATTTAAATTCATGCCTTCCTCTTCTCTTGTTAACTGGAAAAGGACTTGGATCAAATTCTGCCACTTTAGTTAGAAGTATTCCAGTAAGTTAGTATGTTGTTCCTTTGAGTAGTAAACTATTATTTGACATAATGAAAGTATCATGACTTGCCCCTAGTTTTTACTGAATTATAACTGACACACTATCATGAAGATAATGATGAGACCTACAATTTAAATAATGTCTCCCTTAATTCAGGAATAATTAACCTTGCAAAGCAAAGTGAGCAAGAAGCAAGTTCTGTGACCTCTGCCTCATTAGAACACACCGAAGAGATTGTAGAAAATAGAAAAGTTCTTCCAGAGTGGACCCCCAAGAAAGCTACTAAAACAAAGGTATAAGTTAAGAAGTGGCATCTGTTAAATGAGATATTGTGGCCAATGTAGGGGTATCAGAAATGGCCAATGACTTTAATATGGTGGAATGAGTAACTAACAATCTAACAGCTAGATTTACGGTCTTACCTTTCATTTGCTATCTCATTATTTATCAGTTATAATAATACAGTGCCTGAAAGTGCTTTGTCCTCATGGATAGAAACATGTTTTAATTAAAATCCTCACAGGCACTTTAAGACAAGGAAATGGAGACCTTTAACCCTGTTTTTCCCTTCTAGAAAGTTGGTCTTGTTTATTGCTTTTCATGAGATTCAGATTCTTTTTTCCCCAGGCTTAGGTTTCCTTGTCTGTACAGCTGTGTAGTATGAGGGTTTGAGCAGATGTGCTGTGAAGGCATTGTGAACAGGAAAATACTCTTCTTACATGATTCTGTGGGGCTAGGGGACTACAGCTGACTTGCAATCTCTAATGCTGGGCATACCTGGCTCCATCCAGGTATCCTCAGGTCTGGTTCTCTCTCCACAGGCAGGTAATTCCTAACAAATGGATGTGCTTCTGCATCAGTTAGAAACTGCTGCATGGATGGGAGAATGGGGCAATCAATATCCCTCTTAGAGAAACAGAATTAAAACCTCTTTTGAGCCACTGATAGGCAATTGGGGCAGGGGTAGGAGGTGGTGTTTGTACATGCCATTAACTGAGCAGTACCAGGCTTAGCTTCCCCCTGCCTGTCCTGTGGGGTTTATTGTACTGAGTTGCTGCTCCTGTAAGGTTTGAGCCTTCAGGCCTTCCATGATTAGAAGCTGTCCAGAGCTGGCAGCTTTCCTCTTCATTCCCAGAAGAAAATCAATAATGTTGCTTCCTGAAAAGAACTGGCATAGGAATCAGCTGGGAACTAAGGGCTCGCCAGTACTATAATGTAAATGGAAGGACAAGCAACATGAATTTAGGAAAAAATTAGGATTTACTGGTATAGACAGAATGAGTAGTGTCTACTGGCCATCCTAATTGTCTCTAGAATTGCTTGCAGCAAACCTTTTGTGGTATGACAATTTTGCATGTTACAAATAGATGGTATTAAACAAACTTGAGAACTTCTAAAATTGAACTTGGTAGATAAAATTATCTGAAAATTTTGGTCGATTTCAAAACAATGTCACAGTGATGGGGGGAAAGAAAAGGTAAAATCTGGATTGTTTCTGCCAGACTGTCTCAGGGGACTTAGCAAGACAAGAATGTGTTATTTCCCCCATGTCAGATGGATGATTACTTACTTGAAGGAGTTACACTGCTAATGCAGACTTTTCCAGTTGAACTAATCATTTATACTGCATGATGAATATAAAATGTGCTACTCCTGATATTGTCTTCAGCATTATTTTTATATAAATGCATCATCTGAATTATTGCCATGCCCTTATTTGTGCAGGACACAGCTCTAAGGGTGTGCACTTACTCAGCAAGCAGCACTGACAGCGAGCCAGAGCCAGAGTATGAAACCACTTATTTTAGAACTGCAGAGGAGACTTTTGTGCAGTTAACAAAGAACAACAGACAAGGTAATTGAAAATTTGTACATAAAGATGTATGTCCCTCATCTCCATTCTGACTCAGCAGCAGATGGTGTCCTTCATTGAACTTTCTTCCCTAGTTTTCACTTTCTTACCCCAAATCTTTCTTCAGTCTAATTTTCCATTAGCTTTTTATTACTTTTTGCTTTTTATTATGTGTAGATGTGTTTTCCTCTCTTCTACAGCTTTTGTTAGTAGGGGCTTAACTTGTAAGTTTTTATGCATAAATCTCTGCAGTGTAAATAAAAATAATTACATTATTACAAAATTGAGAGGTGATTATAAAGATAGCTTCCTTTTTTTTTTCTTTTTAATTAAATAGACAGTTGAAATAATGTAGTGATCAAAGCCACAATTTTCCAACCTCTGTATCAAAGTGATGTTGGTTATGGTGCCACAGCGAAGTCTCTCTCATTGTCCTCTGTGTATATATTGCTGCTTTCAAGTACCAAAGCTTTTAGTGAGAATTGATGGCAATTTGGAATTCACTGAATTCCAGTAGATAAAAATACATTAAGTGAAGTTCTTGAGATAATAGTTTTCTGTGTGTTTAATAACCCAAGAAATTGCTGGCTTGCCTTGACCCCAGCCTGCTGTGCCGGGAGCGTCCGTGCGGTGCCGCGTGCCCGGGGCAGCGAGGGGAGGGAGCTCTGCCCCTGCCCAACCAACCCCTGGCTCTCCTGAAGGAGGCAATTCTGCCAAGTGCAAAGGCCAGAGCAAGGTCTCAGCACCACTGAAGCCCTGAGAGCTTAAGCAGCACTTGAGTGACCCACAGGGTTTGTGCTGACCCCCTGTGCAGCCCTGAGCCTGGCCTGGCAGAGGGCAGCCCCTGCAGCACCCTGGTGAGGATGGCATGGAGAACACCAAGGATGGCTGGAGACTGTGCTCTCAGGGGCTGTGGCAGCTAGGCTTAAACATTTGGCATTTTCAGAGCAAACCCATTTCTTATAATTCCATGGGAGAGAACAGAATAAGAAGCTAGGACCATTTATTTACATTACTGCTGCAGCTTTGTGGGTTTAATCTGTATAAAATATTGCAAGTCATTTAAATCAGTCCATAAACAGTTCCTTTTACAGATTTTGCTTTTTACAAATCATATTTTAATGCAATAAATGTGATTTTTTAAAGAGGTAAATAAGCTTTTTTTCCTGTATTGATCACAACTTGCAAAAAAAAAGGGTTTTATCGTGTGTTACCAGTTGCATTAAAGGGCAGCACGTTCCAAGTTTAATGACATCTAAGCATGACTTAAGGTGACCATTTTACATAGAAAATGATTAATTTTATGTGTATGCCTCACTTTTGAGCCAGTAACAGAATAAAATACATCATTGTGATTGAGACGAATAGAAGATTATGACAACACATTGTTGCATAAATGCTTCTGCTATGGTCATTCCTCAAAGTCAGGATTTGTTCTGTGCTCTATAAATTCCTCCTATCATACTAATAACCATACTTTATCCCATTCTGTGTTCAAAGATCTCAGTGTCTTTATGCACACAAGTGATATAACCTCAAAACACCCGCAGGAGGCTGAGGCAGGGGCTCCAGCAAACCAATTCACAGAGAATATTTTTATATTAATAGATAATTACATTTATTAACTGGGTCCCCAGACTCATTGGTTGCACAATTATAATATTGGAGTGATTTTCATTTTCCTTTTATGATCAGGGAACAGAAAGACTGAGTGCCCAATGCAAAGGCTATTAAAAGTCAATGATAAGGCCTTTCTTGATTTAATGGGCTTAGCAGGAGATTCCCAGTACATTGCCCAATGTTACAGAGAAGGTCAGTAGAGTAACAGGGAATATGCCAAATGTTCCAGGTCCTTCTCTTCCAGCCATGAAAATGTTTTTATTTCAGTCTCATAAATTGGGTTATATTGTGATGTGATTCTGTTGGAGACATTGGAGGCAGGTGCTCTCTTAACATTGTGATTATAAGGCAGAGTTGAAGTTTGTGTAACAACAAGTGTGAGGAAAGAAGCTTAATGTTCACATAAACATCTGTCTCCTGTGTGCCTCCATGAAGCTGCAGAAAATGTCTTTGTGATTTGTTTTTGGGTTTTTTTTTGTTGTTCTTCTGAAAGAGTTTTCAGCCTTGGACTTTGGAAACTGAGGTTTTATTCCTAAAGTTTTTGTGCTACAGCAGGATTTATAACAAATGTGTAGCACTTCCTTCTTACCTTACTTGTGTATTTTTATGCTGTTCTATTCATTAACTAAAAACATAATGAAAAGGAAAGAACTATCAAATACAGACAAACTGAAAGATGTGCTAAAGGAACTTAGCACACATAAGTCTATTAAAAGAAGAACAAAAACTCACTGCAAACAGATAAGTGGGAAGATCCTCCAAATTAACCATCTTGTCTATCATTTGAAAAGAAAGCATATTAATTCTGTCTGTCTCATACCATCTCCTCCGTCTAGAATATTAAGTATGAACAGTCCCCTCTATATGCACTGGAGAATTAAAATTTAGTATTTTTATGTTTCTATTGCATTGGATTTCAGATACCTTAAAACATTTGAAATACATTTAAAAATTGTAAAATTACATTTCAATCTATGCAGACTGCCATGATGATATTACTTGTTACATCTTTTGCAGGTGAGCAGGAAAAACAAAATCAGAGAAGGTCATTTCTGGGGACCCCAATGTCAATTTTGGATTTATACCAACACAGTCTCTATGGCCATTTTGGAGAGGATGGACCTGAACAATTAACACATTACAGTTTAATTGAACAGCTGAGTGGAGCTTCCAGTAAAGACAGCAAGGGCAAAGAGAGCCCAAGTGTGAGTTACTGTAATTTTTATATTACTTCTCATTTTGCTCATTATTATTTTTACTTGTCTTTTGTATTTTCCCCAGTGTATTGATTGATTACTAAAACCAGGCAGACTTGAAAAAAACAACATGACCTGCAGAATAGTAAAGATCTGAATATTTTTAGAACAGAATGTTACATTTGAATGCTCACCTGTCAAAGAATTAGACTTCCAAAATTGACAAGTAGAGACAGGCTAGTGCTTGTACTCCACCATTAGTGAGGAGCTGAAATTTAAAGCTAGCAAGTAAACACAGAATTTGTCTTTTAAGGCTGCTCCACATATATTTAGATAGTTTGTATAGAACAACATGGACTAAATTACTTAAAACTCTGAAGAAGTATTCCTAAAGATTCAAATGAAATTGTACTATGGAAGTCACCCATATTCTGTTCTCTTTTGAAATAACTCTTGGTGTTAGCTCTGGAATTTCAGATTTGGTGGTTTGAAACATTATTTTGATGAAAATCAGTCCTGATCTGATTGGTTGACCTTGATGCTAAATGGAAACAAATTTTTCTCCTCTTACTTCATGTGAATCCACTTGCTTTTCTGTCTCTAAAAGTATTGAACCTGACATCACACACTCTCAGCAACCCTGAAGAGGAACTTTTCAACCTGTTCATTTCCTCCTTTGTTCTCATGCCTTCTCCTCTCATCATCTCACTTCTTTCCTTCTCTCTTTTGATCTAACAACCCAATTTGTCTGAAGATAGAGACACCCAGTCATGATCCAGTGTAATCATTTTGCCTCTGTGTTCAGAGCATTTTGCCTCTCTGTTCAGTCTGTTTCCGCAGCTCTTCTCTTTAGATACAAGCTCTTTGGTTTCTGTGTGTAGCACTCAGCACAGTTTGGGTGTGTACAAACAAATGTGGTAGCAGAAAATAAGGAATGAGCTGCTGGTTTGCAACTTACTGGTGTACTGCATAAATGAAAAAGAATTTTTATCTCTTCCCAGACCCCAGTTTTCAGTTTCAGAATATGACTGTGCCTTATAACTTCAGATGTGATTAACTCTAACCACAGTTGGAGTCTTACAGCTTTCAGGAATCTGAGCCAAAAATGCAGAAGGAATATGGAGAACAAAATGGCAATACCCCTGTTTGTTCCAACTCTGCTGGCATGAGAGTCCTGCTTAACTGAATATTAAATTGACCACAAACTTCAAAAGAAAAAGCCCTGAAATGTATGTGCCTCATTTCCCAAATCAACCAGATTTCATTAGTACCCAGAATATGATTCAATTTTAATATATTTGGGTCATATTAGAAAGAATAATTTTAAATAATCTGGCTTTATAGCTGGGAAGAAAAAAAAAGGAAAAAAGGCAGCAGAAGGATGTTAAAAAGGATACATGGATGAAAATAATTTTATCATCCTCTTAATTCCTCATCTTGAACATCCAGAAATTCATAGCTTAATTATGCGTAGGAGATGAATTATATATGCATATATGTATATATATAAAAATACATAAAAATCACTTCTGCCTTCTGAAGGCCAAGGTCTTTTGCTATTAACAGAGCAATTAGATTTGGTTCCACTATGGAAAAGTGACTCAGAGTTGCATCTACTTTTAATTAATTCTTTTTGTGCATTCCTTGTATATGACTTCTCTGCAATAGGCCAAATCAGCCTCGAAAAAGAAGCAAAGCCCATTGAACTGGCCTTAGGATCCTGTAAAACTCCACCATTAAACTAAAAGGCAGCAGGTGTAGCTCAGCCAGCACCAGCATTTTTCATGCATTATGTTGGGGAGCTCTTGAGTTTGCTTTTTAAGGATCTGAAATAGCTCTCAAACCAGCATTGCCACTCGGTGAACAGAAAAAGCTCAATAAAGCACTAGAAATTTGCCTATTAGTATTAAAGTTTTCAGAATGACAAATGAGAGGAAGTAACCATGGAAAGCAGGTTGCCCTGAACTCCTTGTTTGAACCAGCACAGCAAATTTTTCCGAGTTGTAGTTCGTCCTACCCAAGAAGATCCACACTCTGTTTAAATTAGGACTGTGTGATCTGGAACATTACCCACAAAAAAGGGGGACACCAGAAACACAGGCACTTATGGCCAATGAATGTAAAAGAAAAAAAAGATAAATTTTGAGGGGAGAATAGTGCAGCTTTCATGCAGAATATTTGGCATTTTGAAAAAGAAAATGGTACAGGCTTTGAATTGAATTCCCAAGTGGTGTTTGTCAAGCCATTAAAAAAACACAAAACAACAGATATGTATGAAAAAAGTGTCATGATGGGCAGAATGAGTTTGCAGTGCTTGTGTGAAGAGCAAGTGTGCTGTGCCAGTCTCTGAGCCCAATTAAACTGGGCTGTACAGCCCCAGGATGGTGCTGGTTCAGACTGGGGGCTCTAATGAGACAGTCTGGCAGGAAGCTCTCTTAGCCCAGACTTGTCACTTGATTTATCTCCTTCTCAACCAACACATTCACCAGCATTACCTCCAAAGTTTATACACAACACATTTTATCAGCAAAGAAGTGCTCTATAGGAGTTCCAGGAGAGAAACAACTGATGGGCAATTACTGTGATAAGGGGACACTGAAGGGACAGTTTGAGGAATCAAAAAGGGCTTTGACACATTGAAAGGAAAAATATTTATTGTTACAGTCTTAAAACTGCATCCTGGTTAAATTCTCTTTGCACTGAGACCAATTTTACAATACCTTTATTTTGACCTGAGAAACATATTAGGCACACTTAGGCACACTGCAGAATTTTGGACAAGAAAAGCAAATCACAATTTCAAAGAAAGGAATAAGATGCATTGAATCATTAGCAGAAAACGTTCACTTAAACGAACAACCATGATGTATTTTCCTCATATAGGATTTTCAAAACAAGAAACATTATTTTTCATGTGTATCAAATGAATTAATTTTATTTGAGCAGTAACTTCTCTGATTTAATAAAATATATGCAGCTCCTGATCCAAAGTCCACTGCAGTCAGCCCATGGGAGACACCTCGTCAGTGAAACTTCAGTGAGCCCTGCATTAAACAGCTGTTCCTGTTCCTTGCAGCAGACTCTGGGAGTGCCCTGAGCACTTTGCCAACGTCACAATTGTTACCATGTTTATGCAATGAACAAATTATTTCACATTCATCAGTTAATTTACTGTTTAGACTCTAAAAGCTCAAGTGATTTTTTCTTACAAGAATTCAGAAAACAAGATACATTTCACTTCCCCAGGCCCATTGTTTATTAGCATATTCTATGATCAAACAAGAACTAAGACAAGACTTTTTATTCTCTTTGTTTCCTTGGAGAAGTAACTGAGTTGATCAAAGATTTTTTTACTTAATCATCCTTATGGTCCCAAAGAATTATGAAAAATATGTTTGCTTCTCTGTCCTTAACCAACCATCACATACTTCTGTACTACAGCCCATCTTGCTCTCTTTTGTCCCCACGTATTACTCAATTTGAGTCACCATCAAGGTTTGCTTGTATTGCAAAGCGTGACTTGAGCACTTTAAAGAACAGATAACTTCTGGAAGGAGTTGGTACCCATCAGAAGTTTCTAATTCCTCTTGTTTTCCTTGAGTTGTGATGAGATACATAAGAAATCCGACATTTCTGGCACAGTCACCTTGTTAATTGCATGGGCACTTGAAATGGGGGACTCATTTAATGAAAGAGTCTTTTAAGGCAGTGTGAAGTTATGGTGTTATCCACCACAGCAGAGTTTGTATGTGCTGTACAGATGATTCATGAATGAGATCAAATGCTCAAATCACCGTGTCTGGAAATTCAAGCAGACATTAGAGAGTGCTGGCAAATACAGGAAAAGAGAAAATTAGAGATGTTGCTGCTGTTTAGGCTGCACTTACAAATAGGACTGACCTGGCGGCATTCCCAGATAAACTCAAGGTTTTTTACAGCTGGGTGAGCTGATTGGGAGTTAATGCTCTATGATTGACTCGTTGTGCTCACAAGCCTCCTATTAACAGAGCAGAATAGCCACGAAAGGACTAGAACAAGACTAAGTTTGGTAATTGCACAACACTTGCCATCCTCAAGGATCTCAGAGCATTAAGCTGATACTACAGAGGGTGTTCCAGCCTTCCTGAATTACAGCATCAGTCAGAGCAGTCCAGACACCTCTTCAGGCTACGCTAAACAAGAGTGAGGGGAAAATAAAGAAAGGCATGAGCTGCTTCTGCTTGCCTCTCATTTCCTACAGAGATCAGCAAGACTTGAGCTAGGGTATGAACTGGCAGCACACTGGGTACTTTGCACTGTTCACCTCCTTAGGCAGATCTTGGAGAATGTGCCAGAAAAGTTTTAGGTTCTCCAAGACACTTCCTGAAAGTGCCTTATTCTCTCTGAAGGACAGAAGCATTTTGGCTCTTAAATTAAGTCTCTCTTTAAAAAGACTCATTTATGTATTTAAGTATCTGAAATAGTTCTGAGGAGACCATGTGTGCTCTGCTTTCACAGAGAATTAATTTTTTTCACATTATCAGATGTGCTTAAGGACGGATTCTGCTTATCACATGTGGAAACCCTAAGATAATGATTTTGGTCCAGTTAGTCCCTGGGAAGAGCTGCATCCTAAGACTTTAAAGTGGAAAGGAGGTATTGCCCTGTGGAACTACTTGCTTCCTTGCCCTGACCAGCAGCTGCCTTATCCTGAATATCAAACTTGCAACCCAAAATTAGAAATATGAACATTGCCCCAATTTTTTCTCTGCAGACAACTAGTAAAAATCAGCTATTGTAGCTACCATCTGTATTTTGGAGTGAAACCTCATCTCAGTGCACACTCAGGTGAGCACTAAATAATCATCTTCCTGTTACTTTCATAATAAGAGTACCTGCAGCTGGGGCAGCACTTGGCTAGTTGTGGGGCTAGCAGGGTCTGTTTTGCTGTCTGTAAATTGGTGACAGCAATACCTGTCTCATGTTACAACCAGGAGAAAACAACAAATGCTCCCGATGACCTCAGTCTTAGCTTGTTCTGTTCAATGGGCATGTTACTGTAAATAGAGTTTGAAACAACTCTTACAAATTATTATACTGGAAAGTAATGGAAGGTAGAAGAGGTCCCTTGTCAATAAGAGAAAGCATATAATGGGCTGGATCAAATCCAGAAATTAGTTGATAATAGGTTTCTGTGTACTAATTGTATAATTCAGTTCACTGCATATCAAACACAGAAACCTCACCTCCTCTTTGCTATTTTTCTTGCCAGGCTTAAGACAGAGGAACACGATGAGGTGAGGAAGGAATCGACTTTATTTGCTTTCCTGGTGGACCTGTGATATTAAGGAAGAAACTGCCATTGTATAATTTGTAGATGGGGAATAAGTTTGCAGTCTCAGTCACCCATCTTTGGTGTTTTAAGATCATTGCTTTTCTTTTAAGGAAGAAATGAGTTTATCAAATCATTGCATGTGTTTAGGGAGGTGATCTGTTAATGTAAACATTTAGTGATACCAATACTCAGCACCACCATGTGATCCCTGAGCGGGGCCTCGTGGGGACCTTTGAGCTACACATTTCCATTTGTCAAAATTGCCTCTGTAGAATTTGCCCACTGACAGGCTTGGGGCTGCGAGGCTTCCTTTCTCTTTAATCCAAGGGGTTTGACTCTCAGATGGGTGATGCAATACTTGTCCCATCAAAGCAGTAATTGCTTGAGTAAGACCTGTTGTCGGGGGAATTATATAGGGGTATTTGACAACACAAGTGACAAAAACCACAGGACCATGGTCTGATATGAAAACAGATTTGACCATACCACCCATGGGAATAATAGAGAATTAAACGTATTTTTTTCTAGCCTAAAGTCTGATTCGACTCATGTGAGGAAACGTGAAATTAGAAATAGGCTAAGACATCTAAAGGCATCAACAAATCACACATATCTGCATGTTTTTTCCCCTCCATAGGGCAAGTTCACATTCCAAGATCTGCTTCCAAGCCTTATATTCCCAATGAGGTCTTTATTGTTTCTAATACCTTGCCATCAAAGTTGCCCCCAAAAGATAAAGTCAAGAGGCAGCAAAACAAGCAATTTGAAGCCTAGCTAGGCAGTCCTCTGGGACCAAAGTCTCACTTGATGTGCACCACTTAAGAGAAATGTTGTGTGGTGTGGAAGAACATCCTGACAGCCAGCCTGAGGAACTGGCTTGGCAACAGTAAAATGCTGCAGTTGTACAGAGACTCATTTCTCTCCCTGTGCCTTCTAGGTGAAACTGCTGAGGTTTCTTATGCTGCTGAGAGTTTTAGCAAAAAATTATGCAATGGAGAGTGGCTCAGCAAGCAGGATGATAACATTCTCCATAACTTTCTTAAGTTTTTAAAAGGCTTTGGCAAGGCAAAACAACATTTGGAACGCAGTGTCCACCAGAGAAAATAACTTTTTTAATGGTATGCAAGGGACATTTTTAGGAAAAACATAACCCTAAAAAAAACCTGGAAGCTGTTTATCTGCTGAAGTAGTTCTGCTTCTAGCAGTAATGGCCTCAGTAGTTTTAGTACTGTGCCACCAAAGCCCATTCTGACTAGCCCTCCAGCTGGTGTAAAAGCTCTGCTTTATGTCTGGTTAGTGTATTTATGGGGATGGGTAGGTGGCGACATTTTAACTCAAATATCTTTGAGCACAAAGTTTGAAGAGTATTTGGGTATCCATGAGGGACAGAAAGTCTTTGGCATAGTAGAGCAGGCTGTGTGGCATTTAAAACACATGGTGTGCAAGGCTAGCAGGAGAATAGCGTGGATGTGAGTCTGAGAGGAGACGCGGAGGGAGTGAAAAGCAGGAGACTTGAGCACTTAAGGCATGGCTGGCTTTGGGTGCAGTTCCAGTGCCTGTGGCACAGTGTCACCGAGTGCTAAACACCCCAGCAGCTCTCAGCACCGAGTGAACTGTGCCTGTGTGGTTTGTCGAGTGCCAGATGCAGATGTGTGGGTGTGTCTGATTTAAAGCAGCACACTGAGATGTCCTGCGGCCACAGCGGGAGCCTCGCGCTCACTGAGTACAACCCTTTGGCACTGTAAGGAGGGCAGAACTTTGCCCTTTCTGAGTGGAGAAACTGGATCACTGGAGCAGAAACCCCATTTCCCACCATCTCAGCAAGTAATTTCAAATTACAGAGAGAAGCTTCTCTTTCCAGCACGTGGGAGCTGCATAACCACGTTTCACACCGGCCCAGATGTCGCACAAAGCCCTGTGGTTCATCTGCCGCTGGCCGGTCCACAACTGCTCGTGTGCCCAGGGCAGCCCAGAGCTGTGCACAGCCCATTGACAGCGCTCCTGCTCGGGCACAGCATTAACACAGCTCTGCTGGCCCGGCTCCTGCAGGGCTGAGCAGCTGCAAGGAGCAGGGTGTTGGTCAGACCCGCCGCATTCGGCCCTTGCCCACGCTGATCGCTGCAGACGCATCCCCAGCACTGCAGTGTCCACTGGCCTGTGTGGCTGGGATTTCTTACACATTTAATAGGCACAGGGGCTCTTAGGTGGAACTAGGAAGACCCTTTAGTCTAATAAGAACCAAAAGTACATGTGGAATAAAAGTGTCATTTGCTGGTGATTTCCCCGAGTGGAAAATGTTCTGAGCCGTTTTTCAGAGGTTTGACAGATGGAGCTGATGTGATTTGCAGCATGGCCCAAAGTGCACTCATATTTCTGCCATTTGTAACCAGGCTTTCTTCAGCCCCCCATCTTTGGAAATGAAGCTGCAGGTTTCATTTCTCTTGGTGTTGGATTGGAATATTGTAATAATTCTGTAGGCCAAAGTGGAATTCAGGGCACATTAACAGTGACAAATGATAAATACTAGTAGGCATGTGAGATAGTGTAATTGTTGTAATGGTAGAAATCATATTAGTAATAAAAGAAAAAGCTAAAAAATAGATTGGAACCAATAAACATTGGATTGACTCAATCAAGACAGGAGCAGTAGGACATAGAAGTGTATTCAGTGAGCTGTTTGTTTTCTGAAGCTGGAAAATATTTTGACTCCAAGAGGAGCATGTGATTAGCAGAGTTAAATGAGATGAATAATGCTGTAAGATTTTGTGAATTGTTTTTCCAGCTGAAACTTGCCTTCCCCTTCTATAACAGCAATATGTTTTGCATAAAGCACTCCAACATCATGCAGAGAAGGGTAGGAAATGACTGATCTTTTAGTGTGAGAGTTCTGTACTGAGGAGAATACATGAGGAGTCAGTTACACAGCTGATGGTAGCAGGAATTGTGGCAATATACTGAGAATATGTTAGCAAATTATTTCTATTTTTAAGAGGATGCTTTCTGTTTCCATATGTACACGACAATAATATCCTAATCAACATGGTCTTTGAAAAGGAGGCAAGTTTTATGTCAAATATTGACAAAAAACATATTGAAATCAATTTCTTGATGTTTATAGTTTGTTCCACTAGCTGTTTCCATTTCCCAAAAGTGATGTGCCTTTTACTGAAATGAGAAGTTATACTAGATTTTGTGCAGTATGACACACACATTCTCTAAAACCTTAAGAAAAATACTGGTAAATATTTTTTGCAAATTCAAACATTCTACTTCATAGCAAGTCCCAAAGTGAAATATTTTATTTCTTACTCTATTTTTAAGCCCCAGTACATGAATTCCAGGCTTGTGCAATAACCATATTAATTTAATGTAAATGAATATTAGTATTTGATAGGAGAAGCAAACATGATATTTAACAGATTTAGCAGCAATAAGTGACACAGGGAACTTTGGGAAGTTCATGAGATGTAGCTACATAATTTAAATGTCTAATTATCTTTCACAAAGGCTAAGAAGAGTGATACAAGTTTTCATAGCACATGTCAGACTCCTCCCAGCCTGAGCTGCTCATCAACCCATCAGTGACTGAGACACAACCTGATGGCTCTGCTCCCATTAGTGCCACTTTCTCTCAATTTCTCCATTCTTTGCTTCCTCATTAAGAGAGGTCACTAAAAATTTTACATACATAAAAAATTGTAGCCTGGAGAACTTGCCTTAGCTACTCTAGTGTTATTCCAAGCAAATCAAACCCCAAGTGATTATTTTCTGAAAAATTGCCAGTCAAACACTTTAAAGTGATTTTTCTGACATCCTATTACATATGCACATATCCTATGGGTTGCTGAATGCTCTGTAAAGCAAACTGTAAAACAAGGCCTCAGATGGGTTTGGGAGGATGAAGAGTAAAGCAGAAGTGGGTGGAAATGAAGAAATTAAATATGAATAGGGTGTGTTGCTCTGGATTATAAAATTAAAATGCTAATTATGCAGTAATAGTCTATGATATTTCTTCTAACAAAAAAAAAGTTAGCAGATTGGGAAACTTGTTGGTAACATATATAATAAGATGAAAAGCAGATTTGAAATGTAAGAGATTTTCAGACAATGCCTGAAACTGAGGAGCAGAAGTAGCAAAGCAGCCAGCTCATGCTTCCTGAGAGCTCTTGCAAGAATTATTTTGCCCTGCATAGCCTTAGAGGAGACTTGTTTATGGTCCCTAATCAGTAAAAATAAAGGTCAGGGTTTTTTCAAGCTTCTTTTCTTAATGGCCGTGTCTAAATTGATATTTAGACACTTCAGCTGCCCAGGTTTCAAAGGTGCTACAAATCTGCAGGTTTTGCTGATGTCTCTGACCAATTCACATTATTTGGGTCCTGGAAAAATCGTGGCGTTTATATAGTTTTTTGAATATTGGTTTACATATTCTCCCTGTAACTGGCAGAATTCTGGTCTGTAGCATCCTGCCTCTGTACATTGGCTCTGTGGGCAATGACATGGAACGTCAGCAGACATTTTCCCCAAGTTAAAAGGAAAGCCAAATACTGTGCATTTTTAATCTGGTCCTACTGTGTTCCCATTAAGATCATATCATAATGAAATTCTTCATATTTTTAAACCCGTTTCTTTATTGCATTTTCTATAACATTGGTGTATGAGCAACTGGAAAACACTAAAACTTTAATTTGTATCATTTCACAGAATACTTTCACTATTACTGTTAGAGGAACATCATCCTATCTTTTAATGTTTCCTAGAACCACTGTAACAAGCCAGGGTACGGAGAGTTCAACATTTATAATACAGCATTTCTAGAAATGAAATCCATTGCAAAACCATGGAAGCTGTGTTATGGCATCATTGGTAGCATGGTGGTGAAAACAGGGGCAGCAGAGCAAGTCAAGGACAGCAGCCACCATGGAGAAGCTGTGTAATGTCAGGGCTGGAGCCTTCCTGGTTGGCTGCTAAAGACTAAACAATCTTGGGAGGTCCTGTTTGCTCCTGGTGCTTTCATCCCTTGTCATGGTGATCCGAGAAAATGAAGTGTCTGGCTGGGTAGGAAATTTAGGTATGAAGTAATTTACCTTCTTGTCTTGTTCTACAAGGCAAATGCTGCTGAGTTTCTCTCTCCCATTACATAAAAGCTGCTGGTTTTCCCAATTATTGCGTTTCCTGAGTGGAAAGAGGGCTAAGGCTGATGTCACCCGCAGGCGTCACTGCATTTAGCTCAGCGCTGTCCTCCTGTTCCTGTGAAAGTGCTGGGAGCCCACTCTCTCTCCTCCACAGCCAAAAACTTCCATACAAAGCAGGGAATGCTCTGGGCTTGGGATTTCAGATATCTCCTGCCGTTCCTGGGGGAGGGATCTGTGGGAAGTAGAACTTTTGCCTCCACATCCTGTTTCTCTGGTAGGCATGGAGCCCGGATAGCAAAGGACAGAAAATTCCATATGAATGCAGCATGGTATGGATAATTACCATTCATATTTACTCAGGGGGAGAAAGCACTCAGTGTCCATAGGCTCTGGGACAGAGGGCATGAAGACAAACATCTCCATAGGCTCTGGACAGCACAAAACCCTGAGAGTTTGCACAGGGCATTCCAATAGAAATGAAATCATCAACAAGTCCAATTGATACATCATAGCCTGCCTTGCTGCTGCTGGTGGCATTAGTATTTGCTAACCTGGGCTAAGCCAATTTTGTGAGACAGTTGGGAGTTTAACAAACGTATTTCAAATTGTATTTTGGAGAAATCTCAAGCATGGGGGGAACTGGTCATGTTCTGTTCATTGTAGCAGATGGCATCCCATTTGGTGTTTGTTAGCTTTGTTTGCAGCTCAATATTTTGTTTCTAGGGGAACTCAGTAAGTTAAATTATTTATCTCTCTAATGCATTAAGAGTCTGATCCAAAGTCTACTAAAGTCAGTGCAAAACATTTGATTAACTACCACATTCAGTGGATAAAATGCCAGGTCCTGTATGTTGAAGAGCATTTCAGCTGCTCCCTAATGAGAACAATAGGCCTCTGTCTTTCCATGGAGAATTTTTTGCCTGAAAATGAAAAAAAAGTATTCCAGTAGTGACAAAAGGCTTAACAGACAAGAGTGCAGGACTGTGGAGATAGGGATGATGTTCTGGCTGAATGTCCAAAATGCTAAACCTCTCTTGCTATTAAATTCCCCATTTTTAAATAAAGAATATAAATAATACCTTCCAGCTGCATTTGGAGTTTAATCTAGTACTGTTAGCAGGCTGCTCTGAGAGCTTTGAGGGCCCCATAGAAACGCTAAGCAAATAATCATTATCACTTAATATTCTCATCAAGCATTCTTGCTCAAGATGGGATCTTGCATTACAAGAGCTAACCACAAACACATCGCTCCTCTGATGAGGGATTTTCAGAATGTCAGAAGCAAATTCACGCCCCGATCCTGCAAAGAGTTTTGCATGAGCAGAACTCTACCACCTTCAGCAGTCCTGCTGTCCATACAGGGCTCCTAACCATGTCTGTGCATGGAGGAAATTTTTATTCCACTGTTACAAGTATTTGAATCCTGAATAATCTAAGATATGAAAGAAATCAACACTTAAAAGATTTTTTTTGTATTCCAATAAATATTTAATGCCTATTAATTTTCAGCAACATTTTTTCAAATTATTCATTCCCAAATAGGGCCTGGCAACCGCTTTATTCCATATTTTTATCCTGATTTTCTGTTTGTATATCTTTGGGCATTCAAAAGGTGAGTGCATATTAGCTGTGCAGTGTGTCTGCTTGAATTCCAGTTGTACTTTAGTCCTCCTAGTGGCCTACTATATAAACAATATTACAATCTGTGGTTTAGGCATAGGAACATGTTCTATATCACCAGTATCTCACTGCAGTTTGTAGCATTGATACTGCAGTAACACTTCTGTATTGCTGAGGTCAATAAATCTCCTAAAGCATTTGTCCAACAAATGCATCATTAATGCAACCATCACTTCACACATTTCTTTTATTATACACAAATTGTAGTGAAATCAATACAAAAAATACAGTTATTCTGCAGGAAGCCCACTGTGGGAGCAGTACCTGTGCTGGTTCTCCACATCAAATTCCTTCTTCAATCATTCCCAACAAAGATTTTCTCACAGCCAGACACAGGGCTTGAGACCCCCCAAACTCAAGGTTCCCAAAATACATTTTCATTGTGCGTCCTTTCTCTGAAAAAGCCTGGAAAGCCTTGCCAAAATACCACCTCACAATCCAGGAAGGGCCTTCTACAGCCCAGGTGGGCTCAGGACAAATGGTTATCAGCCCTTCCAGATCCTTTTAGATCCTGAGCTTTGCTGGTATCCAGGAAAGCTGAAGGTGGAAAGGCAAAGGTCTGTCCTGCACTTGTCCTTGAGTTTTCTGTTTCGAGGCTCTGCCCCTCACAGAGTTTGCAACCACTAAAGCCTCCTGCCAGCTCCCACTGGGAGACATTCGGTATGCCTGGCTGAGCCACGAAGTAGGATAGAGGTTCTCATGACCAGAAACAGATGTACTCGTTTCTAAAAGATGAAGCAAACACATCTAAATCCATAAATTAACTAAAATTCCCCTCGGATCACAGCCGGATGATATGCATGTTAATCAAAATGGATATCACTGCTTTAAATCAGCGAGGAGGCAAGTTCAACACTTACAAATCTCCTGGCTGTAGGAACTGCCATCTGCAGCTCCAGCAGTGGTCATCTTGGTGCCCAGCATTGCTCTGCTTAACACTAAACTGTTATTTCTAATAATTCTAATCCTTCATTCTCTTAATAACACAGAAACTGTTTCTTTTTGAGCATCTTTTACAGTTAAGGACTGTCATCTGCCATCAGCGTTTAGGACATGAATTGCACATTCCCTGCACTTACCCCAGTGTGCACTTTGCACACACAAAGTAGGTGATTTAAGGGTGTGAATGGCTGGCCCCAGTGACAGCAGAGGCCAAACAAAGCTGCAGCAATTGTGGAGGTGAGAGCAGGGAAGGGAGCAAAGATCACACATCCCAGTGAGCACCTCCCTGCATGGGACCATTGCTGACATCCCCTCCTCCTCAGCACCTGCAGCCACAGGCAGACACCTGCAGCTCCCCATGATTTCCTCAGAATTCCAGCAGCTCCAGCCAACAGGCATGGGTTAGAAAACATGTCCTCCAGCACATCTGAAACTCAGCCATGAATTTCTTAGCTTTTAAATTGCAGTTTTTACTTGATTATCTTCCAACAGTTTTTTTTCGAATTCTTGATTAATTTGGGGTTGGCTATTTAATACAGTGTTTGGTTAACTAATTCATGTAGTTGTTCATAATTATTGCCTTGCTATAATATCATCTTAATAGAAGGTTGGGTTTTTTTTTGTTTTCTTTCCAGTAGAATAACAAGTTATTTTATTATTCAAACAAGGCTTACTTCCTGCTGTTTTCAATAAGATTTTTAATAAATATGTAAATTTAAAAATTAATTTACTGCATACGTTTGGCAGCATGATTCTTGAACTGACAAAAGTTTGATGGATTGTAAAATTATCCTCCATAAAAATCACCAGTCATAGTAAACAGAATTTATCAGCCTCTGGTAATTTTACAGCTTTTTCTTCATCTTATCTCCTGTTAGGGACTCACTTAAAATTGATTATAATATAGTATGTTTCTAGAAACGTAATTCATTCATATATTAATTAGATTTTAGGTTAATATCCCATCATGGAATAGGACATGAGCCAACAGTGTTTTCCAGTTGTTACAGAACTGCAGTAAAGAAATCTTGATTACTGTTCCCATGTGGTTTAACCGCCAGGACTAATCACTAATCAAATTCAAACAACATAAAATGGAACATCCTTCATAGCATTTATTTTCTAGCTGACTTATACTATAGGCTTTTTATTGATACAACTTGCTGCACTGAAATGAACTAAAAATTGCAAGAGAGGATTTATCCTTCTACTTTAATTTGGTTCTGCAGCCTCTATCTGAAACTCTCTCTTGGATTTTTGTGCATGTTGTGCTGCTGTCCCTGAAATATTCTGCCCTACAGTAGAGATAAATTGTTTGCATAAATTTAGAAAGTCCATGTAAATAACTGTACTGTTATGTGGGATTTGATAACAGATGAACTTAAAGCATAGGTTTCCATCTGCAATTCATGCTTTGCTCGAATCAGTGCTGAAAACTGTGCAGCTCAAAACGTCATCTGGAGAGGTGGCAAGTGCAGTCATGTAACCAGCATCATTATTTGCATCTATCCTGTCCCACTTCTCTCTGATTACAAAGGAACTTTTGTAATCTCATTGCACAGGGTCAGAAAACAGATGCATGTAGCTCAGGCTGCTGCAGATTTGCTGGGAAGGCGGCCTGGGCTCCAGGCTCTTCCCCTGCTGCTCCCGGAGCACTTAGAGGTGCAGGATTGCCCAGCCCCAACCCTCACTTAGGGAAGGTGCAGAGAAGGGCAAACCTGCTGGGTTTCTGACACCTTTCAGAGGCCAGGTGTCACAGAAGGGGAAAGAAAGGACAATGGGATTTATTTAGAATCATTAGAGGTCAAAAAACTCTGGTATGTAGAGAGGTGGTTAAAATCTCTAAGGGAAATGTCAACTTCAGGCTTCTAAAATAAGCTGTGTTGTTGGACTGGGGTTTAAGCTTATTAATTCAGAATGTTTTAAGAATGAAGAGCCTGTTTCTGAGTTCTAAAATCACGAGCTCTGTATTCCTGGTGAGAGCTTGGCAGAGGTTTAGTTCTGACCTGTGTGCACCAGGTGCATGAAGGCTCCCTCCACAGCAGCTGAGTGTGCAGTCACACAGAGGGGAACTCATGGCTCTGGAAAAATTGTTTGTCTCTTCCCCAATAACCTCCTCAGAGGATACATATAAAAACAAAACAAAACAAAACAAAACTATTTACTGTGGAACTCACTCCTTTGTTTAAGCTACCTCTCTGAATCACTTTTGTCATGGTGTGAACTTGTAAGGACATTCCCTTTCCTTCCTCTGCAGGTCTTCCAGCAGAAATTCAAGACAGCACAGACCTCTTAATGCAAATAACAAGCCAGTCTTCATGGCTAGGAGAAATATTTCTACGTGGTTTTGTCATGCTGCTGATTTGCTCTTGATCCTGCCACATAATCTTGCTACTTCAGTGGTTGGACTCAATGATCTTAAAGGTCTTTTCCATCCTAAACAGTTCTATTATTCCATGAGTCTCTGTCTTTTTACCCCTAGGTCAGCTGATGTACCTTAGATAGTCACAGGCTGTGAATCTTGTCCAGTACACAAAAGAGAGGATTATAGTGGGGAAAATCATTACCCACTTCCAATTACCTTTCACAGTACAGTCTTGGAGTGCAATCCCATTTTCCATTGGTATTCCAAGGGACAGAGACATTACATGCCAGGAACTGAGACATCACTAGAGAGCCAGGGGATCAGTGCCTCTGTAATTACCAAAATAAATTGTTGTATTCAAAAAAGCCAAAGGTGGGAGATGAAGACAGGTCAGAACACAGCTAATACTCAGGAAGAGTAGTCTGAGAATAGTTCAGCCATACAGAAAAAATTACTCTGATTACTGAAAATGTCTGTGAGATTATATGTTATATGAATACAGTCCTGCATTTACTGAGTTTGAGATGAATTTTTCTTCAGTCAAATGGGGGATAGAATCTGTCTCTTTAAGAACTGCATTTGGTATTAGATTTAAAAACAAAAAAAAAAAACTTTAACTATACTTTTTTCTCTTTCTTGATACAGTTTTGTGTAAGTACCCTAATTAAAATAAAATCATTCAAACCTCTAGTCTAGGATCAAATTATAGCCCTTTCTTACAGAAAGCCCCTTCTTTATTGAAACCATCAGCCATACTTTCATCGAGGTAATGATAACTGCTTTCATTCAGTGGGACAAATCTCTGTATATTTAAATTCTGTGAGGTGAAATACAGTTTGATGGAGACTGAAACAATGAAGTTACTTAGGACTGCATAGTTCCAGTACCACTTGGTTATCACTGGCAACATAACCCTTGATGTAATTCTGTCAAGGAAGAGTATTGACCTTAAAATGGTGAAGTCGAGTTCAATAACTTTGACACCAATCTTACCTTTCAGTATCACTTTTCTTCACTGCAATTTTTTTCAATCACTGGAAAATCAGAAAAATTTTGCTATTTAACTCCCTCTACAAGTAAAGCTAAAAGGATCTCTGAGAAGTAAAGTGAATCCTATACATGTCTTGTTCATTTTCAGTCCATCAGGTTCTAAAAATTGAGGAACAGCTTCCTTTCTCACCATGGATATTTGTTCCTTAATGCCTTGTGGTGAGCCTCTGATTGCTCTAAGCATTGCTTTTAGTGGGTAGATTCCCTCCGTGAGAAGCAAAATTGGTGATTCTGCCAATGTGAACAGAGTGAGGCTCTGCTTTGCCTTCTGGAGAAAGTACTGATGTTTAATTGCTTTCTTTTTAATATATCCCCTCAACACACTTGACTGAGCACCAGCATTGTTATCATTTTCCAAGGTATTGCCACTTAGAATTCTATTTTCTTATTCTTTTTTAAACAAATGTTGTCCATGCAGAGTTGATGCAGTCGGTGGCCATTCTGAGACACAAAGAGAAAACAACCATGTTTGTGCCAGTCAGTTCAGAACTGAACAGAAGGTAAAAGCCTGGGAACTCAGACCTCAACCTCCTGGTTTACTAAATTATGCAAAAGTTCAGAGAGGGTTGGTATAAACCTAATCAGGTCAAACAGTCTTGTCATGTCAAGAAAATATTAATGTATGAGGATGATAATCTTGGCATTAGAATGCCAAGTCACCTCATCATTTTATGAATATTATGCTTTTGAAAGCATAAGGCCCAATTCACTAAACTATCTTTTCTCTCCTAAACCACACAAGAACTCAAGTTAGAGACAACATAAGTCTCAGCTCCTGTCACCTGTTCACAGTGAACAGTAGCTGTTTTGTCCAGATCTGCAGTTATGGATCATGCACAGTTCGTGCTAATCAGATTTTTTCCTCTAAGGTAGTTTACTTACAATTCAGGATCATGAGAAATGCTTTCCCTATGATACTAAAATATATTTGTAAATTGTTATACTCTGACATACAATAGGTAAATTTTGATTATGTTGTCATTGCTATATTACCCATGATCACATACCTATGTATATCTGGCTTTCCTATCAACTGCTGAACAGACTAATGAACTTACAAATGCTTCCTAGCAGGGCATTTTT
Organism: Climacteris rufus; assembly: GCA_013398175.1. Classification (NCBI taxonomy): domain Eukaryota; kingdom Metazoa; phylum Chordata; class Aves; order Passeriformes; family Climacteridae; genus Climacteris; species Climacteris rufus. Next base: position 709,916 of record VZRZ01002960.1, read on the forward strand.
CCCCAGAAAACACACTGGCACTTACTGTTTATCATGAAAATTTGCTGGTGTGTCTCTGAGAATGTCATTGTCTGCTACAGCAAAATAATTTTGGGATTTCTGCTCAAGTAGAAAAAAGAAAAATTATTCGTTATTTCAGAAATTATTTTACTGTCAGTCCAGAAAATAGATAAAAGCTTCTGGCAATGCACAAGGGAGAGCAAGGCTTATCTTATTATTTAAAGTTATGCTTTAAAGGGAAAGAAGTTCAAACATCACATTTTTAGCTCAGCTGTAATGCAGCAGAGGTCACGCAGCTACAGCTCTCACCTTTGTATTTTCCTGGATGTGGCTGTACAGCTATTTTCACTACAGAGTGTTACTTGTTCGCCTGATGTTAAACGAGATCTGGAGATTATTCACTTTGCATGGAGAGCCTGCATGGCATTCTGTCCTGCCTGGATGACAGACAGCCACTGCCTGGCAGTTCAAGCCCAACCCTTTCCACATTACACCTTCTACTGCAAATGGTTGTGTGACACCAGAACTCAGTGAGAAGTTACTTCTGATCAGACCAATGTATCTCTGATCAGAATGCTGGCCTGTGGCTCAGTGCACCTGCTCTACAAGAAGATGTGAACATATTAAAATTGTCCCACTGAACCAGTTATGTATGGGCAGCCTCTGTAATGCTGCAACAGCATATCCCACTTAGACCCACTGTGTCAAAAATACAAAGCAGTTACAGGAGTTACAGGACATCTAAATTGGCAGAACTCTGAATTTAAAATGAGAAATAGTGGCTCTGTGGGATCAAGTTTACCTTGAGCATATGCAGACAAAGTAACGAGCAATTTTTAAAAGGTAAAAATCTAGAAAATTGTTTTTCTTCACAATAAAGTTATGAGCAATAACTAAAAAACCAAAACGGGAACATACTTTGTATCTTCTATTAGATATTAGATCTGAAATGAAAGACCTTGAGATATACAATTAAGTATTGATTTTGTTGATCTATATTTAATTCTCATAGCAATTTTGTTGGTTTTACCCAATAGTGTTCTGCAGTTATACTTCACTTGAAGCAATGCCCTTCTTGCTTTTGTGTTAATCTAAAAACTAAATTGCCCAATGCATGAGAGACATAAATAAAGTTCATTTTATTCTTTTTTGTAACTGATTCTGAGCCCTTTAAAGTGCTGGTTAACTAAACTTAGACAGCTGGAAAATACATTTATCCTGCAGAATGGTGCATTGCTAATTCTGGGCTCTGGCATGCCTTGTAAGCATAGCCTGACCTCCAGATAATGAGAGTTTCTGTGTGTTACCACACAGAAGAAATGGCCTTGCTGTTGCTTTCCTCCCTGCACACGAGTGTGGGGTCCTTTGTCCCTGTGAAGCAAAGCAGCCCATCCTTCCCTGCTCCTTCCTTCACACCTAAACAGTCCTTGTGCCTTTCAGAGGGGCTGCAGCTGTGGCTGGGCCTTGATCACCCAGCTCTGAAAAGGCATTCCACCCACATGTAACCTCTCATTTCTGCAGCTTGCAGAAAACCTAATTTGATGTATTAATGTAGAAATAACACCTATTTATAATGTATCAGTGTAACTGCAGGCTAGTTTTGTTTTCTTAATTTGCTGTGCTTGAAGTGGCATGCCAGATTTTATTACATCACTAATGGGTTTTAGTTATTCCCTTTAGGATGTCACCAATGAGGAAACATTATTCTGATTCATGACTCATGAGTTTGTTTCAGGGTGATGTGACTCGTGATGAATGTTTATATTATGTCAGATGGAGTTTCTCCTCTTCTGACAGCTGGGCACTGTTCTCAGGTGGTTCAGGACACCCATACTGAGCAGCTAAGAATCTCCAGAGGTGGGAAGCTCTGCACTTACACAGTGCAGTAAAACAATGAATGCTCCCCATACCCTAAGGCCATAAAGTTACAGATTTTCTGTACAAAAATGGTTAGGATAAGTAAAACAAGCTATCCGTTGATCTGCTTTAGGGTGATGGGCCAGAGCTGTTACAGAGGCACTGTGAAAATCACAGTTTTTGTCTGCACTCAGCCTTTTTCAATTTTTTTTCTGTTATTCTTTTTGTTTTGTAGACCAAAATCTCCGACTAGATGTTTTTATCTTTTCTCTTAAATTAATACTCAGGAAAATATAGAGTGTCCACACCAAATGCAGCACTCATTCACAGAACAGATGCAGAACAGTCACAGGCTGAAGTGGTTCCAAGTATTGCTGCTGGGAAGGATCCTGTGGGAGAGGGAGTACTCTTGGTCCCATCTCAGCTCTTCTGGCAACACTGACAAAATCATAGAGTCTTTCTTTTTGCTGTGGTGACAAAATCACACTGTTCACTAGACAGAAAGTCACTGCTAACATAGGAAAGATTTGACTGGAACCCAGGACTTAGAGTTAGGTGCTCTCTGCACTGCCTACCAAACCTCACCCAGTCCTCGTGGATGCAAAGCCTCATGCTCCAGTCTGCAGAAGCAGCTGCTGAGTCACATTAGTGTGATTCTCTAATGCATTAATGAATTAATTACTTTAAAATACACAATGCCAACGTCTTTGGGCTAGCCCTTGTTCTTTGTTATACCTGTGACTCTGCTGCAGTCAATAGCAGATCTACACAAAGAGATGCAAAGATACCACTTAACCACATACACCATTTATCAATCAACTTCTAATAATGGTTGTTTTGCTTTTGCCTTTTGATTCATCTAACAGCTTTTGTGACTGCCATGAATAATAAGAAACTTATTTAAGTGTGAATTTAAATAAACACTCTTTGGTAATTTTTTACAGATTGTAGCTATAGTAACTAGAGAAAAAAAACTTAGCTTGGGTTAGCATTGACGACATACACACCAAGGTTAAAGAAATGATCAGTGACCTTTCAACTCTAGGAATGCACATGATTGTGTTAATGTGGAAGAGAATTATTTGTTGATTATGCAGATTCTTACATTAATATCTCTGCTAAAAGTTTTTCTTATTCTTGCTCATGAGCTTTCTTCTAAGTGTTAAAGGAAGGAAAAGGTTGAGGATTTTTTATAGAAGGATGTAACTGGGCACTAAGCTAAAAGGGACAACTGTATGCCCAGAAAATATCCATAAGTAATTTCTGAATTGTCTCTTATTTTAGTAATAAATTTTGCTTCCACTCTTAGAATTAGTTTTCCCTTTAATTCTTGATGTATCACAGATGTACTGTTCACTACTCAGTGTGTCTTTTGCCAACAGTTTTCACTGATGGGCTTCAGTTCACTTTCATTTCACTTGATTCCATGTTTTTGCTTAAAATTTATGGAGTACTTTGATTCCTTGCAGTTTCTCTAATGTATTCGATAAACTGTTAGCCTTATATTAAATGAGAACTGAGGGTGTGATTAAAGTAGGATTGTAGTCTAGGTTGTGCTTGAAGGGCATAAAAAGTTATTGATACTGCATATATGCAGAATATACCAATGAATTCAGTCCAGTCTGTCCTGTGGTGTAAATCTGTCCTTCAGTGAGATGGCCAAAATCCTCTGATTGTGATGCTTCTCCTGGATTGCTCTGTCCTGCAAATTCTCCAGGTGTCTCCTGCCCAGGAGTGGAAATTGGCTCCATTTGAATCAATAAGAGTTTTATCACACACCTTGCTAGCTCCAGTATTGAGTCCTGCAGTCCCAAGTCTGTGCTATGTAGTCACTTTCAATTTATCTAAAGAAAAGCTGTGAAGTGGGAAAATTACAGACAAAGAAAATCATTTAGTCTGTCATACAATAAAGTACTTTAGGTTTAGTACTCTAAAAAGCAAAAAGTGCTAACATGTTATTGATGCCATGGCTGAGAATTTTCTCATCTGGCCTACAGAAAAGTGAAACAACTATTTCAGTATTTTAAATTAGGGCAAAGGGAAGAACATTTTAAGGTGAAATTGTGAAAAAAATTCTATTTTAAGGTCCTAAATTTTCATTCGTTCCTGTTACCAAGGGTTATATTCCTCTATCTCAGAAAACATTTGAACTGTCATCTAAAATCAGAACCCAGCGTACCATCCCCTAAAACCTTTCAGACTCAAGATTAATTAACAAGCCAACAAAAATCGTTCATTTGCAAAGACTTTAGGATCTCCTGTTGCTTTGCTTAATTTTGTTTGAAACATTTTCCAAAAGTAGTCATGTCATCCATGCATTGTCAGCTTATGAAATATGACAAGATCAGAACATAAACAGTCATTGGCCTGGCATTTCAATTTTTATCTAACTAGCCATAAAAACAAGCAATCAAACTGTGTAACAATTTGTCTTCCTCTTGCCAAAGATTTCTGAGGAGAAGCAGCATAGCCTGCACAAGATTTGCCTTTGTCTTGAAGCATTGAATTCTTCAGAAAATTCTAAGGATCCTTCACAACTGCACATGTAATGACCCACAGCTTCCACACATCTGCCCAAGCTGTATCTCCAGTGTTCTTAAAATGCCATCTCATTTTCTAGCTAAACAAAAGTATTGATGCCTTGGATTTACAGTAATTTACTGATTCTGTCTTTGCCATCTGATGGCAGTACCAAAAATGAGGAATGGCTTTGCACTCTGATGGCATATCTCAGAATCCTTGAATCTTATCTGTCCAAGAGGTTATTGAATGTTGATTGTAAGATGTTGAATGCTATCCTGTATTTGTGTGGTAATATAATCTGTAAGAGAAGTTAGTTACTCAGATTTGAAGCACTGTATATGAATAGCAGGTCATTTTTATTGAGCTGCTCTCTACACAGCTCCCTAACAATTCCTTGGTCAGATCTCTGATTGAAAATACCAGTAGCTAACAAAGGGATAAAATCACTGTGGTACAATCCTACCGTGTGTTTTTAATATAATGTGCTAATACATCGTCCAGTGTTCCCACAGAATTACACCACTTCTCCAAGCTGGCCTGGCCAATACCTGATTGATTCTGGTCTGTGGGGATTGGCCCAGTTCAGTATAATTTCCTGTCTTGTTGCTTTCTTGTCTATTAGAGAGGGTTTGGGTCTGTGGAAATCAATAGGCTTATACATGCAAAATGTGAGGTTATTCCCTAGCAAGTTTCATTTGCATCCTTAATTTATGGAAAATGCTGTTTTCTCCTCTGCACTTCTTTTTTTTAAACCCTTCTTAAACAAATACCTGTTTAAACATACCCCCCAAGGTATTCATACAGGAGATGAAAATTACTGTGAGGATGCTGGAGATGTTTAACACGTGCATAGCCAGGGTCTGCTGCTTACAACGTTAATAGCACTTGAGCCTTACAGAAATGGAATCCTATTTGTCTCAGCAGAACCATAAAAGTTATGATTTATCCTCAAATGGACACTAATGTCCTATTTAATCATAACAGATATTTAAGCATCTAACAACCCATTTCCTTTCACCCTGTGAACTTTGGAAATATGGTAATTAATGGTGTACAACACGATAACTTTTTAAGAAACACGTTTCTAATATTTCCCTCACTTTTACAGAAATTGAAGCAAACTGAAGAAACAAAAGAAGATTCCCAGACTAGAGCATCTAAAATTTCCCTGGAGTCCCTCAATAAATTTAACAGCAATAGCATCCTTTTATTAGAAAAAGAGAACTGTCTGAACAAGGCTGAAGGACAAAGGGAAGAAAACGGAAGGAAAGAAGAAGCTTCCTTGAGCAGCTCGGGCCGGCAGGATGTGGACAATTTGGAATCCCTGAGCGATTCCCTGTACGACAGCTTCTCCTCCTGCGCCAGCCAAGGCTCCAACGATGCGTAGGGAGCTTCCCAGGGGCTGCTCCCGGGGGAGAAGAGACTGCAAAGGGCCGGGGTGCTCTCAGCAGGGCGTGCTGGCCCCACACCACACAGCAATAAGGCAGGGCAGCACCACGGTGGTGCACGGGGCTCAACAGCCAACACGACCGACACACGGAATAAAGTCTTAATTTTGCACTTTTGTGAATATTTGTACAGTTGTAAATACCTTGGGAAAATATATTTGTAGGGATACACGACAGCAATAAATATTGAATTGGTGCTATGCTCCTGTAATGGCAGATTACTAACTTAAAGAAATTGGTGTTAATATTAACAAGAAAAGCTGGTAGATTTTTTTAAAAAGAGTTATAATTGTTCTAGTCTTAAAACTGTATGTAGAAACACTGCATCACCATAAACCTGAGCCTGCCAGATTGTCTCTAATAAACTTCCATGGACTCCCTTTTAGAAAACATACTTTATTTTTTACTTTTAGTGCAATTCCATGCAGGTGTTCTAGGGAAACACACGTTTCAGTTATTGCAACTTCACAACAGGTGTCTTATTTCAAAAAGGTTTTGACTTTTGACATGGCAAGTAAATGAACAGATTAAAAGGCCTGATACTGCTGGCATTGGCTTCATCAATCATGCACACAACTGTTTGAAAGATCAGGGTCAAAGCAATTCACTGCTGACACAAACAGGAGTCTTGTAGGAATAGAACTACATAAGCCTTGTGCTTCTGACTGCAACGTAGCTTTTCAACCTCCACCTCCTCTGTACTCATTTCCTGTCAAATTATGAATGTACCATACTGTGTTATCTTTTGTAGAGTCTGTTTGGTCTTAAGTAAATTCTGAACACTAAAATTATTTTTTAAAAGCCGAAACAACTCCTGTTTGTGATACACCACAATAAGATGTTGGTGCTAACCAGTACTGGTTCAAACATATCTCGGAGCAGGGGGATTGGCCTGTATTGGGTGGTTTTGTTTTTTTTTTTCTACAAAGGTTGTTTATATGTAAGGGAAAGTCTATTTCAAAGGTTCTGTGTATTTTTTCTAGATGTGAAGTATTTATAACTGCTTTTTGTACAGCAATTGTAAACTAGATATATTTGGGGTATTTCTAGACTCTACAGTTTCTCTAGCACATGCTTGTTAATCTTTGAAATATTGTATGATCAGTGTTAATATTTTGTGCAATTTGTTATATTTTAAGTCATTTCTGCCGTAAACTTTCATCGTCTTTTTCAACTTCTAAGAAATTTTCATTGAAACATCTTTCGTAAATAAAACTTCTCTGGCGTACGTGTGCCTGGGAGGGGTTTTGGGAAGGGGATGCTGTGAGACCTTGGGCGGGGATCGGGGGTACCCCTGAGCCGCCTTCGCTCCGGGACCGCGCACGGGCAGGCGGCGTTCGGGGAGTTCGTCACACGGGGGTTTTAAACAGCGATTTCGGCTTCATTAGCTCGGCATTGCAGTAGGGCTGGGACACGATGGCTGTGAGGTAACGCGGTTATCCGGAGAGGAGGCGAGCCACCCCCTCGGGCTGGGTTACAGAGACGCTCCCAGCACGGGCAACGTGGGCGCAGCACCCGGGGCTGCCCCTGCCCTTCCCTCCCCACGGGCTCCGACGGCTCCGCCGCTCCTGCCGCCGCATCCCGCCCCACCAGCGGATCCCACC